>CM035151.1:26113805-26452411 GCA_020205615.1 Panax quinquefolius
CCCTATTTATAGAAAAATGCTAGAATACACCAAAAGCGTAAAATTGAATATAATAATAATATAATTATACAAATTTTCCTTAGCTCACGTTTTGGTCAAAACACCAGCCACACATGTTAATGATGTCCAAAAAAAATACAAAAACGTTTTTCTTAACAAAAATAATTTAAACTCCCAAAAATCAATTATTTTAGAGCTCTGAACTTCAATAATTCATAATAAATAGCCCTTTCATCAGAAAATTCGAATCTCGCGAGTTTTTATAGGAAATTCAATTCTCTACAACTTTGCAGAAGAAAGTTTTCCAAATTCCAAACAAAATCAACCGAAATCCACAAACGGGATTTTACATGCTATAATCAAATTTCTATTAATAATTGTGTCCACCAACACACAAAACATGTGTTAAACATTTAATGCCACAAAAATACTCTTCCTCCTCATATACTCATATATCCCACATTCATTGTAAAATATCACCGTTAATATATTATTAAAATAATATATTTAAATGAATTATTTTATCGTAAAAGATAAAATATTAATTTTCAACAATTGTCATTTTAAAATTTTCTCCATCTATATCCACATAAAATCAATATTTTCCTCATCATATAAATCAATAATTAATTATTCACAAATAATATTACGTAATCACAATATCGACAACCAGCGCCTCAGAAAGAGGGGCTTTCCAATAAGAATTTCTTCTTCTCATGCCGCAATTAGATGCATCAAACCTCTCCTTAGACAAAACTTTCTAGACATTGCCAATAATGTTATCTAATAATATTATTCGGATAATATGAATTATTGCTTCGATAATGAAAGATATCGTGTAATGACAATTATCAAACAACAAAGAATATAAAATATCAACGCAACAATTATTAACTCAATAAAATATCAATAAGAATTATCGTAACCATTATCGAGTAGTGTCTTCACGTAAAGAATCAATAATTGGTGCAATACCGTATGCTACTTGCTCAACAACGCCAGATAGTGTGTTTTAACCACCGGTATTCCAACAAAGATAATTAGCAATAACTACGCCGTTATTTAAAAATAACTTATATTTGTCGCTTTTCTTCATCCAATCGCTCACATGGGGCCCACATGGGTCGCTACCAAAGCATTTAATATTCCCAACAAAGACATTTAATATTCCACGACCAAACGAATATTCCCTCTGACAACAATGAATATTTTATAACCACTTCTTAATTTGAAATATTTATGATTTAACCCTTAACTATCCACATTAATCAAATCAACCCTTACTATTTCAAAATAAAGGAAATTCCTTTTTATTTAAAAATTTCTGGGTCTTACAACCTCCCTCCTTATGAAATTTCGTCCTCGAAATTGACGACGTATCGACTGTGTTTTTGAAAAGGTGAGGATACCTCGCTTTCATTTTCGCTTTCCAATTCCCTGTGTCATTTCCTCTATAGCATGATTCCTCCACAAAACTTTAACTTGTGGTATAACCTTTCATGCGTAGGACATGCTCCTTCCTATCCAAAATCTTGATAGGTACCTCCTCACACGTTAAGTCTTCTTCATTATCTCATCCTGCTTCTAACTCAATAACGTGGTTCGGGTCTTTCACATATTTACGAAGTACGATGATATATGAAACACATTATGAACACGAGACATACTTTTGAGGTAACGCAAGTCTATAGGCTACATTTCCTACTCGGTCAAGAATTTGAAATGGACCGATAAATCGTGGATCGAGCTTTCCTCTCTTCCCAAATCTTGAACTCCCTTCCATGGAGCAACTCGCAACAATACATGATCCCTCACACTAAATTCCACGCCCTTTCGATGAAGATTCGCATAACTCTTTTGTCGATCTTGTGCTGCTTGTATATCGTTGTCGAATCATTAGTCATACGTATTTAACTCGGGTCCTAACAATGTTGCTTCACCCACCTCATCCCAACATATTGAGAACGACATTTTGTCCATATAATGCTTCAATGGAACCATGCCTATATTTGTTTAATAACTATTGTTGTATGAGAATTCCACCAATGGCAAGTACTTATCCCAACTTCCTTTGAAATCTAGGACACGAGTTTTAATATATCTTCAAGAGTTTGAGTAGTCCTTTCGATTGCCCATCCGCTTGAGGATGGTATGCCAAATCAATCGAAATTGCGCTCATAGCTTTCTACAAACTAACCCAAAATCATGAAGTGAATCTTGGGTCACGATCTAAAACTATGGATACTGCATGCCATGCAATCTCACAATCTCATTTACGTATATACGAGAAAGACGTTCAAGGGAATAAGTCTCTCGTGATTTCGGTAAGAAATGAGCGCAGACTTGGTTAATCTATCAACAATAACCCAAATAAGATTGATGCCTTGAGAAACCGTAGGAAGACCCGTAACGAAATCCATAGTAATGTGTTCCCACTTCCATTCCTAATCTCAAGTGGTTGCAATCGACCCTTAGGTACAAGATGCTCCGCCTTTACACGTTGGCAAGTTAAACACATCGAGATAAACTTTGCAATCTCTCTTCATATTGCTCCACCAAAATGTATGTCAAGATCACGATACATTTTAAGTACTTCCGGATGGATTGCAAAATGGCGTATTGTGCCTCCATCATAATCTTGTACTTCAAATCGTAGTCGTTAGGAACACAAAGTCTAGAGTGGACTCAAGTATTCCTTCTTCATCAATTCTCGCTCCTAATAACTCCTTCAGTACTTTCTTCTTCATACGCATCACTCCAGCCTGGGCTTGAGCAATCTTAACTTTTTCTATTAAAGTTGGCTCTACGCAGATACTTGACATCATCGCACTCGCTCTCGTGATATAATCTTCTACTCATCGCGGCCGCTTACCACGCTCGCTTTTCCAGATGGCATGGTTAGAATATGTATTGAAAATGAGTCTCCTCGAGTTCTTGGAAAATCTTCTCGCATTCCTCGCTTCATAAGAATTTTGTATCTTTTCGAGTCACCTAAGTTAATCGGAATAGCGATTCGAGAATATCCTTCAACGAATCTCCGATAATAACCAACTAAGCTTGTAAAGCTACGATTTCGATTATCGACTTAGGTTGCTCTCAATCGCGACTCATATCCCAATCTTGGATAAAGACGTCACAATGACACCTATCGCTTTACTATCGCATCTAATATGACGCCCCTACAGAGAGTTCTCGCTTAGGTGAATTCCACAAAGGAAGTCACAAGATAAAGGCTCAGTACCAAATTCTATAGTTGAATTTTTAACTCCTCGAAGTTCAATAGAGCCATTCGATATGAGATTTTAGAAATGAGTTTTGTACCGGGTTCAAAGTCGATACAAAATTTAATATCGCTTTTTGGGAGTAAGCCAAGAAATTCTTCGTAAAATACGCCAGAAAAATCAATAACAACAGAATATTATTCAAATCGACGTGTCTTTATTCAAATCCATAACATGGACTAAGAAAATTTGACATCCGTAATAAACGAATGACTTCATGGCTTGATATGAAAATGTTTGACTCGAATGGTTTGATTGCTTGAATTCAATAACAAAGTTGCTTAGGAATATGAAAACTAACAACCTTACGAAAAACAATCAATTTTGTACGATGAGTAGTTAACCTTAAAATTACATCAAAAGCAAATATCTCTATAGAAATAAGGTTAACGTGTAATGTGATAGTGCCAACTCAATCAAGCAAGATTTTTAAACAATGGATGTAATGAAAGTTTCTCCTAACGGATTCTCCATAAATAGGTCAAAGTCTAATTTCTCCGTAGTCAAGTTCAAACGTTGAAAGCGCAAGTAAGAGAGATAAAAGAATGGGTAGAACCGATATCTAGTAAGGTATATACTTCGCAAGAATTTATAATTAACTAACCTGCTAACTTCGTCGGGTTCTCGTGATTTTGACCCCATTCACGATAAACGCTTCTTCCCTAATCGTTAACTTTGACTTTTCTCGGACATGTTTTTTGAGTCACCGTCCCCCACTGAACTAGGTTTCGCCATCAGATAATCTCGAGCGATATGTCCTTCCTTTCCACAACTATAGCATACCTTAAACCTTGTAAGGGCGCTTTGATGATATGTCCCTCTTTCCGCGATTTGTAACATACGACCGGTGGTCGCTTCTCCTCCCTTAAAACTAGTTGCTATATAAGCCGACGCCTTCACATGGTCGTTGTTGAATCTCCTCTTTAAAAATCTCCTCCCGACTCGCTTCTTCTATTTTCATGGCCACGATTACCACCGTGAGTGGTTACCGCTTTGTCAGATTCTTCTTTCTCCGTGGTTATCGTTATTCGATGATTGCTATCTTCGGTATGATCCTCGTTATGGTCCCTCGGTTGAACGTATTTCGTTATCTCGCCTTCTAACAATCGAGCCCTCATTGACAACATCTCTAATAGAGAGAAAATTTATGAGAAATGAGATATCGACGTATGTCGGGTTTCAAACCTCTCGTAAACATCCGCGTCATACGCTCCTCATTCTCCACCAAATGAGGTGCAACTCGATAACTCCGCATGAACTTCGCCTCGACCGACACCGCCATGTTATTCTCGCTTCTAGTCTAATAAACTCCACTTCCTTCATATGACGAATACTTTCGTGGAAGTACTTGTCATTGAACTGCTTCTCAAACGCTCTCCCACGACATGCCGAAAGTGCGAATGGATGGGTACGCCACGATTCCCACCAAGAATCCGCCTGCCACTAACATAAATAAAGGTGGCGAATGGAACTTTCTGCTCTCCGTGCATCCCAAGACATCGAATATCTTGGTAATTTGTTTCGACCCACGCCTCCGCCTTTAATCGGATCCGCTTCCGCAATTCGTGGTCCCAACTTTTGAATCGCTTGTCAGTGACCACTCGTGAATTGCTATCATTTCTCCTCAGATTTTGAACACGAAGTCTCCTCGCCCGATTTTTGCATGAACCGCAAAAGCTTCTAAACATCCCCTCGCTCATCATCTCGCCAATGGATGTTGTTCACAGGAGGAACATTACCACTGTCAGACGCTTCTCCTCGTTGGTGAGTACAAGCATCTCCACGGCCTCATTTACTCCATCATTAATATTCTCAATCGACATTCTCAAATCATCGCCATAAAATAAGGGTTAATTAAGGAAATCAATATATCACATAATATCCCTATATATACCGACCAACTAACAAATAAGCTTAGTAGGACACACTAGCGAAGGATTTACTCGCTCTCCCTCCTAGTTCTATTCCCCATCTCCGCCAGAGATCATATCCCTAAGCTCGATATTAACATGTGACGCCCCAAAATAGGTATACACAACACCCATTCCGAAAGTCGCCAAATACATGGTACAAAAAAGCAAACTACAACTTCATTAATACAAATGTCGTGTGAAATACATAATATATATAATGTGAGTTTAAATATAATATTGTCTTCTAGATAATATCTATACTCAAATAAATCCCCATCATAATTATTGATTCATTATTTTACAAAAAATGGTGAGGACTACTAAACAACTCTCTCTAGAACCTTCATTCCATACCCCGACTAAGTACTCGCTACATTCTCGCCTCCCGAGAAGAAAAATGGAACAACAAGGAAAAGGGTGAGCTCAACTAGCCCAAAGAAGAATATTATGACTAAGATAATATACAACAAATTATCGTTAGTCTTCAACAGGAAAAATCTGATAGAATACAATGACAACAAGTTTCGTGATCAATATTCGCAATGAAATAATAATTCATAGAAGAGTTACGTAGAGAATGAAATCTACTATAATCTATGAATTTAATAATTCATCATCAATATTTTATCCCCTCGTAACATCAATCAATATACATCCGAATCAAATATTCATCTTTGCACTACAGCCAAAGATATTCATCACCGGGTCATGTTCATTTAAACACTGCTCATCTTTGCACTATGTGCCAAAGATATTAATCAATCCATTATGTTCATCTCAACACTGCTCATCTTTGCACTATGTGCCAAAGATATTCTTCAGAAATCATTCATCTTTGACTACAGCCAAAGATATTCTTAAGAAATCATTCATCTTTGCACTACAAAGCCAAAGATATTCCATAATATCATCATTTAAGACCGAGGATGATGAAAATATTTTTTAAAGAAACGAATCCAAAGGAAACAAAATGACAAGGATTAAGGATTAAGGATTCGTACTTGGTTTTATCCACGCCCAAAAATACCTCAAAATAATCATAGTGGTGTAAAATTCAAGAATGATCAAAACATGGATACAATCGTAGTTAGTATCCGTATTAGATGTTTTGACGAAAAGAAGAAATTTTATTTTTCTATGAATAATAGATCAGATATCGTGAATAGTCTCAGATATCGTGAATAAAGTCAGATACGTGAATAGTAACTCAGACACCAAAAGATAGAAATTCCACAAAAACATCTTCACGCTTTCATTAATAGTACTTTGTGAATAAGAACTCGTGAATAAGAACTCGCTTAATAAGAACTCGTGAATAAGTAACTCATGAATAAGAACCCATGAATAGTAACCCCAGATATGAAAAGTTCCAAATTTGATAAAAACTTTCAGATCAATATTTCAAAGATAATGATATTGAAGAAATAATATCATTACTTAAAAAAATAATATCCCTTACCTCGAAAGATCAAGATTTCTAATAGAATACCGTATAAGGTCAAGGAACTTGCACACGCCTAGCAATACTCAAAGTATACTCAAAATACTCACAAGAATACGCTCAAAATATCGAGAGAGAAATAGAGAGAAAACTTCAGCTTTACGGTGTGATTTTCAATTCTAACCTAAGACCCTATTTATAGAAAATGCTTAGAACACCAAAGCGTAAAAATTGAATATAATAATAATATAATTATACAAATTTTCCTTAGCCCACCTTTTTGGTCAAAACACCAGCCACACATGTTAATGATGTCCAAAAAAAATACAAAAACGTTTTTCTTAACAAAAATAATTTAAACTCCCAAAATCAATTATTTTGAGCTTCTAACTTCAATAATTCATAATAAATAGCCCTTTCATCAGAAAATTCGAATCTTGCGAGTTTTTATAGGAAATTCAATTCTCTACAACTTTGCGAAGAAAGTTTTTCCAAATTCCAAACAAAAATCAACCGAAATCCACAAACGGGCGATTTTACAAGCTATAATCAAATTTTGGTCAATAATTGTGTCCACCAACACACAAAACATGTGTTAAACATTTAATGCCACAAAAATACTCTTCCTCCTCATATACTCATATATCCCACATTCATTGTAAAAATATCACCGCTAATATATTATTAAAATAATATATTTAAATGAATTATTTTATCGTAAAAGATAAAATATTAATTTTCAATAATTGTCATTTTAAAAATTTTCCATCTATATCCACATAAAATCAATATTTTCCTCATCATATAAATCAATAATTAATTATTCACAAATAATATTACGTAATCACAATATTGACAACCGTGCAGCCTCAGTGAAAGAGGGGCTTTCCAATAAGAATTTCTTCTTCTCACAAGCAATTAGATGACTCAAACCTCTCCTTAGACAAAACTTTCTAGACATTGCCAATAATGTTATCTAATAATATTATTCGATAATATGAATTATTGCTTCGATAATGAAAGATACTTGTAATGACAATTATCAAAACAACAAAAATATATAAAATATCAACGCAAAGAATTATTAACTCAATAAAATACCGAATAAGAATTATCGTAACCATTATTGAGTAGTGCCTTCACGTAAGAATCAATAATTGGTGCAATACCGCAGCTACTGCTCAACAACGCCAGATTAGTGTGTTTTAACCACCGGGTATTCCAACAAGATTAATTAAGCAATAACTACGCCGTTATTTAAAAATAACTTATATTTGTCGCTTTTCATCCAATCGCTTTCACATGGGGCCCACACATGGTCGCTACTGGTTGCATTTAATATTCCCCAACGCATTTAATATTCCACGACCAAACGAATATTCCCCGACAACAATGAATATTTTATAACCACTCATTAATTTTGAAATATTTACAGATTTAACCCTTAACTATCCACATTAATCAAATCAACCTTAATATTTCAAAATAAAGGAAATTCCTTTTATTTAAAAATTTCGGGGTCTTACAGCTTAAACCGATAAAATACAATAGACAACCGGTTTAAGCTGCAATGAATATCGCAATCCATTAAAAGAGCCAAGTAGAAAATAAAATCTACTATCTTTTATGATTTAAAAGGTTTTTCATTCTTGTTATATATTTGAGACTCGAACTTTAATAAATAATCCACATCATCGAATCACCCCACACTACTGACCAAGGATATTCTTTAGTATCACGACCACAATTATTCTCGCACTACGGGCCAAGAATAGTTGTGTATTCATTAATGGTCATGATCATGCCAACAATCGTCCATCAATGCACTACGACCAATCGAGGATTTTTACCACATCATTTGTAACATTACTGGCCATGATTACACCGAATAATCCACAGTTCGTATAATCATACCAAGTCCATCCATGCTCTCTACGAATATGTATGACTTTAAAAAAATATAAACATGAGGATGATGACAATGATATAAGAATTTAATAAAACAAGTTCAAGAATTATTTTATCCGAGATTTATTAACGTCCAAATTGTCAACACGATACTGCTTTGTAGAGTAAAATTCAAGAATGATCGAAAAATATTTCCATGAAAAGATCTTTGGATGAAACGCAAATATCAAGGATATTCTACTAATTTCATGGAGTATAGAAGTCATAGTTTTAACCAACCGGTATAATAAAGAATGGAATAACAAAAGAAATCACCATGCATACGGTCTTGGCATGATTGAGGTTATTCCAATGTATAATAATAATCTTAACCGGTCGGTGAAATTCACACAAGACGGGATGTTCCAATGTAATAATAAAGATGGAACCGGATCCGGTAAAACACACGATAGGATATTCCAATGAATGATAAAGAGAGCGGAACCGTGTCCTGTGTAAAACACATGACATGATGTTCCAATGTAATAATAATAAAGATTTTAACCAGTCCTAAAAAACAAAACGCATGAGGATGTTCCAACAGAATAATAGAAGAATGTCACCAAGTATAGGGTAAAATCACAGATACTGAGTTATTCCAATGTAATAATAAGCGATGGAATAACATAAGGATTTCACCAAGTATAGGGTATCTTGAGCATATACTGAGGTTATGTATAGGGTATGCCACTTTTACGGGTTATTCCAATGAAATAATAGTGAATGGAATAATGTAAGTTCTCTTCAAGAAGAAAGAATAACACCACTTCGTAAAAGAACCTAATATAGAAGTAGTGAAGTAGCGAATACTCTTCTTCTTTCTATAACTTTCTCTATAGCTTTCTCTCTATAATTTCTCTCTGTAGTTTCAATGAATTAAATAAGAAAATAATGAAGGAATGAAACTTATTTTATAGGAAAATGGAATGCATAAGAATTAATCCAATGAACAGTTCAGATTGATTTACTTTAATCGACGGTCCATATTTAAAGCAAAATCTTTTAAATAAAATATAATATATTCTATTTATATAAAAACATTTTACTATCAAAAACATATTTAAAACACTATTTTAACACTACGATAATAAAATATAATATATTTTATTTATAAAATAACTTTAATAAAGTATTACATTTTATATAAAAGATGTTTACGCTTTTATTACGTTAATAATACTGAATAAAACAAAAAGTCATTATCGCTTATAATAATTCATAACAATAATGGAATCAAACCGAAACTTCACATAAGCGTCAATAATCAATACCGGTGTCTACTTATGCGTAGCATATATTCATCGTACTTTTACTACCGAGTAGTTCAACAAGATCAACGGTAAAAACTTCCGCCATTATTTCAATAAAATATTTTTGTCGCTTTCTCGATCCGAATGATAATTACATTAATGAAGTCCACCAATGATTGAAATAGTTATATAATATTCCCCTGCTAAACCGAATATTCTTAAACCAATCGAATATAATATAACCACTTGCATACTTTGCAAAATTTATAAATATTACCCACAACTATAACATTATATCAAATTATTCCATAATATTCAAAAATAATATTTATAGAAAATTCATCTTTATTTATAAAAGCTGGGGTCTTACACTTGATACCTCAATCTCATGGTTACCATGAGTTGAGTAAAATTCAGTTACCATAACTTCATGGTAAGTTGATCAATTAATCAATACATTATTGACACGCAAAGAGAAATCAGCTCACGATCATAAAGTTAACTTCATGCTAATCACTTCGATTAAGTAGTACCAATGCTACAGAAATTGAAGGTAAATTTGCCTTATATTCCTCTTATTTTCCCTTCTAGCCCCCTCTTCGTATTCCGTCCTAGACTTAAGAATGAGTCCCTAAAATGAAATTGTAATATTCTAAGTTTCAACTAATTTTCCTCCTACACAATTATATTTCCTCCTTTCTCTTTCATCTTATTACTAAATGATAATAATGTTGCTATTTTATACATATTTTAATTAACTAAATAAAATATTAATTATATTTTTTAATCTATGTATCTATTCCTAAAACTTATATTAAAAAAAAAGAAGAATAAAAGTAGTAGCTTCTATAGCCTTTTCTTATCCTCTATTATTTTGTTGAAGTAAACCTAGGAGAGGGGCAGCCTGGCCATGACAAAGTAAACACTATACAACATCATATTACATGTACTAATCACCAGACCCAAAATACCCACTGCACACTAGTCTTCAAGTATGATCCATTTAAAGCTAGAGAATCAATAAATTTGCAATTTGCCTATCATATCAAACTTAGTCAATAAACAAACAAAAAATATATGATGGGCCTAAGAATTTATTATTTATTTTTAAATTAGAAAAAAAATAGACTACCCTTGCTCAAAAACATGGTTCAATTAATTTTTATAAAAAAATCACATACTTTTAATGTAGCATATATAATAATTTGAATGGTTAGTGGGCCCATTACACAAAACTTTCTTTTGGGGGGCAGTCCATTTGAAAGTTGAATCAGGCTTTCAAATCTTAAAGGTGCTAAATACATCATTTTCAAGGCACAGAGCTTCTAGCCAAAAAGAAAAACAGCCTACCACCTACCCTTTTCTCTAATTTCTTGATGGGAGGGGAAGGGATGATAACAACATTTCACCCACAATCACTATTTTAAGCACTTCTTTTGATAAAAACTCTAATCATCTTCTACACTAACAGTTGGTAACATGGGATTATGAATTGCTGAATCCGATTATCACGGAGTTAATTTCATAATAAGTTGGTCAATTGACCAATACAGTGCTGACACGCAGAAAGAGATCACCTCCCGACATGCGTGGTCAAGTGACCAAAGTTAACTTCATGCTAATCACCACCTGAATTGCTAATCTCCTTCAAATACTCTAATTAATTAATTAAAACTTAAAAGATTGCTTACCGGATAGATTACGTTTTCCCGCCTGATTTGGTAAAGAAGATCTTTTGATTATCTTCCTAAAATTACTAGTTTAAATGTCATTAGTTTGGACTTTAGTGTGTTAACTTAAATGGGAGAATTTATTCTGGTTGGAAAGATGTTTCCTTCACTCTGCTTGCTTTCTTGTCCTAAATGGACTTTTATAATTAAATATCACTAACAACCATATTATTGATGTTTATATATATATATATATATATATATATATATATATATATATATATAGGATAAATATAAGGATCATTTCTTTTCTTTAAAATGAGAACTTTTTTTTTTTTTTTTTTTTTTAAAACAACTAAAAAAGTTTAATATTATGGAATCATGAAATTTTTCATATCTGATGTTTTGGGTGTGATTTGAGTGCGTATAGCAAAACATGTATATGCAGTCTGAAAATTTTCTGCACTCACCACTTTTTGTATAGGTATTCAAAACACGCCAAAACATCAGACATGAAAAATTTCGTTCCATAAAATATTAAACTTTTTTTTTTAGTTTTTTTTAAAAAAACAAAAAAAAGTCCTCATTTTAAAAAGTAAAGATCCCTTCTTGATCATTTCTGTATATATATATATATATATATATATATATATATATATATATAATTAAATGTTTTAAGTTTGATGCCTTTCTTTTCGTTGTCCATGTAAGGGGCTTATTAGAGTCTGATGTTTTACTCATTCATCATGTGCAAGCTATGGACATATTTAGGCCCACATAAGTCACTATTCTGCTAGTTGATATCCCGTGTAATTCATGAGTTAATTTAAATAATGAATTGATATAATAAGAATGAAATTGAGGTAAAAACATGTTATATTAAACTTTGGATTCAGAGAATTTGCCTCTATCTATATATTAATACTTTTATATCAACTGTGAAGCATTAACTTGATAAGCATTAAGATTTGATAATATTTTTTCTTGTAGTTATTGAAATACTTACTAACAAAATTCCCAA
Source organism: Panax quinquefolius (assembly GCA_020205615.1). NCBI lineage: Eukaryota > Viridiplantae > Streptophyta > Magnoliopsida > Apiales > Araliaceae > Panax > Panax quinquefolius. Next base: position 26,126,329 of record CM035151.1, read on the forward strand.
AAATTAAATGCAACCAATATATATATATATATATATATATATATATATATATATATATATATATATATATATATATATTAAATTTAAGCGAACCAAAAATTGAAAAAAAAGCAAATAACTGTCTTTAATATGGATTGACGAGTTCGATAATATTTTTTCTTGCTACATGGCTATGGCGACGAGATCGAACCGTAATGTAGACACAAAAAACGACTACTTTAAATTTTTAGTTATTCTTTAAGGCTATTTAACTATATATATATATATATATATATATATATATATATATATATATATATATATAAGTTAACTCCTAATAATTAATTAAGGGTTGACTCTTGAATTTTTATACATAAGATATTGATGTATTCATTATAAAACTTGAATGATCTCATTTCTTACTTAAAATTGATTTTAAGTTAGAATGTTCAACAGTGCCTATGAATCCAATGTATCATTGTGTCAATTGTTCAATGATAAAAAGACAATAAAATTAAATAAAACCTTGAGCTTCATCAATGATTTTTCTGGGTACCCAAGGATGAAAAAGTTTTTAAAAGACTCCTCTACCACCTTGATTTTCTTTGGTCTTGCTTAAGAGTGTTTGTTTAGAGTTGAATGAAAATTTAAATCCGATTGATGCGTTTGCTTTTGGTTTGAATGGTTTGAATCGAAGAATGAAGAGATGAAATTTGAATTTAAGCTAAGTCGATTTTTTTGACCGAATGGCTAAATGAAATTAATTTGAATGAAGTAAAAAAATTTTAAAAATTAATTTTTTTTAAAAAAAATATTAACTATTATATTAAGTAATATTAAATAAATTTACAACAATTTTGAATTTTTTAGAAGGGTAAAATAATAAAGTTTTGTCATTTAGATGTTTCAGACGTATCAATTATCAAACAACTTTTTCATTCGATTCATCATTCAATTTCATTCAAATTCAGATTTATTCAGATTTATTCAGTTTTTATCAAATACCCCTAGTTTGTTCTCATTTTCAACTTCAACTCTCCACTCAAAAGGACTTTATGAGTGAACAAGCAAAGCCTAGAAGATTAGTGATATCCTTGGCCCAATCTTAGACTAACAAAAGCAGATCAACAGCTACCTAAAGAAGTAAACACTACTTCAAAATGATGGTAATATCATTAAGAGGAGCAATTCAGGACAAGTTTGAAGATTGTAAGAACAAAACTTCTTGGCCTAAGAAAATTTCATCCTCAATGCTCGTCGCCGTGATCAACTCACAACATCAAAATTGTTGTGAACAATCCCAACAAGAAACCAGATTGTGAAAAATGTCAAGGACTTCGGAATATTTCCATAATGCAAGTAAAAGATGCCCAAGATTGATCACATCTCCTAAAATACATGAAAACTAAAATGCAGAGAAGCCTAAAGAACTCGATATTCACATTTATATTTTCTTTCTGAGTTCATGGGTAGCTCATAATTCCGTTTCACCTTTTGATTTAAATACAACTTGAGAGAGGGCCATATACAAAAGAGCTTGCCAATTAAGCATTAGTAGTAAACCTGATTTCGTCCTTGATTAGGCATCAAGAATGTGTTCACCCCTGGGAAAGATAACAAAAGTAAGGTAAATGAATGTATACAAAATATCAAATTTAAATGATTCTAACTAATAAAAGAATGATAAACATTAAACCAAACAAAAAACAAGGCAGAAGAAAAATTATAGCAAAAAGTTGAGCAGCGCGCTTTGTTTTTTATTTCGATGAATGAAGTATAGCCTCCATTCGTTTTGTAGCTTTTAAGTTTAAGTTTGTCTCTACTACCGTTGTATCAGTTTCTCCCCTCATAAAATAAGTGTCCCCTTTCATAAATTAAGCTATCAAATAATATGGTGCTTCAAATTTACAATTTAGTTAACTCAATATTATGCAGCATGTATCCTTCTCCAATCTCATTTTTAAACCTTCATATACCTATATCAAAACTGACTCTTTAGCTAGCAACAATAATCAGACCAAATACGCTATTTTCTTTTTAATTTTTTTCTCACTGCAAAATATACTTTTGGTAGTGCAACTTGTTTGAAAGTTTTACTTTGCAGTCCTCCTAACACCAGTCAAATTTCTTCTTCGGTTAATGAGAGAGTGCTATGCTAAAGAACAAAACTAAAAATTACATTTTGGTGGTCATTTGGCATTCTTTGGTCAGAGTAGTAAAACTTATATTAGTATTTCTCACTAAACTATTTGGTTCATGCTACTAAAACTTACATAAAAGGCCAAATGAGTGAAAAGGTAACAATTTACTTTATTTTGTCACTGATATCACAAATATTGGTCTAGAGCACTCTTGGTAGACCCTATTTCATATATTGGTTGTAAGTTATTTTAAAAAAAAAACTGGAAAATGTAGAGAAGAAAAATTGACTAACCTGCCTCCTCCTTCGGCTTTGGACAATGTACCAGGATCGGGCCATCGCATAGCACGGAAGAAGAAAACCAACAAGCTCAAGAAGGGAAACCTGAAACTGAAATTCACCCACTTTAGACTTGCACTTGCAATTTTAGATAATCAATAGCAGATGATGCTTAACAAATTCATAATGGGCTCATAATGATGTGCACAATCAAGATAGTTGCTTGCAGATTATGTTTATTCACAGTGTAGTCTTGGTGCTTATGGGTTACTACTAGACATAGGCTCATGTTCACAAACTTGAATAGCTTCACTTAAAATTAGTCAAGTGTAAACTATGTTCATCTCACTACTATTGATGACTATACGGTTAACCAATCAAGGAATTCCAGACAAGAAACATGAACTGGGAAGAAGAATGATAATGCATCATTATTCACATTGTAGAATCTCTTTTCACCCCCACCCCTCAATCCTCCTTCCCTCTACACTATTGCAGTCCATGTGCGTGAGTGCGTGTGTTTGTGAGTGAGACAGAGAGATTTGTTTTTAACGATATTAAGACAGATACAAAATTAATGAATTCCTCCCATTGCTGATTAAGACCAATTTACCAACCCCGCGGCCATCAAAAAACAAAAGAAATTCTCTGGTAGTGAGAGAGAAAGAGAGAGAGAGATCATTCAATGCATTTCTGAGCATAATATTTTTACAAACTAGGTAAAGGCATCAACTTGGACCTACATTGAAGAATGTTGATGATTCCTGCACCATCTCAAAGTCTCTTGTTACCATCAGAGCTTGGCGTATAAGCAAGATTAGCATCAACTGCCCAACATTAGCAAACCCACATTCTAAATGTAAGGGAGGTAAAACCAATAGTAGTAGTTCATGAAATTTTGAAGTAAAGTTGGTATACTTACAATGATAGCCACAGAGCGGAAACACCTAATACTTCCACTACTTGCAACAGCATAATCTTCATATTCTGATTGCAGAAACTGACGGTCAGCAGAAGTGAAAGCCAGAAAACGAGGATCCTGAAGATCAATGTGTGGGCCCCATGTTTGCCTGAGGAGAACACGGAAAGCAAAGAATCGAAGTATTATGAAACGTGACATGTCTTCCCTGATATAGGAGCATAGAAAAAGCTCATTAACTGCAGTTCACTAGGAAATAGAAAGACACGTTCTACTGAACTTCTTGCCAACTTATATGCACAAGATCATACAATTAAGCATAGGGGAAAAATTGGTAGTAAGTTATGAAGATAAACACAACAGCCGTAAGAACATGAAATAAAGTCTACAATCCAGCAGTCTGAAGCCAGAATATAGAAAATATAATCAATCATACCACACAAAGAGAATTGCATCAGTCAGTCAATATAGCATGTTCTTGTTCTTCTTGTATACCTATTCACTTCTTCCAAATTTCAATATAGCCCACTTTTTATGTTCTGAGCTGGAAATTACAAGAAGAAAAATAACAGTACATAATAATTTGGGATCTTCCAACTACATGGAGTTGGAAATATTAAGGTAGAGTACTTTCTTCTATCAAAAAGAAAAAAGAAATTGAAACTGAATCTTTGAAGACTTCAGAGAGGTCCTACTATAGATTTAGGAGAGGAAGATGAAGTATATATGTGCAAGTTGGAAAAGAGAAAGCAGTATAGGTGGCGAGCTTTTATTTACTTACCTGATATCAATTGCCATAACATCAGGATTGCTTTTTGCTGGAGGGAAAGCATAATTTGGTGAAAAAACCTATCCAAAGAGAATGAGATACATTAGAGTTCAAGTCAGAAACATAATGTACAATTCTTTACATAAAAGTAGGCAAGTGAAAACCCTCAAACCTGATTGCAAATTTCACAAGTGATATCACCTTTTTTGTTGCACCATCTCTGGATGCACTTCCTATGAGCAAACTGCATGCCAGCACCACATCATAAAAAAGTGAAAAAGATTAAAACTCAGTACTAAGTCACGATCTTCCGGCCTATGAAAAGCTTCTGAGAAATCATTAGGACAAGATAATAAACCAGCAATGATAATGCAGAACATATATGAATAAATAATGGGCCCGGCCTTGATTACACAGAGACTTTCAGCCCAATTAATAAGAAGTTCAGAGAGTAACAGGCTAAGCCAAAATGTATTATAAACAGGAGTGCAAAGAGATAAGAAAAACTATATATACTTAAAGAACAAAATGCATACTTGACAGATAGGAATAGACATTTCCAAGCAATGCAAGCATTTCAAACTATCAATTGAAATAAAATGCAGCATATAGAAAATAGAATAAAATAAGAAGAATTCTATCAATAATTACAAGCAATCTAAAATTTCATTCTTTCCCTTTTATAGAAAATTAGATTGTATGAAAAGAAAAATAAAAGGAGTAGATACATCCTATAAGGGAATGCCACTGTGACTTAAAGAGGACGAATCCTAAGTAATGTTACCATGGAACATCAATGTTTATGAAAAATCAAGACTCTACATAATACCACTGAGAGGCATACCCTACAAGACACTACACCTTTCTTTGAATCAATACTCTGAAAACAGTAACTACCGCAGCTTAAGGTTAAACAGCTATCAGCTAGGTCAGAAAAATAAAGTGTACTAGGAAGTGTGAGCACATCAGAGTAACAAGCAACACAGCTTACAAACAAACAATTACCAATTGCTCGGCGACTGTATACAACAACATTGCCTACTAACTTATTTCCATACAATAAGAAAGAAAGAAAGCTTTTCAACATCATTATGAAGAATCTAATAATCTATTGGAAAATCTATAAATGTTCTAAAAGGCTAGCCTAAAAGGCGACAAATGAAAAAAATGTATCTACCATCAGGGGCGGAACTACTCATGGGGCAGCATAGCTGCCTACGCTCAATTTTATTTTATTTATTTATTTATTTTAAAAGTATAGGGGGCAGGGACAGAAATATAATTCAATAAATTTAATGGGCAAATTTATGTAAAGGTTTAACTTGGAACGGAAAAAGGGAAAAAACATTAAAACTAACTCTTTTCTAAAAAAACTACAGAACATTCACGCTCACGGCTCTATTCAAATGGCGATAAATGATTGAGTGATTGTTTAATTTCTTTTATTGAAAACCATGTATTTGAAATTATTGATAATGAAGCTATCTTGCAACATTTTCAAGTTATGGGGTCTAGGCACATAGCATTGTAAGTAATTTGCAAACAGATTAGTTAATATTACGATTAATTCAAGTTTTATTTATTTAATTTAAACAAAAAATTTAAAATTTATTAAAATCTGCCCCCGCTGGGAGCAAATCCTGGTTCCGCTCCTATTTAACGAGTGCCAAGAATACCACGTAGCGACTAGTTTATGGGAGATAAGATACCGGAGTAACACACCAAGATGGTAAATAGTAAGCAATTACATTTAGTAATGTAATTAATGGAGATGAAACCCATTCTTAATAACATAAATTATTGAGATATTCAAATACAATAGAACAAGCCCTAGAGAACATATATAAATATGGTAAAAAGAGATTGTGTTGGTCAAGGTCCTCACTCCATTAAATGCTCCGCCCATTGAATTATGCCTAGGCCCTTTCTTGACTCCCTCCAATTTCTGCTATAAAAAGGCAGCAAGTGGAATAGGAAAAACCAACACCAAAAACAACTCTCTCAAGTCTCATCCGAGAGCTTTCCAAGAGTTGGAAGAAATAGAGAGCGAGAGAAAGAAGCTTTTATGAAGCTTTAGAAAAATAGGGAGAGAAAGATAGTTCAAATAAAATGGTGTTTTATTTGGGTTCCATCACATAGTTATTGTGGTGAAGTAATTTGAGTTTGTACTCAAATAAAGATATCTTTGTATTCTCTCATATTATTCTAGTAAACTGTTCGGAGTTTGTCCCGTGGTTGTTACCTCTTAATTTTAGAGGGTTTTCCACGTAAAATTCTTGGTGTCTCGTGGTTGGATATTTTTCTACTTATTATTTCCTGCAGTGGTTGTTATTTTGGTGGAACTGCAAATTTAATCTGTTTGGCATGTGGTGATATTTTATCCGTCTAATTTATCAAAGACAACATTATTTGAGAGGTGATTTTTTCCCAACAACTGGTATCAAAGCTAAGGTTATTTGCTCGGTTGTTTTGATAAATTTTATGGAGGAATCAATCGGAGCCATGATTAAATTGACCTCTTCAAATTTTTCGATCTGGAAGCCCAGAATGGAGGATATCCTTTATTGCAAGGATTTGTTTGATCCGTTGGAGCTCAAAGGAAAGAAGCCCGCGGATAAATCTGAGGCTGATTGGAATAAAATGAATAGGAAGACTATTGGTCACATCCGGCAGTGGATTGATCAAAGTGTGTTCCACCATGTTTCGCAGGAGACGGATGCTCACACTCTATGGACAACACTAGAGTCTATGTACGAGAAGAAGAATGCACATAATAAAACTTTTGTCATTCGGAAAATTGTGAATCTAAAGTACAAGATCGGGGAGGCGGTGTGTGGGAGCATATATGAAAGTGAGTTTGAGGTTTGGTGAACCAGCTGTCCACCGTGAAGTTGAATCCTGATGATGAGATTCAGGCTCTTTTGCTTCTCAGTTCATTGCCCAACAGCTGGGAGACTTTGGTGGTGTCTCTAAGCAATTCAGCTCCAGAAGGAAAAATGACTATGCAGATGGTCAAGGACAATCTTCATAATGAGGAGACAAGACGAAAGGAGCAAGGTGTGAATTCTGAGACACAAACACAAGTTTTCGTTGCGCAGAGTAGCAGCAGAAACAGAGAGAAAAGCTCTTCTGAAGATGACAAATTCAGGAGAAGGTTGAGAGGAAAAGAGATAATTTGTTTTCACTGCCAGAGACCGGGTCATATAAGGCGAGAGTGCAGATTTTTAAAGAAGGAACAGTCTAAGAAAAAAGATGAGGATAATGACTCAATTGTGTATCTATCCGACGTTGATGTAGCCCTTGTTAGTGATGGTAAACCCAAGTGTCAAGTTAATGAATGAGTTATTGATTCGGGTGCTTCGTTCCATGCTACTTCGTGTGGTGAAATCTTCACATCCTACATTAGTGGTGATTTTGGCTATGTACGGATGGGAAATGGTAGTGCATCCAAGGTTATCGGCATTGGAGATATTTATCTGAAGACTAACAATGGTGGCATGTTGATGCTTAGAGAAGTCAGACATGTTCCGGATATCCGCCTTAATTTGATGTCTATTGGTAAGCTTGATGAGAATGGTTATAGCATTTCCTTTGGTGAAGGTCAGTGGAAGCTCACTAAAGGGTCTCTAGTGGTGACTAGAGGAAAGAAGGTAGGCGCTTTTTACACAATGCAGGCACGTGTGGAAGGTGTTAAAGATAGGGGAGTTAGGCGGAAAAAGATGTGGTACAAAGCCATGCAAGATGGAAGAAAAGCCTTGCATGAGAACCACGAGAAGAAAGCTCTTCACTTGAAATGAGTACCAAAAGTGAAGAAGGAAAGTGATAGCTCGCAGCCAAGATACAAAGCGGTTGTGAAAGAATTTGACAAGCAAAAATCTGTCAAGTTTGAGTTAGATCCTCCCATCAAGAAGAGCCTTGTCGATGAGATAAAGTCGGACGTGAAGAAAGTTGAAAATTCCAAGAAGCTTGAGTTGAGTCAAGGCTTCGTTGGGATTAACTCCAAGTGAGGAGTTGTGGTTTGACGTGCAAATTCAGTCTTGGAAGGTTATCTGAAGCGATATAAAGCGAGTTTTGAGAGAAAGAGTCTACTTCGGAGTATTTGTTTACTTTTGCAGGGGGAGTCGTGTGATGGCAGACCAAGTTGCAGAAGTGTGTTGCCTTGCCTACTACTGAGTTGACAACAAAATGTTGTGGTTTCTTCAAGAGTTGAATTTGACACAGGAATCGACTCCAAGTGACGGAGTCATTGTGAACATATCCTTTAATGGGTTCGGAGGGGGAGATTGTTGGTCAAGATCCTCACTCCATTAAATGCTCCGCCCATTGAATTATGCCTAGGCCCTTTCTTGACTCCCTCCAATTTCTGCTATAAAAAGGCAGCAAGTGGAATAAGAAAAACCAACACCAAAAACAACTCTCTCAAGTCTCATCCGAGAGCAATCCAAGAGTTGGAAGAAATAGAGAGTGAGAGAAAGAAGCTTTTATGAAGCTTTAGAAAAATAGGGAGAGAAAGATAGTTCAAATAAAAGGGTGTTTTATTTGGGTTCCATCACATAGTTATTGTGGTGAAGTAATTTGAGTTTGTACTCAAATTAAGATATCTTTGTATTCTCTCATATTATTCTAGTGAACTGTTCGGAGTTTGTCCCGTGGTTTTTACCTCTTAATTTTAGAGGGTTTTTCACGTAAAATTCTTGGTGTCTCGTGGTTGAATATTTTTCTACTTATTATTTCCTGCAGTGGTTGTTATTTTGGTGGAACTGCAAATTTAATCTGTTTGGCATGTGGTGATATTTTATCCGTCTAATTTATCAAATACAACATTATTTGGGAGGTGATTTTTTCCCAACAGATTGAACTTGTATTAGAAGGCCAATGATCTGTCAAACAAAAAGAAAATTTAAAAAAGGGACTGCATTTCCTGAAAGTATTCATTTTTGAACAATTTCATATAAACAATGTTAGCTCATAACAAAAATAACAAATACCTCAAGACAAAATTACAAACCCAAAAGTGCCCAAAAGCCAAAATTACCCTATGCTCAAGAGCAAACACATAATCCAAGAAAAATCCGGGAGAGAAATTCATGTGAAGAGCAGAAATAAATAAAAGAATAAGGAGAAAAGTGAAGACCTTGAGAGTTCCATTACAGGCACAAGGAGCTTCCATCTCATGTTCTTCATCTTCTTCCTGGCAAATCCTACACTCTCTCACTATTTTTGAACAACAACCCTCATTTCCATTTTTTTCACTGATTTTCAAAAAACCCACTTCACTTTTCTTCAAAAAAGACACATTTTTGCCATTCTCACCGATTCCCACCTCATCAACAACATTTCTCAAAAGTTTCTCTCTTTCATTAACTGATTCAAAGCAAGCTGATGTTATTATCCGATCAACACAAACCATGAAGTCATCCACCATTTCTCTCTAGGAAATGGGAATAAGAAGCAGAGGGGAATAAGCTCAAAAAACAGAGGAGAGAGAGAGTGGGGGGAGGTGTTTGCTCTGTTTTTATTTTTTAAAGGCGGAGAGAGAGAGAGAGCACTGTTGATTGCCAGAATTTACGAAACGGACCTGTTTTTAGCTGTCTTGACTATATTGCCCCCTAGATAGTTTTTCTTTTTTCAAATTGGTCCTCGTTTGGGTCTAAATAATTAATTACTAGTTCATTACAAATGCGTAATTTGGCCCCGTTATTTTACAATGCGTCTGTTCAGTTTAATTTTGAAATTTGTGTGGCAGTTATATTTGACATTATATTACGGTCTAATTTTGATTTAACTAATTGTAGATTTACATACTATTTATAAATATACTCCTATCCTACTGGATAAAAAGTCAATAAATATTATTCATGACATTTGAATAAAATGATAAAATTGTTTATAATAATGTAATTAAATATGGATGACATTAGAATGAAAAAAGTATGAGATATTTAATGTTACGAAATAATAAGAAAATATGTCCAAAAAGTTTGATTATTAAAGAAAAATGAATATTTAATTTGAGTTGATGTTTATAAAATAAAATAATAATTTTTTTATTATGGGACGGAGGGAGTAATAAATAAGTTCATGACATTTGAAAGGACAAACTTGAAATAAACGATAAAAAAAAGGAGAGTAACTATAATCGATATGACATATTATGAAATTAGTTAGAGACACAATTACGAAATAATTGAGATTATATCCATATATGAATGTAATGTAAAAATATTAAAATTGTATGATTTGTTGATGTTTATAATTTTAAATATGAAATTGATATTTTCACAAGGCTTCTGTCACAAAAAAATTGTTTACAGTTTACATTTTTTGAATTTTGGTTGTTATTACATAGGGATCCGGTTAATATGAAGTTATTTTTTGGGTAAGTTTGGTCGAATTTGATCAATAAAATCTTGATTGAACAAACACCAGCAAAATAGCAAAGGGTCAATCTACTATTATTAATCGATTACTTAATTTTGCTTGTTAACTTCATGCTAATCACTCTCATTACATAGGTACCCCCACCCAAACACTAACTTTAGGGTCTCCAACTTCAGACAAAAAATTGTACTTCAAAATTCAAATCCACTTGCAATCTTATCAGTTGAATTAAAAATAGGACTTCTTTAAATAGTAGAATTAGCTTTTCATTCTTTAATTGTTGTGATTTGAAGTTTAACACTATAAGACTATGGACCTTTCTACTAGTACTTTGGGGATCACCCTTAGAAGGTTGGGATTGAAAATATGGATGCGGTAAGGGTTCGCGTAAAGTTCAATAATAATGATATTCAAATTGAATAATAATCATAATAAGTATACTTTATGTCTTTGTCAAGTAGGGTTAGGAAACTTGCCTCGCATGTAGGGGCTAAACAATTACTACTCTGCTCACCACAAATCCTACATATTGATACTTTATTTAACAACATTTTATAAATATTTTAATAATAATTTTCATCGAATATTTATTTTATTCCATAAATATCTCAATTAAAATATTTAATTTATTTTATAAATATTTTAATAATAATTTTCATCAAATATTTATTTTATTCCATAATATCTCAATTAAAATATTTAATTTATTTTATAAATATTTTAATAATAATTTTCATCGAATATTTATTTTATTCCATAAATATCTCAATTAAAATATTTAATTTATTTTATAAATATTTTAATAATAATTTTCATCTCTGTCGTCCATGTTCTTGATGTTCTCGAAGGTTTTGAAAATAAAAAAATGAAAATTGTCACTAATATAAACTTTGGTCTCTTCAGATCAACATGCATAACAACATACTTAATGTAAAATTTAGGATAATATACGCTCAATACATGAAATATCACGATAAGGCCATATTGCCAAAACCCAAACTCTGTAAATTTTGAAATAGCAATTCATAGTATTATGAAACTGATGATATGATAATTCACATAATATATATATAATCAAATACGATTTGATATATCTTAACCCATATATAAACTCATAATCAAACCTTTTTTCAATTACGTAGATTTTAGGGAAGAAGGGATTACCCTTAATACTCCTTAGATTACATGTAGTGACAACAATTCCCAATTTCTCACACTTTTCACCTTTAATGAACTGAAAATAAAATATAATAATTTCTCATAAATTCATATATCACATAGATAATTTTCATTACCATGAAGTTTCACTTCATCTAATCACTCTCACATTAATTCACACCACAATTAAAATAAATTTATAAAATAAGCATCAAATATTTGCTAATTAAATAGAAACATTAACCTAACTCCATATTGGCAGCTCTTACCTAATTTACAATGTAATCATATTTTGCAGCTTATATTATATTATTACACCACATATTCCCTTGTCATCCAATTAGTATGTGTGGATTATTGTTTTGATCATAAATAAAATTTATTTGCCTTATGCTAATAATAATACTATATATATATATATATATATATATATATATATATATATATATATATAAACTCCTCCCTTTCTTTCCTAATCCATAAATTAGAATTCCTTAGAAAATTATCATTTTTCCTTTTCCTTCCATTTTAGTTTTCACTATTTCTTTTAACTAAATCAGCCTTTCTCAAAGACTGATTGTTCATTTTTTGAAGTCAAATTAGGCTGATTTTTTTTTGAAGTCCCACTTTTTAGGTGTACAATATAATCTCATAATTAAAGGAGCATTGATCACTATTACAATATTAAGAACCAACCAAACCTCACTAGAATCGAACGAGAGACCTATAGGTCTCAGTAGACCAGTCTTAATTAAGATTGTAAAATGAACAAATAGTTTGAGCTCAATTCGTACTCGCTCCACTAAAAATTCGATTCGAGCTCTACTCGAAATATAAATGATTCAAATATGAGCATATTTTAAAGTTCGATAAATTACTCGAACCTACTCAAATTGTATTTTTCTATTGAAACTCGGATCATATTCGTTCAAAAAATTCAAATTGCTCGAAAGACGCTCAACTCGATAAATATTGTGAACAATCAAATAATTTTAATTCGATAAATTTTGTGCATCAAATATGAGTAATTCAATCATCGGGTCATTTCGATTCCTGGCAAATCTTAATCTCTAGGTTAAGACATCATCGATAATTAGAGTGATTGTTATGTCCACATCAAAATCTATTTAATATATTTCCATATAATATGTCTTTTGCTTCTCAAAGGAAATAAAAGAAGGAAAAAAAAGGTAAAGAAAGTTAGAGGGAAGTTTCCTTTTTCTTGTTCTTTGCTAGTTGATAACTACAATTTGACATAACCAAAGATTGGTCGAATTTTTTTCATGAAAAAAACTTTATTATAAAACAAATAAATTTATATGAAACTAGAAAAGTAACGTGTCGTATTGTGATTTTGCCCAAATTATTAATAAGGTGACAGACATCCCATCCCAATGAATATATATATATATATATAATTTCGACCAAGAGATTACATGATCTGTTTGGCACTTGTGAATCATCAACCATTAAGAGGGAAAAACCAAAAGAGAAATGGAAGGATGACTAGTACACGTTTGTCTAACAACACCATCAAGACTTGCATATACACATTTTGTTTTTTTGGCTTGTAATGGGATTATTACTTAGTTGTGATGGTGACGATATGTCAGTTAGTCGGTCGGTCGGCCGGCCGGCCTAATTTTGAGGATTTCATTAATTAATGTATTTTGTAGAACCTTCTCTTTTACTGTGTAATGTCTATCATGAATGTATACCTAATTATGTACAAAACAAAAATGAAGATAAAAATTTATGAGACGAAATCTGGTAAAACTAACACCAAATAATAATAATACTTAGAATAGAGAAAATTATGCAAAGGTTACCGGAACAGAAAAGATGAGCAGATAACCTTTCCGGTTCCAAGTAGCTGTGAAACTACCAAAAATAAATAAATCTAGGTCTCGGTTACAAGTTGGTAAATACAAGCCCTTGATTTACATTAGCGCGAGTAAGAAATTTTGCAACTCAGAGTACAGATAACTTAGAGTGGAGGAAAACATTCGCCAATCTAGGATGAGAAAGGAGCCCAGCATCAGGTTTCAACCATAGGTTCAGGACCTGATGACTCTGTCCGGGATCTGCTGGACTGGCGAACAGAGTTGAAAAGAATGTCCTTAATAACCTGAAAGGGCAGAATACATGTCTAAGAAGGAAGATGCAAAACACCATGGCAATGGAAATAACTGTTGGCATGTTCGGGTAAAGAATAGTAAGTCACCTGTGACATTAAACCATGGACCTGCTCGACAGTAATCTTTGCACTATCCCGGGTGATCTTGGCAAGTTGAGATTCTTCCTGCTATTTAATAGAAATTTAGAAGGAAAACTATAAAGTAAAATAGCAGATGAGGGCTGACTATTGTGATGGGATTCTTCATAAAGAAAACAAGGTGCAGTGGCCTAATCTTATCAAATTATCAAATACATTTTGTTCTATGCTGATCATGAATGTAGGGGCAGGTGGTTGGGGAGTTATTTAAAGGGTGGAGAGCACAGAACACAGAGCACAAGGGTTTCCCACTCAAGTTAGAGACTTAGTTCATAAAGCAAGGGAAAACAAGATTCAAGTTTTCAATAATCTCAGCACTCACAAGATCTCAATTTCAAGTTAGTAGTAATGAAAAATCTCATTTTAATCACTGTTCAAAAAAATGGTTTAAGAATTTGCTTTTCTAATTCTACAACAAAGAAAGAGCAAGTTATTAACAAGCTCTCACATGGTCACACCCCTCTGAGGGGGAATCTTTAGGACACTAGCATTAAAACAGTAAATTACTGTTTCCAAAACTGCAAGTGTATTTTGTATATGATCAACATTGATGAACACATGAGGTTACAGAAATATGCCTTTCTTTTCAAATCATCAAGAGCATAGTTGTCAATATCGTACACATTCTCAGAAATATGCCTTTCTTTTTCAAATCATCGAGAGTTGATGTTTTTTAATCTTACCTCACATTCATGGAAAATGGATGGTTACGTACATTAAATACACTACGAAGCTTCTTTAACAAGTAAACCAAGATGACATTTGAATTCAGCTTGAAACATATCAATATGCTAGGGTAACAAAATCAAACAGAAAAGAGGACAGGAAGGAGCTAGCCTTTGCCCTATTTGCTATCAATTACATAAATATCTATTTAGATTTTTACCAGATTACAGGAGAGTATTATCGGTCTATCATTGGGTACAAAGCCAAAATTTAGGCACTAGGAGCTAGCCTTTGCACTATTTGCTATCAATTTACATAAATACCTATTTAGATTTTTACCAGATTATCAGAGAGTACTACCGGTCTATCATTGGGTACAAAGCCAAAATTTGGGCACTTCCCTAGTTCCCATCCATTTCACTTCCTCTTCCAACATACACAATAACTATTTGGACATGGTTACTTAAAAACCCGTCCCTGCCACTAACCATAAGGGTTTTCACTTTTTCTTACAAAACCCAGTCCTACCTCATTTAATTACTATCCAAACACATCCAATTAGGATCAGGCTTGGCCAAGCTGGGGAAATTTCCCATGCCTATTAATAATTCCCCATAAAACAGTAGGGCATGATTCACTGTGCCAGTCAACACAAGAATGATAATACATAAACATGTATTTCAATATATATTTCCACAAGACAACCTGATTAAAAAGTCTTAAAAGTAATAGAATCCAAAGCTCATGGAAAATGCTAGACCATGAGAAACGATATTAAGGTTATAGTAATAAAGTATCGCCCAATTGGAATTCAACCTAAATGCAACTAAAACATGCATATTATAATGGATTAAGATATATTAACTGACCTCTTTCTTTCTTTGTGAGGGCGCTATTAAGGGGGCAAAGCGTGCATGAGACAGTTGATTTTCAGCTTGCTCAAGCTTTTCGGCTGCACGATGTAAAGAAAACTATTTACTGCTGGTTTTTCAATATCACACAATTTGCTAAAAATCTATACAAGTAATCATATCATAATTACAAATGCAATCAATAAGAAGAAAAACTATGTAATAATACCTAGATCTGATATTTGTCCTGCCACATAGTCTCCATTTCCAAGTAAAGGAGAAGAAGAAAGAGTATTCACCCAATACTTATTCCATAACAGATCCAATAGGTGGCAATCAAGAGATGACTTGAAATATGTGATGTCCAATGAATAGTACTGCATTATCGGAGACGGATAAAGGTCAGTGAATGAAACCAAAAGTAACCAAAGAAGCAGACTGGGCCAAACAGAATAACCTGTTTACAGTGCACACCAAAGTCTTCAATCTTGTTCAGAGGGATGGTTTGGTATTCAGAGACAGGATCATCTGGTGGCTTATATCCTTCTGGGTATGTCCTAAATGCCCCAATTTCAACTTTTCCAGCTGAAACAGTTCGTGTTGGATCAATAACAACTGCCAAGAAAGGCTCCTGAAATTGTTGGTTGAGCATTTGTGTTGAAACATCGATACCAGAAAGCCAGCATCCATAACCAGGATGAGAGTGGTACCATCCCACAACGTTCTCCAACCGCCCTGCCTACAACATTAGATTCCAAGTAAATATAGGCTTTACACCGAGGTTCAAAAGGCACCCACAAAGCTAAATTATTAGGACATTTCGTCAACCTTCAGAGACTATCTTTCTAACACATCATTCCAAGTAAGCGGCATACTAATGTCAAAAATATTGACAATTAATACCTGGTGGATCTACACAGAAGTTCCACATTACACCGCACGCATGCTTCCTCACACCCACCACAACTAACCCTTCAGATTTTTATACTCCCTCCGTCTAGGATAAAAGATCGTATTACTATTTTAAGTAGTCCCAAATTGAATGCCTACTTACCTTATATAATCTATTTTTTAAAATAATTTGTCTATAATACCCTTAGTATTAATTGTCATTTTTCTATTTTCTATGCATATTTATGGAGCATCACTAGTAATGTGCAGAAAACTATGTAATTAAAATGAGAATTTAAATATGGACAATTTTGTCATTTTATTCTCTTTCTTAATATGCACAAAAAGTTACTTTTATCCGGGGACGGAGTAAGTACTATTTTGTAAGTAAGCATCTCTGAGCAGGGGCGGATCTGTTAAGGAGGCAACATAGGTAGCTACTCCTGCTGGATTTTTTTTTTAAGTATAAGGGCAGAGACAAATATGTAAGTGAATAAATTTAAGGGGATAAATTAATGGAAGATTTAAACTTAGAGGGGGCAAAAAAAATTCATTCATATTCTAAATACAAATACATATAAACGTAGATTCATTATGCTTCTGTCTTCTACATCTTCGCCTCTGTGCCTTCGCCACTACTTCTACATCTCTATTCTCCGCCACTACCTCTTCTACATCTTCCCGGCTTCTCCACTAGGCCCTCTACTTCTACATCTCCATTATGACACTACCTCTTGTGCATATCAAAGTAATCAAACTTGGAAGGTAACTAAAGTAGGCCTTTTTTTGTTTGATAATTTAAAATTTGTAGTTTGTTTGAATTTGTTGTTGGTTGAGAACTTGGGGTTAAACCCAATTTAATTTATTTGATGTATTTGTTATATTTTGGACTTAAGAGATAATTAATTAAGACTTTTTTTGTTTGATAGTTTATTTGAATTTGTTGTGGTCTTGTGGGTTGGGGACTTCCGGTGAGTACAACTGTTATTATTAATATTCGATGAACAAGTAGTTTTAGTATTCAAATGAAATCATGCAACTGTATCGAGAATTGGATTTGTGTCTGCAGTTCTGCCTCTTTCCTTTATGTGAGTTTCAATGAGAGTTGTGTTCTCTAAAAAGATAAAGATAGGGCACTGGAATAAAAAATCAGAACTATGCATTTTTTTCCCTACAGTCATACAAAAAAAAAGTTGGATCAGTGCTATTTTTCAATATTTCTTCCCATACTTGTAGTTTTATGATTTTCCAAATTTGACTACTAATATTAGAACTAGATGGTTAAACGAGAAATCAATCATTTTTCTTAAATGCACAAGCAGCACAAGGTACACAACAATAAGCCCCAAAAGAAGCAACAATAAATTATTATAATATAGAACTAGGTGGTTAAACGAGAAATCAATCATTTTTCTTAAATGTACAAGCTGCACAACAATAAGCCCCAAAAGAAACAACAGTAAATTATTATAGTATTTATTTACTACTACTTTCATTTTTACCTTCTTTTAGGATAAATAAAATAATTATTATAAACAAACCCCACAAAATGGAATAATAAAAAAAATATGCACGCTTATTTGAAACTTATAAAAAATACCTAAACAGGTTTATGTTTTGAAATTAATTCATGAGTTTGTTTGAATATAGAAAGTAAATTTGGTTTGAGGCTTTAAACATTTGAGAAATTATTCAAATTGAACTATGACAAGTAATTGAAGTAAGATTCTAAATTGTATCTAAATATTTTTTATTTGAAATTTCTTTTTTAGTTTAGATTATGAATATTTATTGCAATTTGTAAACATTATTATGATTAGTTCAAGTTTTTTTTATTTAACTTCAACAAAAAAAATAGTTAAAATCCACCCATGTTGGAAAAAATTCCTGGACCCTTCCGTCTCTGAGGATCCAGTCTCTGAGTACACATTTTTTTTCCAACAAGTACTCCCAATGTTCGAAAAAGCTAAAATTCGAGACGAGCGTTTTTCTACGGGCTATCTGAGGCGTAAGCCTTGAAGCGAGCGAGGCGGAAGCCTTGATTTAAAGACATAAAAGTCCCCAAAAATTATGAAAAATACTAATAAAATCATAAAATAATTCATCATTACAATTAAGGTCATAGAAGACATAAATAACCAACGCCATAGTAATGTATCATTACAAAACATCAAAAACGACATAATATCATCAAGTACTTATATAGTGATCATCCATCACTATCAAGTAGTGTATCATTTGTATCTAGCGGCTTGAAAAATGGATCAAATTTTATAATGTATCATTTTACCCATATAATGTATCATTTTACCCATAATCTTAATTCACTTTGTAATAATAAAAGCAATTGTTATCGACGATAAAAAAATTCAACCGTAAACAATAACAATTAAATGTAAGCAATTGTTACGAATTGTTATTATAATTGTTATTATAATCTCATTACGAATTTGTTAGTGGGATAAATTATAAACTGTTAGGAATTACAATAACAATAAACACTAACAAAGTAACAATAACACGAAAACAATAACAATTAAATGTAACAATTAAAACAATTAAAACAATAATGTAACTCGGACCCTCGGCGAACTCGGTTCTGCTACAAGAACCGAGAAAGAAGGAGACGACCAGACGAACTCCTGGACCCTCGATCGACGCAAGAAGGAGACGACCCAGAGGAAGAGGAAGAAAAACGAAAAAAACAGAGACCAAATAGTCACAATGAAATCGCATACGATGGTCGCGAAGAAGGAGAAGGAGAAGGAGAAGGAGAAGGAGTAGAAGAAGAAGCGATAAGAAGAAGAAAGAGAAAGGAAGATACAGGGATTTCACGAAGCGGTCGAGTCGCACGATGGTCGCGAGAAGAAGAAGCGATCGATGGTCGCGAGAATGGGCTTCGCTTCTTCGATAATGGTAAAATACAGACCAACTCGATATTTAGGTCTTTTTTAAAGCTGTCGAAGTCGCACGCCTCACTTACGGCCTTGAGGCGCATACGCTGAGGCGTAAGCCTTAGCGAGAAAAGGCGCAAGGTTCTTCGATCCCAAACTAAGCGGCCGCCTCGGCAACATTTTCTCTCCGCCTACATTCTGGCGCCTCGGCGTGAGGCCTCGAGCGCTATTTCGAACATTGAGTACTCCTATAACATTATTCCCACATTTGGAATCTAACATCCTAACATAGCAAAGGAACACATGGACACTCCAGATTCCAAATAAGAGCTTACAGGGATACAATTGGAATAAGAACAAAACTGCACTTGCATATAGAGTTTTTAGTAATGCAGCTTTGTAAATGACATAATAACTGAATTTAAGATACTCAAAATTTGAGAGTATTTATCTAACACTTCCATAGGAAGAAACAAAATCAAGAGAACTAGCTCCCATTCCGAATAAGGATCAATAGGGCACATTATATAATCACAGTTGAACAATCCATAAGATTCCAGTTTTATTTTCGAGTTTTTTATTTTTAACTTATGAATAGAATTCAATAAGTTGTCAGAGACGCAATATGTTCTGTGTGAAAAACAGTAGCTATTATCACAGAATTAAATGACACATACATGGTCAACCCATGTCCATTTATGACAGCCCATTTATAGCCCATATAATTTTCTACCCCCAACCCATATAAACCCAAACACATTATTGCCCGCCCATTTGTGTCTACGCAAAACATTGAAAAACAAAACAAAAACAAGGGCAGTCAAAATTCTTTAAAAGCCAATTTTTCCCCTATTTTCATAGTATTTCAATTTAAAAAACAATAGATATATAATGTTTTCCAATCAAGTGTAGATTGAAGTGAAAATTCAACTACTTCCATACAATTTTAAACAGATTGAAGATGAGCGATCAAAACATACTAGGACTATTTAAACATTATTGAAGATGAGCTTTCAAAACATACTAGGACTATAACAGAATTAAGTTGGCAAATAGGGGTTAGGGTTTCTCAGGTTACTAAAATCCCAGAAAAATTAAAGCTTCAAGCTATTTTACAAACTAGGGTTCTAGGAGTTTCTACAAAACAACCAAAATAATCCCCAAAACAATTAATCAAGACTAATATTAATTAATTTACCTGCTTATTAGTCTGGGAATAATCCACCATATACTCATAAGCATCAGCCTGGGCATTAACCCTAGTTTCCGTTCCTTCCACCGGCAACGCAAAGGCGTCCATCACAATAATCGCGTCGCCGTCGGTCTTCCCCTGCATGAGGCCCATCACCTCGATGTTGCCGCCGGAGCGCGCGTGAACAACCATCTTGAGGAGGCGAGTGCGGAGACCTTAACGCGCTTGAAGAAGTGGGGGTCATTGACCCAGGGTTTCTCCTGCTGGAACTTGGTCTGGGCGGACTCGTCGTAGTAGAAGATTGTGTCGGTGGCGGCGTTGTTTGGAGTGGAAGATGAAGATGATGGAGGGGTTTCCATTGTTACGATGTTGTTTTCGAGTTCCCATGTTTGTTGTGCCATGGCTGCCGATGAAGAAAAAGTAGCATCCATTGGAATTCAGAATCAGAGAGAGGAGAGAGGAGAAGAAGCGAGAGAAAATAGCCTCTGGCTCGGTTTCCTGTTGGGTTTCTAGCACTGACAAATTACTTTTATTTTATTTGTAAATTTTAGAAAAAAAAATTGTTTAAAAAACTATATTACTCTTTCCATTTTAAATTATAATATTAATATCAACTTTTAAAAAAGTCAATTTCAAATATTTTTCAATTCTTATTAATTAATATATATCAATATAATTATAAAAATCTAAAAAATATTATTATAAAAATACAATTAATTATTTTAAAATTTTAAATGAATTATGTTAATTTTAAATTATACTTTTTTTAAATTCAATAGTAATCTTAATATTATAATTTATTTTTTTATAAGATATATTTAAAAACTATTATAAAGATATTTTGGATATCTTAGTGTATCATCTAAGTTTTTCACAAATTTGAAAGAAAATTTATTTTAATTTGTCTTCTTCTCCTCTTCTCAAAAAAATATTTATTAAACAAATGATTTTAATCTTATTCATAAAAAATTTTTTACTCTGCTTTTTTTTTCCATATAAGTGTAAGATTTTAAAAGTTACATAAAGTTATCATACATAATTTCCTTCAATATCTCTCAATAGGACTAAGTTTTGACAAATAAAAGTTATCATATATAATTCCTTTCTTTTTCTTTCCATTCACAATAAATATAACAAAAAGATTAAATAATCTAATACCAATAAATATTACCATTCAAAGTGAACTTTACATGCTTAAATATACTGTTTCAGTTGAATAAGTTTATTCAGGATAATAATCATAAACAGAGAAGTCATCATAAAGCAAAGACCCGTTTACATAGTGAAGCATGTAATAGCAAAGACCACAGAAGTAGCAAGGATTCTCCCCGGCCCATTTGTCGTCCACCGTCACCTTTTCTGCTCTGAATATCTGGCACACAGAACATTTTCGGGGGCGCGTTTTTAATTGAAATGTTTGTACTGGATAAGCAAATCGATTTTGTGCATCTTCAGGATGAATCAACCTCATGTCTCTGATGACAATCACATGCTTGCAATCTCCCTGTACCAAGCAATGAACCAAGAGATAGACAAAAATTGGTAACCAATTAATACGCCAAAAAGAAAATCTAACAATGCAGTTTCACACGAGATCACAATTCAGATGTGCCCGTACCAACTATCACACACCTATTCCAACTGCAAAATCAAACTCAATACAAAAGCTCCAGTTTGCATCCTTTCATCTTTAGGAAGTTATAATTGCAAGGAAGAGTAACTAATGAGTAAGAGTTTCTGTGTATAGAGCATAAAACAAAGGGAATGAGAGAATCGTACCTGGTGACAATAAAGATATCCAGAACCAAGTCGAAAGCTTAAGTCACAGAATCGTGTCTTATGCATCTGGAAAGCTTTGAACCGAGGCAAGTTTGATTTTGTTTTACTAGCTACAAGTGCCTTTTGCTTCGGCTGTAATTTGCCAGAGACAATTTCTTCCCATTTTTCAAGTGCTTCCTTCTTTGAATCCCTGAGCCAATCAAGTATAGGTTTACTGTAGTCTATAGCAGAGGTTTCTCTCAAATCATTGCAAAATACGTCCTGCAGTATAGTATTTAGTACAAACAGTAGAGCTTGATTACTGATTTTTCATTTTATGGGAGTTGACAGACTATTCATGTACGACAGGTAAATTTCTCTACGAACACAATGCTTGTTATATGGTTTGAATCCAGCATAAACAGGTTCACGTTGTAAACGGGTCAAAATTTTTACTCAAATATTGTCATGGTTAAACCATTTAACACAACTTATTCTGACTAGTGATACGGTTAACAGTAACCAGGTTAACTTGTTAATTTCCTATAAAAATAAAAGATATATTTGAAATTACAGTTGAAGTTATTATTAACCTAAGAGGCTAAGACTAAGAAGCTTACTGGCACTTCATTATTATTTTCCAAACAATCCTCTTCTCAGACTCAAACCCTAGCCGTCTCTCTGTCGACAGTAAGATACGATATTCCTTAACGGCTGAATATACGACTGTGATTTGAGGTTGAGTTTGTTGTTTTAGTTTGGGGGAAAATAGAGATAAGCATGATATGATGAACAAAATAACCAATCTGAGCAAAAGAATGGTTTGAACTTTAGATATGGCCATCATCATATATAATTAGAAATGCACAATCTATTAATCTGTTTCCAAGCAACAGATGCTTTCGATACATGTTCTGTTTTCTCAATCTTTCCTCCTCACCAAACTCCGGCTTCAAGTATTATGGTTTTGCTTCAATAATTTGTATATGCAAAAACAAGCAAGATGTGTGCTATGGTCGTCTTCCCACATTTTCATTTCATTTCATCTCATCACATGATTAAATATATGTCATCTGGCGATTACTGTAAAATCATGACCTACTGTTTCTTTGGCTTCCCATTTCGACTTGTAACGTTAAACTCTTTTTTCAGTCTTAGCTGCAGTATGTTTTTCTATTTCTTGGAAGGCATTATGAGACGCCTTAGATGTTGTTGCCTCCCATTCCCACTTTCTACCCCCAAGTAAAAAGTAGCAAGGGATGAAGCCATGTGATAACACATGTGAAAAAAATTCTCTTATATGATGTGATATTGTATTTATATTCTTTTAAGTCACCCAGTACATCATTACTGTCTGAAATCCATCCCATGCATTAGAAGTGTTTATTTAGAAGCCAAATGCAGTATTTGTGAGCTGAGTTGATTGGTTGCTAGGTGTCGTGTCTAGAATGAGGGAGTATAATTCTGGTGCACTGACTAAAGCCCATTTGATTAGTTCGGGAGGGTGGGCTGCAAGTTCCATGGATTTGTTTAAGAAACCAAATATTTGAAAGATCAGGGAAGAAAATAGACTTTTTACTACACAACTAAATGAAGCCCTGCGCTTTCATCTCGAGTGATCGTCTTATAGGTTCAGTTAACCGGAGGCCTATATTAGGTACAACACATAAAAAATTTCATGATCCAAGATGTACTTTCATTTATGAATTTTACTATATGTTCTCACTAGTTATATTCGAGTAGCTTAGTAGAATTTGTCAACTTGACTGGGATACTTAAATACTTGTTTAAGTGTTTGTATTGTATAAGAAGTCTCCATGAAATAATAATATCAAGTAACTTCAAAGGTGCAGACTAGCACTAAGATTAAACTCATCAACATCAAAATTATTGTTTATGAAATTTACTTCTCATCTATTGTTGTTATGGAGCAATGTGGTTTCTCAATAGATGTTCACATGTTGTGGTTTCATTATATTTCTCATTGTTCTATTTTCAAGTGAATAACTAAATAAATAAATAATTGGAGATCAAAGGTTGACATGGAACTGAAGGGTGACAAGCAGATTAGGTTTTTGCCACATTTAACTTTGAAGAACATTTTCTTTCTATCTTTTGAGACAATATTAGGGACATCTATATTAATTATGTAAGATTAAACACAATGGGATCATTTGGATGTTAGTTCGATTTGCTATTAAACTCTTAGTGTCTTTACTGCTTTTCCTTGGATTTGTGTTTTCCCCCCCTTCTAATTCTGCAGTTATATTTTTAGACTAATTTGCTTAAATAGGTAGTGTTATAAAAGGGTCATGAACAGGTAAAAGGATCACGTAGTGTTATTAGTGTGCACAACAGGTTTAATAGACAGGTTACAATTACATGCACGTCGTGTTATGCATTTATTAAGTCGCTGTTCATTTTTTTAGTATGTTAGAACTTGCACATTTATTTATTTATGTTGTCAGTTTTTGTGTTATACCCCTACGTGTTAACCGATACAAACTCACCAAACATGACACAGTTATCAGCCCTATGTGTCAACATAATAACCAAGAAAATTAGTAACTTACTTCAATAAGGAAATATCCAGAAGGATCATGCTGGCCTGCTTTTTCCATGACCTGATCTGTCAAGCAATATATCTTGTCCCTCAATTCACTCAAAGGCTGGCGTCCTAGAACCAAAAATTCTTGAGTCTACAGAAGATTTCACAAAATCATCAGTTGCACGAGGCTGAAGAAGAAAAGAAAAAAAGTCCGAAATGAAAAGAGCATTTTTAAATAAAAAGATTTATTCTAATTAAATTGTTACTTTCCAAAGTAAGAAGCATTATATTATTGTATTGCTACAAGAATAGTAAGAAGAGCAACAACTGAAGGCCACACAAGGGAGACTAACTCAGATTTCTCTTGACCTAGAAAGCCCAATAAATATGACCCAAAAAATTACGCAGGTAATTACATAATTGTAAGTCCATTATCGTGGCCCATTCTGCAGCGTAAATCAATATTATCAAAAGATCCCTTACTTGAAACTTCAGTATATTTTACCATCTACAGCAACAAGTTATAGAGCATAACTTAAAAAGTTTTAATATTGTCTGCCACGTGGATGGAGAGGGAGCTTTAGTGACAAAACAAGGACTTCATAGTATCTGCAAGGAATATCATAATGCTCCAATCACCTTTATTCTTGACAAATATCATACTTTAGCTTTACCTTGTAAGTTCAATGTTTAAATTTTATAATCTAAATAAGTCCTTTTCATAAAGACTCGGTCATAGTTACTTTCATTAGAAGAGAATCATAAATTAAATTCAATATTTTGTGCTTGCTTTCAACCCTTTTTTCCTCAATGAACATTAACTTTTTCTAGATAAGGGTCTAATAGATGAAATCCAGGTTACCATGCACTTCTTGGGTGCAGTGCTAGAAATTGTATGTGTTACTCCACCATCGAGATAAGAGGGAAAAATCATAGAAAGGTTTCTTCTGTTTTCATTTATAGGTAACAATTAGTTAATCACTGCAATCTACAGAAGATAAATTATAAAATACAGTTACAGTATATTTCTGCAGTAAAATGTACATTATAATCATAATTTTCTTTAAAAAATGATATACTGACACTATTGAAGCAACGAATTGTATAACCTAGCCAGGCATAAAGTCATAAACCAAAGAAAGCACTTAATGGGACCAAACACCCCTGTTCTTAAGATTTTGAAGATGTATTAGAACCACAAACCAGGAAAAAAATAGATGTACCAAGAGTATCCAGACAGGAAGATGTATAAAAGAGTGAAAATGGGTTACCTTTGCCCATGTGTTTCTGCTATGGTATACCTCGACACAAAGAATAATTTCTTTTTCTGGATAAAGCTCCTGCACATGATCATGAGCACTTGGTGTCCTAACCTGTTATGCATTAGAAAATGTAGTCATTCAAAAGGCTAATTTATCAAACAAAAAGATGAAGATGCCATGATGTATTTAAAAGATAGTGTTATTTACTTTAATTAGATTAGATTTAGGGTCCATATAGTGTTATTAACTCAATTTCAATAATTTGGAAGTAAGAGGGATGTCAAAATTTTATGGAAGTGTACTTTCTTTTCAGTTTTATGGGAAATTTGGAATGAGCATCTAGACTTTTTAGAGGGAACGCCTTATCTTTTATGTTGCAAAGGGATAGGGTCATTTTCCTTGCTTCCCTTTGGAGTCCTGCTACGGGAGTCTTTAGGTTAACTTTGTGATTGATTTGTGTAGATATTGGAGGGCTGTATTTTTTTTAAGTACTATTTCGGTCTTATTTTTCACGAGTATTGTGAGGGTGAATTTCTTGTCCCCCGTTTACTATATCCTCTCTTTTCTATAAATAAAATTTCAAAAAAAACATACATAAATATCCTGTAATATATGTTATTTTAAGTATAGAGTTGATATTTATTTGTGACTTTCGTATTTACAATCTAAGGGCCTCTCAATTCGTTGTGAGTTGTGAGGAATAAGCAAGTAATAGTCCGTATACAAGGGAAACAATTGCAGGTGCGACAAACAGTGTTCTAAAATTTTTCCTCTAGGTCCATTAATCCCCGCCTAGGCGCTAGGCCCAAGGCGGCAAAAAAATCCCTCCAGAAAATTAGGCGAAGACCTAGGTGGGAGTTTTTTTTTAAAATAACTACCCAAACCAGATCTTGATATATTTTTTTTTTAATGATTTACCATATTCATAATGTAGGTTGTAGCACATCAAATCACAACAAGAAGTGAATAAGATCAAGTCAAAATGGATAATTTTATTATAGTTGTAATTTTTTGAACTTGTACCAACTTCAAATTATATAAATGATGATACATTTTAATATTTATTTTAATTCATTAAATTTTTAAATTTATGTTTAGTATAAATTTTAATATTGAATTGAATTCTTAAAATTTTAAATTTTATTATTTAATAGTAATCTTGTTTATGAATAAAAGTAATACGTTAAAGATATGTTTGAACTTTAAAAAATTGCATGTTTGTGTTTGAAATTTGACATTGACAATATGGATGTGTTTGAACTTTAAGCAAAAGCCTTTATTATCTTTATTATAAATTATTTTACTTTATATTATTGTTTTGTTTGGATAAATATAAGATAAAATATTAAAATTGACCTAAAATAAAAATCCCACCTAGGCCCCTTAGGCGCTAGGCCCCCCGGCCTCCCGCCTAACACCTTTTAGAACATTGACGACAAATTATCTCTTTTACTCTATCCGCCTTGCTTTATTATTCGCACACTTTTTGCAGCATCACAATAAGCGCACATATATACTGTATTTGCAAAACTTTTGTCAACAGAAGAAGGCTTTTTGACTTTTGAAACTATTATTCTTGGTCTAACGTGGGTTAGTAGTAAAACTACACTTTTGTAATGCCATCAACATTTAAAGGGAGGTTGGTGAGATATAAAAACAGGAAGTTCCTTGTAATTTCAGGAAACAATTTCGGAAGTTGGTATAACATTCAGATCTAGCTAATAAATAATTAACTGAATGGGATTGGTGAGTGCTAGTCCCCTATTTTGTATTCTATCTATTCTTTTATTATTTTAAAATTAGAAGAGAGAGAGATAAAATACAAAAATTGCATTAATAGTAATTACTAGTCACCAAAAATGACTGCCAACTATGAAATTATGAGACACGACCATGCCTTGTTATCATCTAAAACTATGAAAGGTAATAACATCAAAAATTTACAATTTATAACGTTCATTAACTAGGTAATTGTTACTACCAAGAAATCAGATAGTCTTGTAATTAGAATTGTGGATAATTATTGAATAAAATGAGTTTTTATTGATAATATTATGTGTTATGTGTTTAAAGATCATTGTTTTTACGTATTACGATATTAGAATAAACGAAGTAGGGTTTTGTATAAGAAAATAAAAAAAATTCCAAGAAAAAGACGTAAAAACACTATTCACGATAAAAACGCTTTTACGTTTTTTCGATTTTTCGAATACGCCCTGGCGTTTATATGAAGAGGAAAGACGGAATATCTAATATCTAAAATGCAATTTTTCGACGTGGAACAATTGTGAAAGTTTTAAAGAATAATACGTGTATAATACGCATTTTTTTTCAAAGTCCAATATAAGGTCTAATTAACAAAATCCAAAACCTGTGAACTTGTATGGTCTAATTCAATCCATGGAACTTGAGGGGAGGAGAGAGCTTCCTAAGGAAGTTTGCCATCCCATCACTCACCATTTAACCATAGTCAAATGATGGTTAAGTTAGTCTAAATGACCATTCTACCCTAAGCCTTGCTAGCCTATAAATAGGAGGCCATTCCTTCATTAATTCCTACCAATTCACAAAACCAAGAGAAGAAACTCTAGAGAAATTGAGAGAGGAAGAGAGGGAGCTCGGGAATTTGCAAGTTAAGAGGAATGCAAGCGTAAGCCATCCGTTACTAAGAATTAACAAGAAAGAATCAAGAAGGTAAGAACAAGCTAGTTTTATAACTATTTTAAAAGTTTTACATTTTTAGTATTGCTTTATTGGTGGAGGTTATTGTGAGATAAATCATGAAGGATCCAGAGAAATAAGGATGAGATTAGTGAACTTAAATCACCGGTAAAATGTATGGAAAGTTAAAACAAATGAATCGAATTAAGGAAGTATGAAAATTGTGTAAATTGTTGTTTATCGGACTAATTAAAATTATAGTTCATAAGCTAATAGTTGAATTTTGGGAAGGGAGAAACGTACTATTATGAGTTACGGAAATGATCCAAGTGGAACGAAATAAAAATAAGCTATAACAAAGTTATGGCAAAATTTTAGTAAAAGATGTTAATTTAAAACTTAGTTTGGTATGACTTCCAGACAAATTGTGATGGTAGATAACACTTCCGAAAGTCTGTTTTTCTCGAAGTTGTGTAGAGCGTAGTAAAAGAGAGGCGTAGGCTCAAGAACGAACTTATTCAAACTTCCAATGAGCAAGTTTTGAAGAATTTAGTAAGTCGACATTTAAAATGTTACGTAGTGAAAAACTAGCTTTCTCGGGACTTTTGAGTCAAGTTTTCAATTAATTAAATAATCTTAAAAATTATTTCATCCGGGAGATGTGTAGAGGATGTTACAAGAAAGAAAATGGCTCAAGAATGAACTCATTCCGATATCGGATGACGAAGTTATGGAGCGGTGAAGTAGAGGCGACGAATCGAAAAATTTTCGAGAGCCAAAATAGTGGACGAGAACCCCTCCCTTCTATGCCGGGGCATTCAAATTAGGCTTAATTTGAATGTCGGGGTATAGGGCAACAAAAGTTAAAGGACAATTTTGATATCCTTTAGTAATCCAGGCATAACTCTTTCGTATGAACTCCGATTGAGGTGATTCAAAATAATTCAGAAAGCTAAGAAGTATACCTACAACTTTCAATATTTAAGAATTGAGAGATAAGGTCGGGATCAAGGTTGAAAATGAGCCTTTTTAGGACTGTTGTGTAATCGGAGGCAAACCGTGGTGGTTTCTTCAGAACGCCGTGGCGCCAAGCCATGTTTGTCAAGTATTTCTAAGTTCTAAGCATTGAACTTTAGAAATATGGTCTAGGAGAATGTAAACCAAGGAATGGTAGATGAATTGGACGTGTCAATCGTACACAATGGAGTGACATTTGGGTGTTCGAAAGTTAGACAAGTCGAGGCGATCGACGTACTTAACGTCAAACGCCGCCGAACAAATGTTAACTTGAAAGTGTCCTAATTCTAACGAAACGGACATTGTAAAATATGGAATAGAGTTAATGTAAAACCATCGTGGAGGATGATTATAAGGGTTGTATGCGTTTCCAAACGCGTGACGCCGAGAGAGAGATTTATTTTAAAGCTTGGTCGCATGAACTTAATTTATAAAACGTAAACCATAAGAAACTAAAGTTAATATAAACCAATTTGAGAGTCAAGTATATAGCTAATTGGTATGTGATCCTTATTTGGTATATATAAGAAGTACATACGAAGAAAGCGAGTATAAGCGTAGCGATAAAAAGAACGCTCAAGACAAGTTTCTAATCTTGTTCGAGTTTTACTTGTAGCAAGTTTCTAATTCTTGTTTATTTGTTGTTATTAAGCAAGCTTTTTAACTTCATTCATATTGTTGAATTGAATGCAAGTTTCTCTAACTTACTCAGATATTATAACTGAACAAGTTTTCTATATATGTGCAAATGTGTTATATTTGTACAAGATGTTTATCATGTATTATGCTATGTACCAATTATCTGCACTTATGTGCTTTTGAGATGAACTGTTCTGTGATTGAATTGTTCAAAATGTTAGTTTTGTTTAATCATGAACTGCGTTAAGAATGAGTTTATGCTAATTGTTTCGGTTGGACATATGTTAAGTTGGTAAATTGAATACTGATGTAAAATACAAAGACTAAAGAGTACTTGTTAAATTTTATATGTATATGTTGTGGCAGATAAAAGTCACAGGCGTATTAAGGTAGTAAATAAATGATGTAATATTCATTATTTGTATGTTTTGAAGATTTTAAGGTATTAGAATCTGGGATTATAAATTGATTAGAAGTTGATATATTGTAATATATTGCAGATTCAGTTATGTCTAAAGGATGTATAGATGTGTGTGTTGGATGTTTAGCACCGTGATGCACCTAATTCGAGTTTGAAGGCAGACCCGGATTCGGGGTCGTTAAAGTAATGGCATGAATGCACATAGAGATGCAACCCTTACTGCAATTGAAGTTGGTTTTAATCCAAGTTGAGCTCTTGAGAGAGGAGGAATAAAAGACTCTTCCAGTTTTCTAAAAAATGAAAGCAAGTAGTGGGTGAAGCGGTGTGGATCCTTTACTCTTGATACTTTTGTACCAAAACTTTATTTATCCTCCTTGTGTGAAAAAATCCTAGTTAAATTCCAAGATCTGACTTTTGCCCAAAACTTTAACCCATCCTCTCTTTAGGCGGGACAGATTCAAACCTGTAGTTTTCAGATCATGAGACTGATGAGTTGACCATTACTTTACCCCGCTAATAGGCCAATAAATAAAGTCGGTACTTTTGAAAATATATGTACTTGAATATATTACTTCTGATTATAGTTATACTCTAAAGGGGGACCTTGGGAAATTTGTCTAATAGTAGCATAGATAAGATCAACAAATATGTTTAAACATCGAAGGCATTAGCAGGCAAGTTCTTAATGAAATTTATGAAGGATGGAGGATTGGATTGTAAATAACGTAGTCAAGATGCATATAATCAACAAAATTAGTATATCTGGGGAGAATACCTTTCTTGTGGAGGTATTAGTTCTAAGAGATGTTATCCTTTCAGTTTTCTCAGAGGAAATTGTTGCACTTTCATTGATTCTACAACTACCGCTGGATCAAAATAGAGTACAAAGAACCAAGGTTACTAATTTATTGGGATAAAAGTTGCATAACTACCAACTCTAAGATTAATAAGAGATTCCATTGACTATCAGCCATAAATTCACTAAATACATACTTGAAAGAATGCAGCTTTGCTGCTGCTTTGTCTTCATCACGTTTCTGCCTAATTCTCACAAGTTGTTCCACTTTTGCAATATAGCTTTCCTAGACAACCAATAGGAAAAATATCGCAAAATGTAATAAGTAGACAGTATATGGCAATATACAAAGACAATAGGTTAGGTATAACGATCAGAAAACTTTGAAGCTGCTTTATCAAATGGATTTCTCCAATTACGGAAAGGAACTCCTTTTCTATTGTTATAGGGTGGGTAAGGTAAAAAGTGTCCTTCCTCTCTCTCCCTCTCCCTCTCCTCTCCCTCACCCTCTCAGATAAAAAGAATGAAAGTTGTTACAATGAACTACTTCTTTTATAAACATTTTGATAGCAGGGAGAAACAGAAGAAAGGAAAAGAAGAAGTGAAAGGGATAACAATGGATATAATTTACTTAATTTGTTAGACAGAAGAGACGCAAAGATTGAAGCATCGTTTCCCTGGATCTGCCATTTACTGGGATGGCAAGGAGAAGAGAAAGGAAATGAGGATCAAAGGATTTTTACCCTGGATTTCATTTTAATTATTTTCCCATCTCACTTGTGGAGCCTATTTAACCCTGTAAACAACATAGTGCCTTGTATTTGTAAGGGTAAATGGTAAGGCGTGAAAATCACTTATTCCCTTCCCACTCAACCATATACAAGGAACCTTCCTAGGAAATATCCCCTCTGTTCCTCTGACTTCATTCCAAATTTCTATCCCTCCTACCAATCAGACCATTACTCCATTAGCGTTGTTAAAAATGCCTACACTAACAAAAATGTTAACCATAAACCACCATATAACAACTGAAATCCTTCAAAGTTCCAGGTTGATTGACGTATATAAGCAGTCATCGAGAAAGGCTCTTTACAACGTCCAAGTATTGGAAAAACATGAAACAAGTAATTGAATGGACCCACATGTCTTCACACTTATAAATTAGCAGAAACTTCAGTATAATGAATGACAGTTGGGATAACTTTATAATATGAAGTAAAATCCTTCCTTGTCTCTTTCGCTTGCAAGACATCCTGTCTAAACTCTCATTTGAGTCCAACATAAAGCAATTTTTAATGACTCTGAACCAGTTCTACTTATATTGAATTTACATTAAAAAAAGAGAGGCATTCTTAGGAAGTACAAGCAGCCAACATAGAAAATACCTTTTACACAGATCAAACGAAGCATGCAGAAAGAAGATAGAACATGAAAGTGAAAAGTAGCTTACATCAAGAGTATCATTGTCCTGATTATTGTGTCTCCTTCTCTTACTCGTCTTTGTAGTGTTACTCAATTCTCCATCACTGCCATTACAAAGAGCAGATCCATTACTGGAATCATCTGGAGGTGCAGCATCACTTCCTCCTACCGACCTCAGTGAATAAGAATTTTCTTCAGGGCCTGATATTTTGCCATCATCAATTCTCCTGAAAGATAATAAAAAAGATGTAATAAAACATAAAGTATTAAGCACTGCAGATGCAAGAGGGATAGTTTAGGAAGTTCAGTTGGTTGCCAGTTTCTAGAATTAGCAATACAATCCATGTGAGGCAGTTAAAGATAGTCCAGACTCCAGTCCTTTCATTTGTTTTTTTTTCTTGTTGAGGAAGTCAGTAGGATATCTTTCCCCAAATATATATGACTAACTTAACAGTATAGGGAATATGCTTAATTTATGAAATAGAGAGTTTTCATTTGAGACTATCATTCCTCATCTTCCTCTTGCACTTCTCGTGTAAACTCTATCTTCCTCTCATCCAACTCTGTCTGACTTTCTTTGTAATTCCTCTAATTCTCATCCCTTTGTATCAAATTGGCATGTGCATGTGTTAGGATCAATCCCAGATCCTATCATTAAACAAGTACTTGAGGTACATTACTCAAGATAGCATAGTTGTCATGGCGTCGCCTAGGCGTCCTAGCGCTAAGAAGAATAAGGCAACGCCTTGGATGCCGAGGCGCCAAGGCTTGCCCCTTGGTAGCTAACCCAAGTTAAGTGATTAAGTAATTTTGTACCCATGACTCATCAGAACCTATGGACTAGCTATATGGTGTAATTTTTATTATTTATTAGACTTGTAATGTGTGATGATTGTTGACTTGATTGATAATTTATTCTCTATGTAGTGTTTGTTAATTTGTTCTACTAGTTTTCAATTTTTGAATTTTAATTCTTTAGTATTCATATAATTGTGTTTTTAATTGTATTCCATAGTGTTACTTATTATGTTTTGAGTTTTAATGTATATAAAATTTTGTTGTCGAATATGCTTTTGAAGTAAAACAAATAATGAATAAATTGTACATTGTTAACGACTTGTCGCCATATGGACGCCATGGCGGGCAACTTATCGCCTAGGCGTCCTAGTAGTCAACTACCATCGCATCTAATCGTGGCCCCGTGACAACTATGCAAGATAGAACTATTGGAAAGGGTGCTTTTTAAACAGAAAACATTTTTATGAAGACAACTTGTGTCCCTAGGCCCAGAAATATATGTGGTCCATTTAATATGACTAATCATTACAACCCCACCATCCAATTAAGAGCGTATCGCAAATTGTATCGTACCGTAAGATGTGTATCTATCAAAACTGATACCTGCATATAATGTCAGTTTTGATACACCTGCAATACCGTATCGTAAGATACATACCATGCATTGTACGATTTTGATAAATATCGCAAAACTAAACACCCCTTAATAGGATCAAACAGCCAGCAGGCAGGGTGGGCTTTCGACCAGCTGCTTAGCAGCGTCAAAAGGTACTATGTTTGCCAGCCGGTAGACCACAATCCAGGTCAGAGAGAGCTTCTAACTGACGGACGCTGTACATGCACAAAGCACTTACAGTCCTAGCAACCCAAAGAAAAATAGCTCAAAGTATCACCGACTGTAAATTTACTAACCTTGCATCGGATTGCTCTTCTGAAACTTTTGAAGAATTTCTAGTCACTTTTTCATCCTGCAAAGATGCAATAATCATTCACTGAACAACTACAGAAAATTTTCTTGTAACAAGTATATAAGCAGTATCATACTTTGAATGCTACTTCAAAAGCCTCATTAACCAAGTCTTCTTCAGTAATTATCTTAAGCTCATCAACCCTGTGAAGGACATGAATGCCACAAGTCAACACAAATAAGGAGCAAGGAATATTGGAATGTATACTGCCTAGTAGAATGTCAATATAGATAAGAAACATGGAATATTGGAATTTATATTGCCTAGTAGAATCAAACAGGTACATGTTTCTATTATTGAGTAAATATAAAATCAAGAAAATTTAAATAATTAAATGTAACAATCTTGAATAGCCCGTGATTGGTACATATGTGTCTTAAGAAATGTTTTCAAAGTCTATTCCAAGAATGAAAAATGGCAGGGTTAATGCTTAACATCATATTTTGAACCCGAGGATACCTCAACTAAGACTATGCAGCAACAGGCTCACAGTCCTGATCTAGACTTTCCATGGGTGACCAAAGATGAAACTTTCAGTATTTTCGATAGCATGATTAGATGCTAGGCTGAGGTTCTTCACCAATCCAAACAGGGAGCACAATCCGCTTAAATAATAAGGCTGTGATCAGTATGAGACGATGAAAGAGGGTATTAATACACTGAAAGAAGCTATGGCCAATTCTGGTAATGGTTCAGAGCAAGGTTTGGAAGATTAAGGTTAAGAATATTCAGAATTGCTCAGTGAGATATAATCTGATGAGGAAATGTTAATTATTAACTGCAGAATCTTCTATGGCTTTCATTTTAGCAGCTCTTTCTTTTCCAATGCACGAGACACCTAGGCTATGTCAGTTTGCAAACATGATGGATGAGATTGGACTATTTGCACTAATTTAGTATAATTTCGAGCTATTTTATCTCATAATTAGTTCGTTATTTAATCCCATTGACTATATTTTCTCATTTCTAAGCTCATTTGATGATGGATTATAATCTCAAATAGAAAGGTGGTATTATATGATTCAAATGGCCTTAGAAATGAGAAAATATAGTCAATGGATTAAATAACGAACTAATGATAAAATAGTCCGAAGTGATAATAAATTAATAAAGATAGTTATCCTACCCATCATTTTTGTAAACAAACATAGCGCTAATAATCTCAGCTTGTACTGTTTCCTTTAGATCAAGAAGTTGTTTCAAACTTAAAAAATATATTCATCTCACATGGCCACAGATATAGAGGAAAAGGAAGAAATATATCATAGAATGTTATAAACGAACATGTTGTAAAATTAAATGTTACCAGTTGTAAAGCATGTTTGAGTACATTGAAACCTTAATAACCTTAAAACAAGAGGAACAAATAGTGAAATTGTGAAATGATGAACCTATCATTATTGAATTTGCTGAAAAGACATGACTGCCGTTAAACTTGTTTTATTAGAAATATGGAGTGTAAAACTTATAAGCTTAAATACACTTTAAACCTTTAAATTTTACACATTTTAATGTTCTTGAATTTCTATAAATAATACCTTTGGCCACTGAATTTAGCCGTTCTTGTCAGAATAAGTCTACGTGACTCAAAATGAAAAGGCAATTTAGTGTTTTTAAGAGTATATAATTTATATTAGCTCCAAGTTTTTCTCATTTTTTTTCCTTTCATCACACACGAATCACATGCCTATAGTTTTTTATGCTTCCAAATATATTTAAGAGAAAAATTGCCCAAAATACCCTCACTCAGATCAATTATTACAAGTTGGTGGCCGGAAGGTTTTATTTATAGAAACTTACAAAAATTAGTGTTCAATATCTTAAAATTAAAGCATTGGGTTTAAGTTCTAAAATGTGAAGAACATAAAGGTTTAAAGTGTATTTAAGTCAAACTTCAAATCAAATGAGCATTTGAAAATAAAAGCAGAAAGAAACTTCCCATTCAAAATCAAGCAAGAGACTAAAAAGTAAATAGTAAATTGTTTAAGCAAATAAATAACCACTGTAATTAAATTTGTAAAACTGATAAGTAGGTTTTATACCTACGATTGATTTAGATATCAACTGACTGGAATTGTTGTTTAATTCCTGTGGTTTGTGTTATTTTTCATGCATTTTAGCTACATTTTGCAGGTCACGTGTTTGGGAACTGGATTTGTAGCAATTGATAGAATTTTGGCTGGATAAAGCAGTTAAGAGGCTTAGGATTTGGAGACTCAGGAAGTAACAATGAAGAAACAAGAAAACCCAGATTTACTCTTCCCCGCTCTATGTATGCTAGAGTGCAGCGCTGCCGCGCCTGATCTCAATTTTGAAAACTACTTTGCTAAGGCAGCGCCCAATGAAGGCTTATGGATAGCGCGGCCACGCCACTTCAATTTTGACCCGGAGTTGACTTTTCATTTAAGTAATGAAACAAACTGGGTAGACGGCCTGCGAGATGGAACGGAGTTGGACAAGATTGTGAAAGATTTATGCAAACCTGGAACAATTTGGGTTACAAAGCACGGAACCACTAAGAGGCTACACTGCCCTCATACTGCACTAAGCCGATACGGGAAGGCATGGTACAACTTCATCTGTGCCAATCTAATGCCAACTCGTCACAAAGGAGCGAGCAATTCTATTATACGGCACAGTGAAGGGCAAAACGGTAGATGTGGGTTATGTTATCCATCAGTCGATTCAGCGCTATCTTCAAGGGAGTACTTCGGGTGGCGTCCCACATGCTTCTGTTATTACTCCTTGTGTGATGAGGTGGATGCGGATGTGGATGTGGAGTGGAATAATGAGACTCTTCAGCTACCTATGAGCGACATCGATCATGCTGCTATCAAGAAATATAAAGTTTGGGAAGATGCCCCATCACATCCTAAAGGGGCTGGTTTCATCTTATCGGATGAAAGTGAGAGTGAATCAAGAATGAAGAAGTTCCCGAACAGCAAGAAGAGGCTCCACCATTGTAAGAGCAAGTGTCCCAAGATAGACTAGACAGATTAGAGCGTCGCATGCACCGGAGGATGGATGCATTACATTGTGACTTCCGGACCTACACGACCCAATTTTCTGAGCCTTTGTCACACGCATTCAGTCACCTAGGAGTGCACGTGCAGTTCCCAACATTCGGATCAGCCCATACTTATCCACCGCCTGATACACTGTCCGATCATGAGGAGGCAGGTGGCAACGACGATGCTGCTTAGGGAGTATTCTTTTTAATCTTCTGTTCCTTTTCTCCAATGAGAGCATTGTCTTTAACAAGTTTGGGGTGGTCGTTGTTAGAATAGGATGCATTTAGTGCATGTAGTTGCATTATTTGTAGTTTAATTTATATGTTTGCATATAGTTTAGTTTAATTCACATGTTACATATATATATATATATATATATATATAAATTAAAAATCCAAAAATTACAAAAAATATTTACTTTCACTGCTGCATTTAGTAGGTCATATTGCATGAATCCAAGCATATCAGTAGTGTGCATTTCATTTGGCCTATGATGAGATTAGAATTGCATTATTTTTGAACAGTTTTGATGACCAAGGCATGGTTGTAATGTCATAGCATGATGTGAATCTTATTCTATTTGAAACTGATGTAACCGGATAGCACGATAGGGTAACCATTATGATTTAATCATTTTAAATAGTCACATAATTGTCTTATGGTGGGAAGTCTTGGTTTTAATGAAGGAAATTCAATAAACGGGTAGTAAAGGCTAGGATAACGCAAAGACTTAAGTTTGGGAGAAAATTTGGGATATGTGATTAAAAAAAAGAGAAAAATTCAAAAAAAAAAAAAAAATATGAATAATAAACATCTTGACTAGTTTAGTTCTGTGACTTTTGTTACTCGAGTAAGTAAGCCCTTAGAGGTGTCTTTACACCTAGCGCCCTAAAGTCGTCTGGTTTGAGAGTCGTTGGTCAAAAGCTCGCTAAATGGGTAACATTTAAAAGCCTAAGAGGACTAGACATTGCACAGTCATGTGTGAACACGAGAAAGAGCAAAAATGCTCTCGTGAGCGAATAAAACAAGAAAAAATCCCATATTGACGCCTAGCTTAAGTAATGCAAAGTTTTAGTTGGAGCTTAACCTGTTTACTGAGATTCTTGAGTCAAAACTGTGATCTTCCTTCTGAGAAGCATATTATGTGATGTATTTGTACTGTAGTGAATTTGATGGTTACTGATCACACACACACTACATCAGTGATAATAGGCTTTGATTTGCATATTGATATGACATATTGATTTGTTTTGGTTGAATTTACTGTTTGAAGCTATTGTGGTTTCTCTGAGGCAATTTTGTTGAGTTTCATACTGACTGATGGTTGGATTCGTAGGCATGATAGGATTCGATTGCATATTATTTAGTATGTTGCATAATATTAGGTTGTGTTGCTTGAGGACAAACAATGGTTCAAGTTTGGGGACATTTGATGAGTAGGTTTATACCTACGATTTAGATATCAATTTACTGGAATTGTTGTTTAATTCATGTGGTTTATGTTACTTTTCATGCATTTTAGCTACATTTTTCAAGTCACATGTTTGGGAACTGAATTTGTAGCAATTGATAGCATTTTGGCTAGATAAAGCAGTTAAAAGGCTTAGGATTTGGAGACTCAGGAAGCAGCAGTGAAGAAACAAGAAAAACTAGATTTACTCTTTAGCGCGACCACGCCCAATGAAGGCTTGTGGACATCGATTTTGATCAGGAGTTTGACTTTTCATTAAAGTAATGTAATCGAGTTGTAACTTATGTATGATTTCATAATTTGATTAGGATTTGTAACAGACTTATAAATAGGATCTTATGTCAGTTATTAGACACCTTCTATCTCTTCTATTCTCATACCCTAGTTTAGATTGGATTGTTGGAGAATTGAAGTAGTTGATCAAGCACAAAGGATTGCAAGGCAGGAGCAGTTAAGAGAAGGATTGCTTTCAGAGTTTTTATTCTCCTTCTCCACTTTTACTTTTGTAATCTGAATGCTTTATTAATTGTGAATGTTGGATCTTAATTCAATTATGTTGAACTAAATTTCTATTTAAGGTTACAATGGATCTTATTGCATAATTGAAATTGACATGCTTCCGTATTAAGTTATAATTAGTTATTATTGGAGTGTCTATTATGATTTGTGCGTAATTGTTTAATTACCTGGCCAATAATTACCTTGATAATCTATGAAATTGAGAAACGGAATATAGGTATCTGATCATAATAGCATGCGTTTATGTTTTCTGCAAGGCGTTGGAATTCATGATTTATGCCTAGGATAGAGATATACCTACGCATCGCATGTAATCTGATAAAGAACTTGGGCTGTAAATCCTCTTTAATTATAATTCACATAGAGATATAGTGGATTATCTTAATTCTATCATCTGTAGATTTAAGTTGATATGGGTATGATATGCATTGAGAGATGATCATATCTACTTATGTGTTCTTGATTAACAATCCGAAATAATTAATTTGGCTTAACAGGAAGTCTGTCGATCTAAGTAAAGCAATAAGTGAAATTATAGACTTAAATCTCCCACGTCTGATTAAATCTTGCGGTAGTTAGTTTAATTAAATTAATTAGTTAATTTTATAATTTCACAACATTGATCATCTGTTTAAAGAAACTGAGATAATATAAAATTGGTGCTTGTTAGAATAAAAAAATACATCATTTAATTTTCTATAAAATGGTGCTTGTTAGAATAAAATACAATTTAATTTTCTCTATAGAACGCGATACTTACTTTCACTTTATTACTTGTTGACCACGTATACTTGCGTGCTGTGCTTAACTAGATTTTGCCCAGCAAAAACAATGAAAGAAGACTTACGAAATATCAATATCCCCAATTTCAACCAAATCTTGACCTATCTCTTCTCTAAGATCCTACATTGAACAAAACAAACCAAAACATGTTTGAGATAATGCAGGTCAAGATGAAATTAATAAATAAAAATTGATAATAATGGCAAATGGCAATTGAAGATTAATCTATACATAATTACAGATTTACAGTAAACTAAGGTCAATCATCAATTACAGTTGACGGATAAGAGAATTTTGGAAGGAGTATGTACCTGAAGTTCACGTACTAAAGATAACTCGAAATCGAAAACTTTGGTGAGTGAAACAACCATGTCGGGAACGTATATAGGGCCACCACGAGGAACATATACGTTTTGATCGACTCCTCCATCGTCG
The DNA here is from genome assembly GCA_020205615.1 of Panax quinquefolius. Lineage (NCBI taxonomy): Eukaryota > Viridiplantae > Streptophyta > Magnoliopsida > Apiales > Araliaceae > Panax > Panax quinquefolius. Next base: position 26,167,232 of record CM035151.1, read on the forward strand.
GCGGCACGAGACTCGGCGGCATCTCCTTAGCGCTTCTCCCCCAGTCTCTTTGTTCGCAAATTTGCTGGTTCAAAGTGTTCTTGCCTTCACTTTTTAATGAAAAAGTTAGGGCCTGTTCGGCAATGACTTATTTTAAAATTTACTTTCAAGTTATAATTTTTAAGTTGACTTATAAGTAAAAAAGTTAAAACCAGGTTTGATATATAATAAAATTAAAGTTTAAAAAAGTTGTGAAGGTGTTCGATTGATAATGACTTATAAATTTAAATAAAATGTAAAGATTACCAAAAAAGACATTAATAAAAAAATACACTGATTCAATATCATATCATAACAATCACCATTTTTTCATTAAATAAAACATTAAACAATTTTATGCTACATGCCTATCCTCCTTGAAAGTCCTCCAAAATGAAGGTGGCAGGACCTAGTAATGTGGCTTCCTGGGTGGCTGTTGGGTGTTCAGTTGGACTAGCTATTAGATCAGGTGGCAAAGCTTCATGCCTACACCCCCCTTGCAAATGATACTCAGGAGATGAGGCCAAGAGGGAAGGCTGGTCAGGTGGGAGTGACAAAGCTATGGCTGGCTATTGATTGGTGGTGATTTGACAGGCCTGTCGTGATGTTGGGTGGTGAATGGTAGCCTCTGTAAGATGAGATGCTTTGTGGGCTCTTGGCGTGCATTGTTTAATTCCTTTCGTATCCACAAAACCACATTATCCAACAACAGAACAAAATTTACAATATGATTTTCACGTGCAAACAAAAAACAGAGTTTCATGTGTTCTCATTTTGCAAGGTATGATTCGTAAGCAAATCAAAAGATTATAATTCCATAAATTGTCTCAGAAAAGGATATACTCACGGACTCACGATGTCTAGCAAAGAGTCACTTTTAAATTTTATTTTTGTCTTAATTTAATAATTTCATTAAAAGTCACTTTTATTTTTGTCCTAATTTAATAATTTCAATTAACCTAATGAGATTATGAGAAATAAATTAATAAAACTACACTCCAACAGATAACACAGTAACAATACAAGTATATAATTTGAAAGACATTAAATTACTAAAAGATTAAAGATTAAAGTAACAATTCTGAAAACTAAATTACTCCAATTACTAAAAGATTAAAATAACAATTACTAAAAGATTAAAGATTACTCCAACATAGAATGATTCTAAAACTAAATTACTAAAAAATTAAAGATGTAAACATTAAATTATTAAAATTCATCAAAATTCTTTCTTTTAGGATTCTTAAAAGCCAAACAAAGGTAAAAGAAAAGAAAATTAATTGGAAATAATTGGAAAAATTAAAACAAAAAAATTTAAATAATATAATTACAACAATCGAGAAAAAGTAATAAATTAAAACTACAATAATCGGAAAAATTAAAGAGATCATTTTGATTCTTAACATGAAATAATATAATTTATTATTTCATTTGAAAGACATAACCTAAATTAGAATTTAGAAATTACCAAAGTCCAAAGGAAGGACCAAGCAGCTCCAAGATTGGAGCGAGTCAGAGGCGGAACAGTCGGCAGGCAGAGGCGGAAAGGCGTCGGGCGCGGGCCGCGCGGCTGAGGAGGCAGGAGCAGTCGGCGGTGAAGACTGACGGCCCTGATAAGATATGATAGAATTTATTTATTTATTTTTAATGAAACGACGTTGTTTCTTGTTACTAAAAAAAACCCTGTCAACACAGACTTTCAGACGAACAGAAGACCGAAGAAGAACTGAAGAAGACTGAGCTGCCGCCTGTAGGAGTCGCCGGAAGGAAGGCCCGGAGCAGTGGCTGCCCCCCCCCCCGCCCCCGCCCCCGCCCCCGCCGAGAACCTTAAAATTTTTGCTGTAATTCTGTTATGCTGGTTTTTCCAGCTCTTATTTGGTTAGGTGGTGCTGTTTTATCTTTATTGTACTGGTTAGATAGCTCCGAAGTTGTACTATAAAAGGTTCTTTGATATAGAATATTGTAGATAAGGAAGCAAATACTTGTTCTTCAGCATCTATATAGAAAACAGGTAAGCTCCACCTTGGACCCTCTAAAGGAATCTGCTTATAAGTGTAACAATCTTGTAAAATTGTAACAAATCGCCTCCCTAGAGATATATTATTCTTTCTAAATGCTGTGTTGTTTTGATTTCTCTTTGAATGGAGAATACATCTCAATTCATTACAGCAAATGCCATCATAAATGCAGCCTTGTAAACACTGCAAAAATTATTTCCACGTACATGTTCCACACAGCTACCATCTGCCAAGCCTTGAAATGTTCATCTTTGTAACCGGCGCAGCGGCGCTAGGTACCAGCCCTTATTTGCTTCGCACCTGTTCAGCCATGCCTTTTTACAAGTGTTCATTGGGTTCACAAAGTTCATGTCCATTCATGAAAAGTCACTATCCTCGGCATGAAGGTTATTTTTGGGTAAATTGATCAATTGACCAATAGAATTGACCAAATTACCAAAATATAAACTTCATGCTAACCGGATCCCTCCTATAAATAGCAGATGAATTCATTCATTTGGGTTGTTCAATTCTTTATCATTTTTTCAGTCATATTCATAGTATATTTGAGAGAGTTCAGATCATTTATTAATTCATTACGTGTGTTGTTTGTATTGGTGTTAAAACACACGTTGTCATTAGGAGACAAGTGCCGATAAAAACAAATTTTGTATTTTTACTCTATGTTGGAGTTAAAATACAAATAATCTATATAACTCGTAATAAAAAAAATTGACTTAATAAATCAAATATATTTTAAAAATATTATTAATTATTAATTAATCTATATAACTCGTGATAAAAAAATCGACATGCAATTTATATCATTTTTCAATTTTTAGAGAATTAAAAAAAAATGATAGTAGAATAGTCAACGAGACAATATTTTATTGGATTATCAATTCCATGTTGAATAAATCTTATTTGGATTTTTTACTCATAGGTTAAGATTGAACTATAATTATTATTTTTAAGGATGAAGGAATATTATAACTAAAAAGGGGACAAAATAACATATATTTAAATTTAAGAGTCCCACTATATATATTCACGGATGACTAATTCAAATAAACACGAGTTCAATAATTATAACCAATAACTATTAATTCGTCATTTCGTACCTTCTTTTATATTCAATTTTTTTTCCCCACCAAAGAATATTCCAAGAACAAGAAAATGACATATTTTGGGTAGGCAAAAACTTCTTACGTCAGCTGGGACAAGTATGAGTAATTCAGCAAAGGACAATGATATAAACCGAAGGTTGAGAAATATTTAAAATACAATTTTCTACTCAAATTATCTTTGTAATTATATGGAATTGTTGATGAAATTACGTAAACAAGTATTCAACTAATTATCTTCTTTTTTTTATCAAATTGTCTAAAAGATTAAAATATATTAAAATTGTAATATGTCGTAAAAGATGAATAAACTATAGAAAGGAGGAAGAAATAATATTTTCAAATAAAACAACAAATATTGAGAAAGATAGTCAATCGTAATAACAATTAGTGAACACCATAAATACTTTTGATAAAGAGTAAGAATAATGTTAGAAATATAAACTATTCTACAAATATTTTATAAATTGTTGATGCAGATACTCCATCCTCATTTTTTATAAATTGAACACTACATCGACCACATACATCTCATCTCACACCACCTTACCTTGTCTATCCAAAAACAAAGCTCACCAGTCACCACTCAAACTTGAGTGAGAAAGACATTTTAACGACTCCATTAAAGAAGAAAAGTTGACCGACTTGATTCTTTGATTCACACCAGCACCACATCTAATAAACCATTTGATAAATTCTACACACACAACCTATAGGTCGTCCTCCCATTTCATCCTTTCCTTTTTTATCTTCAAACCCTACTTTCATGGCCGGTACAAGCAAACAAACTGATTCTTCTTGCTTTCCATCTTCATCCTCATTTAAATTCTGGGACGTTTTTTTGAGTTTTGGAGGTAGAGATACACGAAGAAGCTTTATTGGTAATCTATATTCTGCTTTAGATCATGCAGGAATCCGAACCTTTAAAGATGAATCTGAACTAGAAAGGGGAAAAGAAATCGCACCACAATTGATAAATCCAGGATTCGAAGATGAGTATCATTGTTTTCTCAAAAAATTATGCTTCTTCAAAATGGTCTCTTAATGAGCTTGCAGAGATCCTCGAATGCGAGAGAACAAGGGGACAGATCGTACTTCCTGTATTTTACGATGTTGATCCGTTAGATGTGGGTCACCAAATTGGGAGTTATGCAGAAGCTTTTGAAAAACATAAAATAGGTTATGCAGAGAAGGTAGAGACATGGAGAGATGCACTAACCACAGCTGCAAATATATCTGGATATGATCTGAAAAACGATGCGAATGGGTAACTTCTATATTTCCTTCTTTTTTTCCCCTTATATAAATTTAGTTATTTGATGAATAAAAGGAATGATTGTATTGTTGTGAGGGAGCTAAGAACCAATAACTTAGACTGTCTAGTGATTAGGAGCAACAAAACAACTACAAACTAACATAAACCTTACTTCCTCTTTATCAAAAAAAAAAACACCTTAGTTCCTCGTATGAAAGCATAAATTGTTACAAACCTCAACTACACAAATGTTAAGAAACTTCCATTATTTTGTTTAATTTCTTAATTAATCTTTATAAAGTGTGTGGTTATAAATACTCCAATGATATCAATCACAAAAATTTTAGTTAGTAGAGCGATCAATACATATTAAATGATAAAGTTAATATGATTGTGGATAAATTGTTCATTTAACTTTACAAAAGTTACTCAAAAAGAAAGTGTTGTAAATTTTATAGAACTTTCTAAAAAAAATGTGTTGTAATAATTGTGGGACGGGGAGAGTATTACTTAATAAACTAAGCTAGGTGATTAAAGGTGATAAATGTTATGATTACCAATCATTTGACATGCACACACTCTAATTGTAAGAAAAAAAATAAAGGAGAAGAGGTTATGAGAGAGTGAGAGCAAAAATAGGGATAAGAGAGAAAAAATTGAAGGATACAAAATGAATAATATGGTGATTAATGTATTAGCAGTAATATTATGGTGATTAAAGAATAGTACAAAATAGTGATGCAAAATGATGTGTATGGTTGTGATTGGTTACTATTATTGGACCCACTCATGTATAGTGGATCATCTACGAATTAAACTTTGACACATCATTTTGTAAAAATTATTTGCAAGTATAGCACTAATCATGTACTGGATACCAACAAAAATGTATAAAACATCCTCCTTTCGTATTTTCTCTCTTTTTTACTCCAAAACAAAATGACTCGTGTCACAATTCCTTTATCCCCTTCACCCTCTCTTTTCTTCTCAAACTCGAGTTATAAATACTGTGTAACACATCTCATATATGCACATAGCATTCATGGTAGACATGGATAAAGAAAGGTGAATTGATCAGGAAAGGGAATTCATGTACATCACAGTACAAGTCCAGGAGATGTCTTTGGATTACGAAAAAGATCCGTCATAGATCCACAAATTAATTGCTTATTGACTTGCAATGTAATCATTTTGTTTTCAAAAAATTTGAACATTGATGCCCAAACCATTCGGAAGTGCATTAGATAGTTGTACAGTACAACACTTAAATGCACTTTTGCCCAGTTTGAGCATCAAATTGTAGGACAATGTATCATGGAAACTATATATATTGCGACTTTGTGGATTAATTTTTTAAATGAGGATAACTATTAGTGGTAATGTTGTTAAAAATATGTCATATTTATGGTGAGACTTATAATTCTATCCAACATTATGTATTTGTACATGCATTATTGTAATTCGATTGCAGTACGTAGCATAACTCAAGTATCATTGCTCTTTAATTTGTGTTTAACTTCCCAAATTAAAATTGGCAGGCATGAAGCAGATCTCATCCAAAAAATCGTCAATGATGTTCTAATGAAATTATGCCGCAAATACTTGGATGTTACTGACCATCAAGTTGGCATTGATTCTCGTGTCAAGGAAATATGTCAAAAACTAAGCATTGGGTCGAATGATGTTAGTTTCATTGGGATATATGGGATGCCTGGAATCGGCAAAACTACAATTGTCAAAGCTCTCTGTAATAAAATTTATAAGAAATTTGAATGTAGTTGTTTTCTTGAAAATGTTAGAGAAGGTTTCGAGGAAGCCCGTGGTCTACATTATTTACTAGAGCAACTTATTTTTCAACTTCTGAAAATAAAGGATTTTAAGGTTACCTGTGTTGATACAGGAGTAAGTTTTGTGAAAGAAAGACTTGGTTCAAAAAAAGTCCTCATAGTTCTTGATGATTTAGACGAAATAAGACAATTGAAATCATTAGCAGGAAATTGAAATTGGCTTGGTCCAGGAGTAGTAGAGTCATCGTCACGACAAGAGATTCACGTCTACTAGTTGAATTGCAAGTAGATTGGAGGCACGAGGTGAAGGAATTGGACGACGACGAGTCTTTGGAGCTCTTCAGATGGCATGCCTTTAGAAATACAACCCCCTTGAAAAACAATTTGATGGAGCTTTCAAAAAATATTGTAAGCTATGTTGGAGGGCTTCCGTTAGCTCTTGAAGTTTTGGGTTCAAGTTTGTTCGAGAGAACCATGGTAGAGTGGGAAAGTGTCTATGGGAAAATGAAAGAAATTTCCCACAAGCATATTCAGAAAAAACTTAGAATAAGCTATGATGCACTTGATGATAAAATGCGGGACATCTTCCTTGATATTGCATGCTTTTTCATTGGAATGGACAAAGATGATGCTTGTGGTTGGTACCCAGAAATTGGAATTGACATTTTAAGGGAAAGATGTTTACTAACAATTGACTGGGAAAACAAGCTGAGGATGCATAATCTGATTCAGGATATGGGACGGGAAATTGGTCGTGAAGAATCCGTTAAGAATTCAAGAATGCCTAGTCGATTGTGGTTTCATGAGGATGCATATGATGTTCTCAAAAAATTCAAGGTACAAGATTAACAATCTCTTTTTACTATTCCAAAAAATCTACTTCTCAAAAAATTAGTTTCATATAGTTTATCTTGCACACACTCCCTCTTGTATGGAAATTATGTTTTTTAGCAAAAGGAAAAAAATTATTTATTGAATAATAGATCTTCATCTTATCTAAAGATTTGGATAAAGGTTTAAAAAAAATACAAAAGCTCCATCATGCATTCCCCAAGCTGCCAATAACCGTATGCTAACTTGATATATATTCATCTGTTCACCCTTACTTTTGATATGGAGCTACAAAATTCGTCTGTCCTTTAGCTTAGATCTAATTCCTCCATTATTTGGCTGCACACTTCTTTGTTGCCAAGTGAAATAGTTCCTCAATTCTGAATACCCCTCTTCCCCATTTGAAAAAGTTGATCTCAATTATCTGATAAGCTCCTAAGTTTTTTTGACTTCACTATGAGTATAATTAATGGTATTTTCTCCTTTTATTAGGGACATGAAAACATTGAAGGTATCAGGCTAGTCATGCCCATGCAAGAGGAAGTAGATTTAAGTACCAGAGCATTTCATAGCTTACCAAACTTGAGATTGCTTCAGATTAGCAATGTGAATCTCACTGGAAGCTTTGAGAATATATTTGAAGAATTAAGGTGGTTTTGCTGGAATTATAGCTCTTTGGATTGTTTACCTTCAAGTTTTCAAGCACCAAAACTAGTTTTCCTTGACATGCAACACAGCAAAGTCAAGATGCTGTGGGAAGGTACCAAGGTATGTATTAGTGGTAACTCCATCTTTCTCATCGAATATGTATAGTACATAGTTTCTTTGGTTCAATAGTTTATGAAAAATATGCAGATATAATCTAATTCCATATTTTTGTATTCTCTTAAACAGCGATTACAGAGCTTGAAAATCCTAAATGCTAGTGATTCTCGTTTCCTCAAAACCACCCCTGATTTCAAAGGATTGGAAAGTCTTGAGAAATTAATACTTCAAAGTTGTTCAAGTTTGTCGTGGATTCACCCATCGATTGGGCTTTTGCATAAGTTGGTTCACTTGGATTTGAAGAGATGTTGCAGTTTGAATCAGTTGCCTGAGCAATTGGGGAACATGGGATGCTTAAGGATGCTTAATGCAAGTTATTCAAGTATTATGCAATTGCCGGATTCCATCGGACATCTAGGTAAGTTGGAGGAGTTGAATTTGGATAGTTGTGAGAACCTTAGAAACCTTCCAAGTAGCATTTGCGATCTAACTTCACTCGTGTATCTTAGTCTATCTTTCTGTTCAAACCTTGAAAGTTTGCCTAAGAATTTTGGAAATCTAACTTCACTCGCGTTTCTTCATCTATCTGAAACCAATATTATGCAATTACCAGATTCCATCGGACATCTAGGTAAGTTGGTGAAGTTGGATTTGGAATGTTGTTTGAACCTTAGAAACCTTCCAAGTAGCATTTGCTATCTAACTTCACTCGTGTATCTTAGTCTATCTTTCTGTTCAAACCTTGAAAGCTTGCCTAAGAATTTTGGAAATCTAACTTCACTCACGTATCTTCATCTATCTGAAACCAATATTATGCAATTGCCAGATTCCATCGGACATCTATGTAAGTTGGAGAAGTTGGATTTGGAATGTTGTTTGAACCTTAGAAACCTTCCAAGTAGCATTTGCGATCTAACTTCACTCGTGCATCTTAGTCTATCTTTCTGCTCAAACCTTGAAAGCTTGCCTAAGAATTTGGGAAATCTAGCTTCACTCACGTATCTTAATCTATCTCTAACCAATGTTATGCAATTACCAGATTCCATCGGACATCTAGGTAAGTTGGAGAAGTTGGATTTGGATTTTTGTAAGAACCTTAGAAACATTCCAAGTAGCATTTGCGATCTAACTTCACTCGTGCATCTTAGTCTATATTTCTGCTCAAACCTTGAAAGCTTGCCTGAGAATTTGGGAAATCTAGCTTCACTCACGTATCTTGATCTATCTGAAACCAATATTATGCAATTACCAGATTCCATCGGACATCTAGGTAAGTTGGAGAAGTTGGATTTATTCCCCAAATACTTGAATGTTACTGAAAAGATGATATCTGAGGCAGCAGGTGAGACTTTTCATACTTCGCCACAGGAATCTATCTTGGCAACAAAATCGTTAGCTGCAACAGGTAGTGTAGCTGAGGCAGAACATGAGATTGTATATCTTCCAGGAACAGATACTTCACCCATGCATGAGACCAGTATTGAGAGACATGGTCCATCTCCAGGATATCAGACGTCACCAAAGCCAGGGATAAATGTCAATAGCTCAATCTATCAGAATGTTCAGAAGATTTTAGGATGCTTGAGGGATGGTAAAACTAGACGGATTGGTATTTATGGAAATGGAGGGATTGGAAAGACTACTTTGCTCAAAGCATTGTTCAATCATACAGAAGCACAGGACATGTTTGATGTAATCATTTGGGTGACTATATCAACATATTCAAGCACAGAAAAGATACAGAATCAAGTTGCGGAACAAGTATTTAGCCATCCAGCAGGCTCTGATACTAGTATGGAAGCTATATCACATGCTTTCAGAAGGAAAAAAGTTTTATTTCTTCTGGATGATGTTTCGGAAAAGATTGATTTGGATGCTGTGGGGATTCCTAATCCAAATCAAGAAAATGGTTGCACGATCATATTGACAACTAGGTCCCTGGATGTTTGTCATCTCATGGCAGTAGATACACAATTTGAAATGGATATAATCTCCATGGAAGAAGCTTGGAAATTGTTCCATGATCAAGTTGGTGAGATCATAGATTCTCAAGATATTGAGCCCTATGCTCGAGCTATAGTTGCTGCTTGTGGAGGTTTGCCTTTGACAATTGTTGTAACTGGAAGGGCTTTGAGAGAAGAAAACAATGCCTCTATGTGGCAGCATGCGTTATTGGAATTTCTCTCTCTTATCGCATCCAGTAAACACGGTATCAAAGCTGAGATCCAAAAACTGAAATTTGGTTATAACAAGTTGAAGTCTCGTGATGTAAAAGACTGCTTTTTGTATTGTGCTTTAATTCAAGAAGATCATGGAGTTAATATTTCTGAGCTGGTAAAGTACCTCAGTTATGAGGATTTAGTAGCTCGAAGTTTAGCTGAACCATATGAGAAGGCGTATAGTATTGTAAATATTCTTCTAAACGCCTCTCTTTTGGAGAAGACGGATGATGGTGTTTCTGTGAAAATGCATGATATAATTCGGGAATTAGCATTAGTTATTATGTCACCAGAAGAAGAAGGTTGCCAGTTTTTGGTACGAGGTGATATAAGATTGACATTGGAACCTCAGGACCCCAATTGTAGCGCTGTTGATGTCAACGTTGAAAGTGAACTTTTAAATAGGTCTGCTTCAGAAGGTCATCAATTCTTGTTGGGGGCTAGTGCAGGATTAACAGAACCACCAGCAAATGAGAAATGGAAACAAGCCAAGATGATATTTTTGATGGACAATGACTTATCCAGTCTACCTGATAATCTATCTTGCCCCAAGCTATTGACATTGTGTTTCCAAAGAAACAATCGGTTGAGAGTAATACCCAAATCCTTTTTTGTTGGCATGCCTCGTCTACAAATTCTTAATCTATCCGGAACCAGAATCAATTCCCTGCCACCATCACTCTTCAAGCTTAAGCTACTCAAAGTACTCCTTTTACATGATTGTAAACGTTTTTCAATGCTTTCGCCTGAGATTGGAGCTCTAGAACATCTTGAGTTGCTTGATCTCCGAGAAACTGAGATCTATAACTTGCCCTATGCTATTGCTAGTTTGACTTGTCTAAAGCATTTGCTTGTATCTTTCTACGGAACTAGCAACAGTAGCGAGTTTGCCAAGCTGCCAACTGAATTAATTTCTAAAGGAGTTATTTCAAGGCTTCTTCAGCTGAATGAACTGAGCATTGATGTCTATCCTGGAGATCAGCGGTGGAGTAGGGGCATGGAATCCGTGGCAAAGGAGGTGCTCAATTTGAAGGAGTTGAAGAATCTTAGTTTCTACTTTCCTGAAGTAAATATTCTTGAGCTGTTTATCCAAGAAAGCCCTTCATGGAAAAATAAAGGCTTGACCAAGTTCAAATTTATTTTAGGCCATAACGTGAAGCGCATCGTGGCTCGTGTTACAGAAGATGTGGAGTTTGTATATAATCAGCAAGATCGATGCTTGAGATTTGTGAATGGTGAAACAGTGCCTAGTTGTGTTGAGAAAGTACTAAGTTGTTCTACTGCTTTCTATTTAGACCATCACCTTAATATCCAAAGTCTCTCAGAGTTTGGGGTTAGTAACATCAATGCACTGGAAGTTTGCATAGTAAGGGAATGCCATGAAATTACGACTGTCACAGATAACAAGGGAGCTCAGAATAGTACATTGACTACATTTCCAGTCCTGGAAATTTTGGTTATTCACTACTTATGGAACTTGAGGAGTATATGGGCGGGCCCTATGCCAAGTGGAAGCCTTTCTAGGCTAAAGTTTTTATCAGTACATACATGCCCTCAGCTGCCATTTGTTCTTACTAGTTCCATGCTTCAAAACCTCTACAGCTTGGAGGTTTTGGCAGTTGAAGATTGTCAAGCAGTCACAGATGTGATTTTAGAGGATGGTGATGTTGCTTCTGGTTATGTTGTACTTCCTAAATTGAGGAAATTAAGGCTTCATTATTTACCTAAATTGGTAAGCATTTGGAAAGGAACTTGGCCTTCTGTAGAGCGTTTAAGCTTCTACAATTGTCCGAATCTGAGGAGCCTTCCGTTCGGCTTTGAGCTAATCGAAAGTATAAAAGAGATTAAAGCTGAGAAGATTTGGTGGGATGAATTAATTTGGGAAGACACATCATTATATCTGCAGCTTCAAGCTCACTTCACAGAAATTAGCTATGAAGATTTGTAAAGATGGAACTATTATGCAACATGCTCCAATGCAGGAGGGCTCTACTCTACAAGTGCTGATTTTTTTTCTCTTGGAAGCTCAAAATTGCATATCCTTAACGTCTTCATGTGAGTGCCATCTTGCCCTCCCTATGTGTGCTCAAAATTGTGTATCAAAATTGTTTTGTTTTACTGTTTTTCCTGTGTTTTCTGTATGTGCACTGAACAGTTGAACAATTAGACAGCTATGATGTAAATCGGTTGTGCAATATTATTAGTTTTGTTGTTATCATGATTGTATTGTAAAGACGGCGTATAACCTCATTTATCTTAAAACTTGATCTTAGACTTCCTCTTATGTCTGTTTATTGAATGGAGAACTGGGTTTGTACCAGGGCATTTGGTTTGGTGGAATGTTATGTGCCTAAATTTATTAGAATTTTTAATTATGTAATTTATTAAATTACAAGTTTAAATAGCCCTAGTTTTGTTAGAGAAGTGGTAGTAGTGGTTTCCTAAATTGAAGTGGTGGAGTAGATAGCATGTCCTAATTAGTAGGCAATTAAATGTAGTGGCTCTTTATTGGGTTAATTGTTTTTTTATTGTGGTTATCAATTTATTTATTTTTTTGTTACAAACGCACTACTATACTCGAAAAAAATTACAAAATGGTCATTACTTAACATTTCTGTCCAAAAAAGTGACGGAAATTAGTTACCGACGTGAAGCTTAACTACTGATGTGTGAGTTAGTTTTATAATGTGTATCATCATGTGCTCTTGATAATAAAAAAAACTCACCATCACAATCTCTTTTACTGTAGAAACCTCCACCAAAAACTTTCTTCAACTCAGTCAAAACCCAGATGAATAAAACTTTTGCTCATAATAGATCAATACAGATCCAACCACAAAATTAGTAGAAACCCCCACCAAAACCTTCTCAAATCTACAACAAACTAACCTCAAAAATCAAATCGCGTAGCAACTCATTCATCCATCAAATTCAAACTGGTATGTTCAACAATTAATTATATATTTATTAACCTAAAGCCCATAACGCGATGCGGTTTATGATAAATGTTTATTAATTAAGTTTATTTATTAACTAGGTTTATTTTATTAATTAAGATTTAGGGTTTAAACTAGATTTTAATTAATAAATTCTAAATTCTAAATTCAAATTAATAAACTCTAAATATTTATTGGTCAAGTCAAACTCTTATTCTGATTATAAGCGGACGATTTGGATACACGATGGTTGAGATGTAAAGTTTGGCAGATACAAATAAAGATGTAATACAAATAAATTTTCTTAGTTAAAACATATCTCCACGATTTGGTCTTCTCACTCACTCTGTCCATTTCGCCAATTTGCAATCCAATTGATACTTGCTAGGTGAAAACTTTTCAGAGATCCTAAAAGCATAGATTTTAAATACTTCCAAAAAGATTTTATAAGTATAGAGCTCTTTGCTCTAATATAAAATTATAGAATAATAACAATACACAAGAAGAATCAAAATGAGATGAATATTATTACTGTCAAAATGAGATAAGATCCAAAAGTCATTATATAAAATATGAAGTTTGCAGCAATACTTGGTCATACTTATAAGGAGACCTAGCGTCTACAGTATTAAACTGCGGACGAGACTTCTCAATTTTTTTGATGTCGTTTGGAAGGACCTGGCGTCTGCAGTATTAAATTGCGGACGGAACTTAAGATTGAAACGACAACGTTTCGTTTTCATAAGGAAACTTAGCGTCCCACGCTTTAATCTTCGAAATCTGTTTAAAAATCGGCCTAAAGCGGTCAGCGCCGCCTAAAGGTCAAATCGGTGAAAAAAGCGGGTTAGGCGGGGCCTAGGCGGAGTTATTTTTAAATTACTACCAAAATCAAATTTTGATATATTTATTTTTCTAATGATTTACCATATTCTTAATGCAAGTTGTAGCATATCAAATCACAACAAGAAGTGAACAAGATCAAGTCAAAAATGAATAATTTTATTATAGTTGTAATTTTTTGAACTTGTACCAACTTGAAATTCTATAAATGATGATACATTTGTAATATTTAGTTTAATTCAATATAATTCTTAAATTTATGTTTAGTTTCTTAAGGTTTAATATTGAATTGAATTCTTAAACTTTTAAATTTTATTATTTAATACCAATTTTTTTTATGAATAAAACTAATACTTCAAAGATATGTTATTCATACTTAGTATATGATATTTGTCATTTTCTTATTTTCTTTAAGTACTCAATTTTGAAAATTACAAAATTAAAATAATTTCATAATTAATAATATCAAATGTCTCATTCAATAAACTTCACACTAATTTTTAAAAATAACATTTATTTAAATTTTTGAGAGAGAAGAAGTACATATATAATTATATATATGAAGATATCAAGATACTTCTTACTAGTTACTACTTACTAGTAACACTAATTCTATAATTTAATTATTTCAAGCAATGGATATATATTTTACTACTTAAGTGCAATTACTACTAATTCTATAATTTAATTATTATCTTTATTATAGATTATTTTGCTTTAAATTATTGTTTTGTTAGAATAATGTAAGATAAAATATTAAAATTGTCTTAAAATAAAATATCCCGCCTAGGCCCCCCAGGCGTTAGGCCCCCCCTGGCCGCCCGCCGCCCGCCTCCCGCCTTTTAGAATATTGATATTGTGGACGGAGACTCATAAAGGAGGGGTATTTTGGATATTTGTCTGTCCGCAATATTAAACTGCGGAATACTGAATTAAACTGCAGTTGAGAGCTAACCTTAAATTAATTGACAACGTTAGCTATATCAATCGATATTCCACCCCCTTGAAACGAGTTTTCTCTCATATTTCTCTTTTACTTTTAAAATAGGTTTAAATACACTTTGAATATTAAAGTTTTTCGCATTTTAGAATTAAAACCATAATGTTTTTACTTTAAGACATTAAACCTATGTCTCTAATTTTTTATAAAAAAACCTTTTGACCATCAAATTTAGCATTTTTTATCGGAACAAGTCACATGACTTAAAATGAAAGGACAATTAAATCTTTTAAGGGTATATATCGTTCAAATTAGTTGTAATTTTTTCACATTTTCCTTCTTCATCATACAATAATCACATGGCTATAATTTTATGTACTTTAAAAGATATTTAAGTTCTTCTTTGATGTGAGAAATTAAGTCTTTTAAGAGTATATATCGTTTAAATTAGTTGCCATTATTTCTACTTATTTTCTTCATCATATACTAACCACATGCTTATAATTTAATGTGCTTTCAAAGATAATTAAGAGTGAAATTACCAAAATATTCTCATTCGGATCAATTATTACATGTCAGTGCCCAAAAGGTTTAATTTATAAAAATTTAAAAACATTAAGGTTCAATGTCTTAAAGTTGAAATATTAAAGTTTAAAGTGTAAAATATGATAAGATTTCAAGTGTATTTAAGCTTTTAAAATATGGGCACACATCATGGTGTTTTATTTTTATTTTACAGGTTTGATAGCTCCCAAGTTGTACTATAAAAGGTTTGATATAGAATATTATAAATAAGAAAGCAAATACTTATTTTTTTCAGCAGCATCTGTATATAAAACAGGTAAGGTCCCCGAATAGAATCTGCTTAAAAGTGCAACAATCTTTTAAAGTTCTAAATGCATATTTCTATTTTGAATAAATAATATATCTCGGAACTGATATTTTCACATGCATTTTTGATATTTCCATATAGTCCCCTCTCACGTAAGCATACAGTGAGTCCCGCCTTCAAGGGAGAAAGAACCGTGCAAAAATATTAAAAACACACGCGGTGGAAGTAGTGGTCTCTTATATCTCAATTCATTACAGCAAATGTCAACCTTGGATACTCTTAAAAGTGGATCCGGTTAGCATGAAATGAATTTCATGGTAAGTTCACTTTATGCTCAAAACAGTGTTGACACACAGGCGGGAGCACAGGCGGAAGGGTGATCTCTCTGCTTGCGTGTCAGCATTGTATTGATCATGAAGTGAACTTACCATGAAGTCATGCTAACCACTCCCCTTAAAAGTGCAGCATTCTGGGCTTGGAGTTGGTAACAGATCTTAAAAACGAATGTAAAAACTAGTGGAACATGTTGGACAAAATTTGAACTCAATTTATGCCTCCACTTGTTCAAAGTTTTCTTTTGAAAACAAAAATGGGAAAGCACTCGTAAAACACTGAACATTACAAATGGATAACTGAACTCCATTGAAATTGAATATAGAGGTTACTCAAGCATTGCTCGATGGTGCCTCTATCATTATCATTATGAAGTTTTGTAGGAGACTGTCAAAAGTTTAAACAATGGATTCACCCAAGATACTAACATGATTATGCAATATGGCCATTATCTGAGCCATCTCGGAGAGGAGACTACTAAAGTGCATCTTGCACAACCATGGTCCCATGTGGCATAACCGAAGACCAGCCTTGGTGCCATCTAAGAAACATAGAAGACGAATTTATTAGTGTTAGTATTAGAACACACACACACACGACAGTAAATAATTAACACAGAGATTTATGTGGTTCCCCAAGCTACAATTAGTATATAAAGAAGACTAGCCATGCTTTAAATGTTTTGAAGTTGATTAATTAGATTATACGAGTTACTAACTGCTATGCCATCATTCATGATTGAGCTGAGAGAAGAAAAAGACCTCGACACCGACTCTGAGGCTCAAAGATTGTTTTTGAGAAATGGGAATACATTATTGAATGTGTAATCCTTTAGCAGAACGGTCTTTAGAGACGATGCTTCAGTGATTAAGACAAAGATTAAATGCGAAATCTGGTAAAAGAAAATGATAGGGTGACAACTCAATACATCAAAAGCTCATAAAAGAAAATTAAATTAAGCTTTGCAATATGAGTTACTCTATTGGGAAGTCTATAGTGGGCGTTATAGCGTCTGCATTCCTAAGTTTCAATAGTAGATCCATGCCACTTAAAATATAACATTAGTTACCTTATTTTAGCAAAGCTAATGACTAAAAGCATGCATGAAAAATCTAATTTGTGATTGCAGCCTGGGTTACTTAATGATGCCTCCTTTGGGAATCTCTACGGAGGGTGCCTTAATATGAATGGTAGAACTGCATTAGACAAGTTAATGGACAGTATGCAATGATGCCCAGACAACATCATATACAATCAGAAAAATTCCATCAATGTATTACCTTGATCCCAAAATAAATAATTTTGAAATGGAGGGAGTAAGTTTTTTGCTAATGAATTTGACAGATATTCCCATTACCTCAGAATCGCAACAGCAAGTTATAGTTTCCCAACATCCACGGTGACTTCTGATAACTAACAACATGAGCGGCAGCACGGCTGCATCCAGCAACAGTTTCAGCAAATAGCAGAACAATAGCTCAGAGAACGGTAATGCATGAAAGTAGGTGATAGTAAAGTAATGCACTCACTAGGATCGCCAGGATTTTGTTATAAACGTTATTGAGCTCAAGTGAAACAGCAACGATCTTTCAGGTGTAGCTTGACCTCATCATCTTGGAAGACTAGTGCATTCCACCACATTTGCTTGCATTTAATAGATCTCAATAGCACTGCATTAGTTTTATTCAGCGACAGAGACTGCAGGTTCTCACAATCCATGATACTCAAATTCTCCAACGATGGCCATGCCAAAGAGTCATCCTTGTATATGCTAACCAAATTTGGTAGCTCAACAAGTTCTAACAACTTCAACTCGGGAAGGGCTTTAAATGGGCTGGTAACATTAGTTATCTGACCAGGTTGATTCTTAACTTCAATTACCTCAGCAAGTTTCGAGCATTTCATTACTCTCAAATGCTGCAATTTAGGGACTAGCTGAGTCATCTCCCATGAGAAAATTTTCTTTATGTTTGAGCAGTCATTCAGAGTCAAAGTTTTTAGGCTTCCCAACATTGCAAATCCCTCCCAAATACACCTTAATCTTTGGAGCCTGGTAATATCTAGCTTCTCAAGGCGAGGAAATTGATCAACCCCCGTCATGTTACTATTCAGAATCATTTCCATTTCACTGCATTCTTCAAGAATACAAACTTCCCAATGTCGCATTGTATCAATACCGAAGTCGGATAGGCTCTGAGCACTTCCGTGACCAATCAATTTAACCGAACTAGCCTTTTGAAGCACTTCCGTGATTGCAGGACATGGAAGTGTGCCAGAACTGGTAGAATATGTCAAATGTCGCCCAGGTGGGTGCCTAGATATGTCTAGCTTATAAGGATGCTTCGTGACATCAGGGCCAACAAGAATTTTGAATGATCTAAAATCATTTACCTCACCTAAATTTCTGCTGTTGCTCCTCTTTAATTTTCTCTCATGGTAAAAGGTTTCAAAACACTCTACACTAGGAAAGCAGAAATGAAGAGTGGACAATTCGGTCAAGGCACCGATTTCTCTTGCAACTTTATCCAGAATTTCATTACCAGTCCCACTCGTAACTTTTTCTAAAATTTCTTTCCATTCTAGTTCATCAGGAACCACATCAACCACTAGTTCTTCCAGCTGAGAAAGCCTTCCAATGGGACTAAAGGGGACCTCCTCCTCTTGGGCATCAACGTGGTTCTGATTTCCCGCAAGATTAGAGTTCTGATAGCTAATATAGCTGGTGAATGAAATTCTTAAACACCTAAGATTACACAATTCTCCAATTTCAGTAGGTAAACTGAGGATCCCTGTGTGACGGATATCAAGGACTTCGAGATGATTGAGTTGTTTAATTTGAACTGGAAGTCTCACTAGAAGGCAGCAATTGTTGAGATATAAACCTCTGAGGTTACTCGAGCTAGAGATAGGTGGCAGTGACTCTATTCCTGTACAGTACAAGTCCAGTACATTAAGTTCAGACATAGAATCAAAGAATCCACTTGGAATTTTTGTTAACTTGGGATTTTTTTGTAGAAGCAATGTGGAGGCAGCCTGACATGTGGGATGTTCAGGTAAAGTCTCTACGTTTGTGCACACGAGTGAAATCATCTTTGCCTTACACCATTCTTCCTCAGAGTGATTTACTTCGTTTTGTCCCACTAATAACTCATGCTCTTGATACTTTCCTTGTGCAAACCTCCTAACCAAGATGGGCATCTTAACAGATTGCAGACCGCCCCTCTCTAGCAAACAAGTATTAATCAGATCCTTCAGTACAGCCTGTCCTTCTGCATTATCATTCAAACGATGAAACATCTATGAACTTCTGGGCTTTCCAACACTCCGTCAAATAATCTTGACAAATCTCATAGTCCTCAGGGAATAGTGCACCGTACTTCAAGCAGTTTCTCCGATCTTCACGTAAATCATCAAAAACAACTTCATAAGCCTTGAACACGTCATCCGTTTCTTCCAGCTTACGCCCTCTAGGTGAACGCAGTTTTGACAATTTATTCACCCATATATCTACCTCAAGCTCATTTTTCAAGTTACTTGCTACTGCTTTGATCACCTGCGGAAGCCCACAACACTCTTTAACTATCATTTCAGCAATTGGATTGATCAGTAGATGATCAAAGGCATTATCACCTACCAAATCTCGGAACAATGTGAGTGAATCAGCTTCAGACAATCTGTCTACATGAACTTCCTCATCCAAATTCATTCTATCACAAACAGGTCTGTATCTGGACGCTAACACCAACTTCCCTTGCTCGTGACCATCATGAATTCCCACATCCTGCAGATTAATCTCAGAAAAAACCTCGTCAAGGAGCAATAAATACTTCTTGTCTACCAGTGCGTTAGATATTAAGTCTGCAATCTTAGGGTCAGTGTTGATTCCATTGAGTGCTAGTTGTAGCCGCTCCACCAACACCTGCTGTATACTGCGTATGCTCCAGTCTTTGCCGACAGTTATCCATATGACATAGTGAAACATTTCAGTCTTGATTCCCAGCTTATCATTCAGATTTTTCATTATGGTCGTTTTTCCTACACCAGCAGGTCCCCAGATGCCAATCTTCTTTATAGTTTTTTCGTTTAGGTACCCAAGTAGTTCTTCTACATGTATGCCATCTACTTGCCTGGGAAACTTCCTTTCAATTCTTGGCGGGGACCTCTTAGTCAATATAGTGTTGACATCAAGATTCATTCCATCCCTGAGATCAGTTACATCCTTTGTTTTCTTTACTATGTCTCTGCTGATCTTTAGCAGCGGAAAGAAAGGACAGACTCCGCATAAGCATTTTTTGCTTTCATGGTACCTCGTCTCTAGCTTTTCTATCTCCCCTTTCTCCTTCGTCACATCATTAAGCCAACTTGTAGTTGTACGCATCTCTTCCATTGTCGCTTGGTTGTTTCTTATGATCTTGGTCACATCATGCTCCTTGTCACAAAGGCGTGTTTCTACTTGTTTGAGCTTGTTGAAATTGCTGTCCAGGTCCTTCACATAATCATATTTGTGCTTCAAAAATTTGAATATCGCTTTCACTATATCTGCAGCTGGCACAACTGCTGACCCAATAGCTTGAGCAATCACCGCGCCCCACATTCTGTAAATGATTTAAATAAATAGTGATTAACATAAATGATTATCCATATTGTTAATTACCACACTTCATATTCTAGAGCAATTGAGCTCAACTATCTATGATCTCATATAATTAAAACTTGGAGTCTTGGCAACATAAATGAGCCAGCCATGTGGTGCGCTAAGGGCGGCAATTGATACCCTTAGTGTTGGTAAGAAGATCTAATTAAAATAGTAAATATTTTGCAGAATAATAGTTTCAGTGATCTTTGAACCTTTAATATTCAAAAGTTACTGAAAACATATAAAATATCCATGTATATTATTGTTAATGAATTTTCTCCACCCAGTATAAACTTCATTTGTTGCAGCTTATATTTTTTTCATGATGCATAACTGAATCCCTATGTCAGGTGGGGGAGGGGATCAAGATTTTTTTCCTCACCAGCACCAGGTTGCTCTTTTTATAGCTTTATCTGCAATTACTTGAGGAGTTGTGACTTATCTCATATGGAATTCGAAATTTAAATAAAATCCTGCAATATTACGGCTATAAAATTATAGTGTATAACTGTATATGCCAATCTTCATTTTTACATAATTTACATCAAAAACTGTATGTGAACTAACTTGAGGATTGATATTTTAGGGAGTTTGATGGTAACTATTAACCATTGAGCTGTTACCCTTGATCGAAACTGTAATCTAGTCAGTATTTTTTGGGTATAAGAGTTCAAGATTTCCCATAACTTTTGAGTTCAAATCAAAGATTAAGACTGAAATCAACTACTATTCAAACAAACTAACCAATAAAATATATGTGCAAATGAGCCCAATAAACAGCTAAAAATTAATTAAACTAGTAGTAATAAATTTACACAAAGACAGTCAAATTCAAAGTTTGAACTTTAGGGAAATACCCACAAGACATAAACACAAATACACACACAAAATATATATATATATATATATATATATATATAATTTTTTAATTTTTTTTTGCTGATAGCATGCAACAAAGGTATATATACATATGAGCATATAAGAACTATAGAATCATTTAATTTGCACCATTAACTAGATACAAGTTTGTGCAGATTAAATTATTGATGCACTGCCAACTGAAGCAGAGTAAGAATAAATTGCAGTGCGTGGCAAAATGGGAATCAAAAGGTAGAAGACTTTAGTCAACGGAGAGAGAAGAAGGGAGGGAGTACCTTTTTAAGTTCTTGCTGAAGGAACAACCACCAAGTTCTTCTTCTTGTTGTGTAGATAAAATCAGAAGGAAATGGAGCTTTTGGGATTGGAAGGAAGTCTCCTAACAGACATTATTATTATAAGTCAATACGCGTGGTGGACCACGCGCCCCTGGGAATACTACAGGACTAAATAAGCAAAAAGAACACTTAGGCCACTGTACTTATTAAGTTCTTCTATTTGGATCTTCAACCTTTTAATTTATTCAATTCACCAACTTATATTCAGTTATCTTTTGATCTTAAAAGAATCATTGCTGGTTATAAATCAATTACTATTTGGCTTATTTTTGCAGCAAGTTTTTGTGGAGTAAAAGGTTGGTTAACCAAGTTTCTGGGCACAAAATGGTGGCAAAGTAGGATTGAAAGGTGATACCAAAACAAATATATATATATATATATATATATATATATATATATATATATATCTTCTGCAGTGTCTATGATTTCTGAGACTTCATCGACGAATGATTTAATTTATCTTTGGACTACCACATGATTTACTAGGGTGAACTGGCACTACATTGACGGTGAAATTTATCTTTGGACGGCCCACATGATTTACTAGGGTGAACAAAAATTTTAAAATCAACTGTATTTAGTTAGATAGATATATGATAAAATAAGTACACTTATCAAAGCAGGAACAAAAATCTCATGCAAAAAATACCAAAATTGTCGCGTAATAAACTAGTCAGCATATTTATTTTTCTTTTATTTTTTCTAATTCCATATCATATTAAACCAAACGGCAGTTTCATATTTTTGACGGAATGGTGTGAATGAATATTTTAAATTAGTTAAGTTGGTTAATTGAATAAATTAAAAGTTTGATGGTTCAAATGGAACAACTTCATAAGTACAGTGGTCTAAATGTGCTTTTTGCCAACTAAATAAACACCCAGCCACCAGTGAATAAATACTTAAAAAAGCCCCTCAAAAGAATAATTCAAGCCATGACCCACGATACCAAAAGTCTGACCATCAACAATAATTTAATTGAACATTAGGAAATAAAAAAAAGTATCATTTCTAAAATTGTGAATATTATATATGCTTTCGTTTCATTTGTGCTCTTAAAAACAACGAGTTATTCGATTCTTCTCAAAATTAGAGAAATATTTATAAAATATTTATTTTTATTATGTATTCAAATATAACATTAATATTAACTACGAATTTAATTGTGAGGGTATAATATTGAAAATGATAATAAAAAAACGTAATGATAAATTAAAAATATCATGTCACTTTATAGTATTAAAATAGAAATATATTTCTAATTTTGAAACTACTTAAAAATAAAAATGTATATCTAATTTTGAAACAAAAATATTATTAGTTTAGTAGTGTTATATGATAATGAAATTATGATGATAAACTTAAAGATACTGTGTTAAAGTAGTTCGCATTTGATTTAGTATAGAAAAAAAAGAGAGGTATTTTTATAAATAAAAATTGATATTTTTATAAATAAAAATTAATATTTTTACATAATTTTTGAGATCCATTTACTATTCATGCGAAAGAGATTTATAAAACTATCACTTTTATTTGTGAAAATATCAATTTCCCAAAAAAATGTCAGCGAGACAAATGTCTTTGAATTCTAGTCATCGGACTAGATGGTCGCTGGAGAGCATGAGAAATGCTCACAAGTTCAATTTCAAAACATCTATAAAGCTGCTATTTTGCAGATATTGGCTCATTACAATACTTCCATCATATTAACACATCCCCTTGATTAAGGTTTGCTCAACTAAAAGTTTGATTCGAGTTCGACTCGAAATATAAATAAGTTAAATATGAACAAATTTTAAAGTTCGATAAATTATTCAAACCTTCTCAAATTGTAATTTTCATTGATCTTCAATCATATTCTATTAAAAGTTTCAAAATCTTTCGAATTCGATTTGAAATCGTCTTTTCATTTCGAGAATTCAAATAAACGTCAATCAAACCTTATTTTATATTCGATAAATTTTGTAAACCAAATTTGAACAACTCAATACTCAATTTTGACTCAATTCATTTACACCCTTACCCTTACCCTTACCCTTACCCTTTACCCTTGATCATCACTTGGTTAGTTTCAGTTGTTTGAATGCTGATGGGTTTGATGCCTGGATAATTAAAAGCATGAAATATTATTTGGGAGTCAGAAAATTCTAATACCATGCACGTTGATATTTTAAAAATACTTTGTCAAAATAACTAAAAATAATAAAAGTCGTATCCAGTGCACAATGGCATCGCCGTGATTTTATAAAATTATATATATATAAGTATATGTCAACATGTTATATATAAATAATCTTACTCTTACCTACCTAAAAACATATTTTTTTATATATAGTTCTTTAATCCAGAAACACCACAAAATTTCCCCCATCATCAACATAACTCTATTATATTGAAAAGCCAAAATTCATCTACACTGAGAAGAGCAATATCCAAGTATAATGAGTTGTACAATACGATAACAAATGGACCAGCATCTGACAAAATTTGCATTACATGACTCGGCATGCAATTCCCAACTAGTGAGAAGAAACATACTAATTTGCAGCAGCAGCTCTTAGTTCTTGAATCTGATGCTGCGGCTGATTCCTGCATTAATACCAGAGGCTTCCCCACCATAAGGACCACTTGGCTTCTTGATTTCCCGTACCTGCCCTTTCCGACGAACCACAGCCTTCTGGTGTTTCAACTGCAAGAGAGAGAGAGAGAGATGTCAGTTGTCGGGATAATGCAGTTGATCATTATAGTTGAGACTGGAACTGTCTCTATTTCATACCTTGTATTTCTTCCTAGGATTCTTGATCAGTTTATTGCGCGCACGAGTCAACCCTCTATTCTTCTCCATCTGGGGTAAATCAGTGACAAAAATATTGTTTTTAGTTACAGCGGTATTCTCGATGTTGAATAAATCAGACAGTAAGATTATTAGTGTTTTACCTGACGATTAATGTGACGCTTCCCATCTACAAGGGTTTCAGGCAAAGATGGGACCGCTGGAGTTCTGCAGAAGCAAATTAGAATTGTTAAAAATTAATGCCCTTACCTAGCTCTTTTTAAGCCAACAACCTGAAATGTGAAAAAATCATATACAAGGTACAGTAGATTACGGGCTAACCACAATGTTGACATGTCCAATGTCTGAAATTGACACTATCTGGACAGTCTTAGTCACATGGTTACCAGGAACGTTGATCGATTGATTTGGTACACAGAATGAAAATGGGTACAGGGAACGCTAACTATTGGTGAATTACAAAGAGTATCTACGTTTCTGTACCATGATTCGGGTCGCAGAACGATAATTATCAGTTCGCAGATCACAGGGCGGTTAGGGCTCCCTTGGTAACCCTAATTTGAGGACACATTGTCCACATGTCCATATACAACTATAATTAATTTTTGTCAAGAACTTGCCCGATGTACGTACACTCTTATTTAAACGTGTTCAAAATTTGAGATATAAAAAAAAATTAACATGTCAAGAGTCAAGAAACTATAATTGGTTTGATCCTATATAATTTTAACATGTCAAGAGTCAAGAAACTATAATTGGTTTGATCCTAGATAATCCGAAAGCAGTTAAGCATGCTGAAATCTAGTTTCAACCATATTAACAGACCTTGAGTACATTTTTGCCTTGGCAGCAAGCTTTGCCTCGTGTTGTTTCTCGACTTCTCTGTAGAACTCAAAATCTGATTCTGTTTCATTGTCTTCCTCCATGTCAAAAGCTCCATCAGCATCTAAGGATTTAGGTTCATCTTCGACATCATCGTCGGACTTGATTCCAGCTCCTGCCAGAACACGTAGTTCGTGCTTCCTTCGCCTTTCTCCAATATCATCCCTCATTGGTAAATCATCATCACCAGAAATGATCTGCCGGAAAGGATATGAAGTCACTAGCAAGAGTCAAAGATGTATGATACTTTTGAGTTTGAAATATAAAACAACAAACTACACCACCCTAGCAAATCTATGTGGTACTGAATCATATTATCAAAAAGTAAAGTAAATAGATACACAAAGTCCATCACTTACAAAGAACCTTAATATTAACTGCAGTAAATTGACATCTGAAAAGAAAACAGTGGGAACAACAAACTGCTCTATGGAGAACCTTACAATATAATTGGAATGATGAAAATGTAAATGGACACAATTCTTGAGAAAACTAAAGAACAATTCAAAAGCTAAACTTCTTAATATACCAGCTCTTTTAGAATTTCAGTGTTCATTATTCACAAACCTTCAGTGCTTCTTAAGCTTTATTTGCACATGGAGTTGGGGAAGAACAGAATAATTTAATAAACTACACACTTAGGCAGATGCTAGATAATACTTCTCCATGTAGTGGTTCATATTTCTATCTATATACACACAGATAGAAAGATCGAACATTAAATAGCTAGATTTACTCCTGAGATCTTTCTACAGATAGTAGTGTACTAGTGTTATATCCAGTTGTATGGCCAATGCGCAATGGTCATATTCCTTTTGAGGAATAAAATAAAATTATCTCTTCATGGAGATGGCTGATGGTTCATACCACACAAATTGAGCTTTAATTCTGTTTGAATATTAAGGCACTGCATTGAAATTTACTATCTCCTGATTGCCTCTAGATTGAAATCAGAAAGAAGAAATTTCAAATCAACATCAGATTTTGAATTCACAAGAACTGAAAATAAATAAAATAATATTATAGCAACAGACCCACTTCAAACTATAAGGAGGAGCGATTGAAAATGTATATTATAAAAATAGCAAATGGCATATGCAAAGATAAGACCTGCAAAATTCCTTTTCCCTACCTTGGGCTTTTTCACTTGAGTTGCAATCTGGGACAATGTACTTGAGTGCGATAATTGTGATTGCCTATTACTTATTGCAGGACTGCCTCCTTCAATATCTACAGTATTATCATCAAAATCATCGCGTGTTTCGAGTTGTCTGCTCAATTACAAGTTTTAATAAGTCAATCCCACTATTAAAGAGAAAATGGAATATACTTCAGTAAGATAAGGAAGCGCATACCCATTCAGTGGTTGCAGATTCCTTTTCACCCCAATACGTTTTGGTGCTGTGGAACCAAAAACACCTTTTTGTTTCAGTCTCTCCTCAAGGGCTGCCCTTACTTTTAACATTTCCATGCTCTGTAAACCAACTTGATCATTCTGCCACATTATATGAACTTGATGTTAGTCTGTATGTAGTGTTTGCAACATGGTAGTAGCAAAAAACTGGTAGTCATGGTAGCTAGTGTGTGGTTGTGGTGATGGCAGCAGCAGTAAAGAAATGTCAAAATTAAAGTTCTAAACAATGTTAAAGCTATCTGACACACCTGATGCTTGCGTTTAGCTCCCACGCTTCCATGATCCTTCAATGGATCAACCTTCGCCAACTCAGCTGCTTTATGAGGCTACAGATTTTGGCCAAGTTGGATCACTAGTTAGTATAAATTAAGTTGGTGTGTGTTTCTTTTCTTAGTTTTTTTTTCTTTTTCTTTTTTTGCTAAGTAACATGTTTTTGTTTTGTTTGGTCAATAACTTAATAAAGAAAAAGTGTTCATTTTTCCTCGCATAAATAAGAAAACAACTAATAGTATCTTCAAGGGGACGCTACTTTGAGGAAGCCTACACATAAGTTCAAGGTACTAACTATAACCTGTGTTCCAGCTGGGACCATGGAGGCCTTGTGATCTTCAATGAGCGAATCAGATTTGACAGCATCCTGTCTAACAAACGCCAGCTCTGTTTCAGTACCAACCTTCCTGTTTAAAATATCCTCAAGCTCAATTGGAAGATTCTCATCAAGTTTTTCCATCTGCCAAATGACCATGCATGAGAAGAAGTAACCTGGAAGTCAAATGATAACCCCACTCCCGAAAAAGGGAACAGGAAGGAAACACTTTCAACCATGTATTTTGTATGCTATCTTCATGATGCCGATGAGGAAGAAAAGGAGTTGGTCAATTAATTACAATATTTAGTAATCTCAAAGATATTTAAAATCCACAGAAAGGACCGAGAGATGCAACATGTACATGACACTGAACTATATAAGGACGAAGAAGAAACAGCAAATTATATTAAATAACAGGCTAAAAATAAAAAACACCCTCAATCTGCAAGAATCCTTTAAATGGAGTAAAGAAAGAAAATGGAAAACAAAGGCGTGCTCAAAAAATCATTCTGGATTATAAACATCAGAAACTTCTCCTACTTCTAATTCTCTCACACACCAGAAGAGGCATATAAAGACTACTACCCAGGCTTTCCAACGCAAAAATGTTGAATCATGACAGAACCCAAAGCACATCAATGAGCGACAGTAGAAGAGGCCACAGTTCCCTCACCCCTCCTCAACAATAAATGAAAAGGAGCTGAATCAAACCATTCTTTTAATTTGCATGCTGAAACAAATATGACGAAAAGTGACTAAATGATAAAATTTAAGTTTACTTAACTATGATATCAGATAGAAGGTACAACAAAAATAAGCCCATAGACGTACAAAATATTGCAAAAGCTCTACCACAGTCGAACAGAAATATTTACCAGGTCAATGTCTGATTGATATATCAAACAATCCAGTATATGATTAAGGTATTTCAAATAGTCTCTTACTGCCAAAAGTGGAGTAGCAACTACAAATAAATTTCTCAAAAAAGTGTGTGTGTGTGAGAGAGAAAGATAGATAGATAGATAGAGAGAGAGAGAGATGGCGGTAAATATTACACACCGTTAGAATGTAGAATATTCTTAGAATCTAGCTATTTAGGGAAGGTAGTATTTAGCCTTGATTACAGCTCTAATTAGAGCCTTAATTGTAATTTGATTGTAATAGAATGTAGTATATAATATATATACAATTAAATAATGAGAAGGATTTAACCTCTCACATTCACCAATTTCTTTGTTTTCTCACAACCCTAAATATGGGTTTCAACTTGGTATCAGAGCTTGGTTCATCGATACTGTAACAGACCACTGTTCAGCAGCACTATAGAAAATTATTGTTCATTGATACTGTAGCAAAGTCCTATTTATCGGTGTTGTAGCAAAGTACTGTTTATCGGTACGCGATAAGTTCTAGAGTGCTCGCCTCTCTCTCTCCTCTTCTCATCTACGGTAGCCGCGTGTTGTTTAGTTCAGGATGCCTCAATTTTTTTCTCATATACAATGGTATTATTTATATTTTTTCCGCTGCTAGTAACTATATTGTTTACCTTATTGCTATATAGTGTTCCTTAAGCCTTTGAATCATCTTTGTTGATATTTCTTGAATATTCGTGTTGCTTTTGTTATACCATATCATGGTAGAATCTAGTTCTATCAGTAGTGGTTATCCTAGTGGTCTCACTTCTGAGAAAATATTAGTTTTCCGGACACTCGTGTCCACTCCTAGCTCCGCTCATCATGTCTAGTCAAGTATATTTTCTCATGAACTTAATTTTTTTTCCCATGTACCTCTTGGACTATTGATTCAGGTGCTACAGAACATATGACTGGCTCATCCAAATTATTTACTACTTAAACTCCATGCTCCGACAAAGATAAAGTATTAATAGCCGATTGTTCACTTTCTCCCATCTCAGGGAGGGGCACTATTGTTTGTACTCCCACTATATCTTAATCCTCCGTTCTTCACGTACCTTTTATTTCTGCAAATTTCTTATATGTTTCATGTCTCACTAAGTCTCTAAATTACTCGGTCACTTTTTTTCCTCATCATTATATCTTTCAGGACTTGGTTACGGGGTAAAGGATTGGCAATGGTAGTGCAATTGGTGGCCACTACTATCTAGATGTTCCTCAGACTAGTCTTCTACCTTTAGTTGAGAAAGGGACTTCCACACAGGCTCTTCAATCTATATATGACTCTAGTATGGCCTCCCTTCATCAGTGGCATTGTCGTCTAGGACATCTTTCAGTTAGTACTTTAGAATCTTTGTTTCCTCATTTAACTAAGCAACGTAAAAAATCGTTTTTTTGTGAGCCTTATGAATTAGCTTAAACACAAACACTTGGTTTATCCTGCTATTCATAATCATCATTTTAAACCATTTGTTTTTATTCATTTTGATGTTTGGGGACCTTCTCAAGTTATTTCTCGTACTGGTCATCATTGGTTTGTTACATTAATTGATTGTTATTCTCGTATAGCTTGGTTTTATCTTCTTCGTTCCAAAAATGAAGTTTTTTCCCGTTTTCGAGAATTTCAAAAATGATATAACCACAATTTGATGTTAAGGTCAAAATTTTACAGTGACAATGGTCGTGAATATATCAATGGTGCTTTTGATTCCTATCTCACTAACCATGATATTATTTTTCATACTTTTTGTGTTAAAACTCCATAACAAAATGACATTGTTGAAAGAAAAAAACGTCACTTACTAGAAATTGCATGCACACTCATGTTCACTATGAAAACACCCAACTCTTTCTGGGGTGATTGTGTTCTTAGTGCTACCATTCTCATCAATCGCTTCCTTCTAGAGTTCCAGGTAATCGGAGCCCAATCTCACTTCTCAAACATTTTTCTGGCCCTTCACTTTCTCCACGGGTTTTTTGGTTGTGCGCGCTTTCTCCAAGATAAAAATCTTACTCGGGGTAAACTTGATCCTAAATCTCTCCTTTGTGTCATCATTAGGTACTTTCCTACACAAAAAGGGTAAATGTTTTCATCCTCCTTCTAACCGAGTTTATATTACTCGTGATGTTACCTTTTGGAATCTGAATAAAACTTATTCCCAAAGAGATAAGGAACCGGTCCCATCTGTACTACCACAATAGTCCTGCGCGGATCCTAGTTCTACAGCTTGCTTTATTAATCCTAATGGTAATAACTCAAATATCCCTACTGAAAAATTGTGATATCAATCTTCCTATTGTCCTTAGGAAAGGAGTTAGATCATGTACTCAACATCTTATTTCTAACTTTGTCTCTTATGATAATTTATCTACCTCCTATTGTGTCTTTGTTTCCTCGTTGTCCTCTATTTATGTTCCTCAGAGGTGGAAGGAAGCAATCCAAAAAAATGGAGGAAAACTATGATAAAGGAGATGAATGCCTTGAGAAAGAATGAGACATGGGAGTTAGTTCCTCTTCCGCATCGGAAGAAACCGGTTGAGTGCAAATGGGTGTATACAGTGAAGCAAAAATTTGATAGGTCAATTGAGAGACTCAAAGCCATACTAGTTGCAAAAGGATATACTCAAACTCGTGAAATTGATTATGAGTAGACATTCGCTCCAATGACAAAAATGGATTCCGTCCGTACCATTATATCTTGTGCAACAAACTTTGGTGGAACCTCCAGTAACTTGATGTGGAGAATGCATTTCTTCGTGGCGGACTTAAGGAAGAAGTATACATGGAAGTCCCTTCGGGCTTTACCTCATCAACAACTAATGGTTTGACAGGTTCTATAAAGTCATGATGAGATTTAGGTTCAACCAAAGCCGTGCGGATCACGCTATGTTCGTCAAACGTGGAAATAGCAAGAGTTCTATTCTCATAGACCATCTATGTCGATGACATTGTAGTAACTGGAAATAATGAAAAAGAGATGGTTAATCAAGGCAAAACTTGCAAATGAATTTGAAATCAAGGACCTTGGCCCCTCGAAATATTTTCTTGGCTTAGAAGTTGCAAGATCTTCTAGTGGCATTTTCCTGTCCCAACGGAAGTATGTACTTGATCTGTTAACTTAACATAGACGGACATGTTAGGATGCAAACCAACTGACTTTCCCATTGAGGTTAATCATCCTCCTATAGGTGGCATAAGACCCACTGTTGATAAGGAGAGAGATCAACGGTTAGTGAGTGGGAAGACAAATTTACCTCTCCCACACTAGACCTGATATTTCCTATGTCGTGAGAGTAGTAAGTCAATATATGCATGATCCATGGGATTGTCACATGGAAGCTGATTATAGAATCTTGAGATGTCTAAAATCTGCTCCTGGAAAGAGAATATTATTTTCACATTATGGCCATATGAGGATTGAAGCATTTACCGATGCAGATTGGGTTGGTTGTATTGATGCTCGCCGTTCCACATCTTGATTGTTCATTTATAGGCGGCAACCTTGTCACTTGGCGCAACAAAAAACAGTCGGTTGTAGCTAGATCTAGTGCTGAAGCCGAATATCGAGCTATTGTCTTGGTTGTGTGTGAATTAATGTGGTGGCGAACATTGTTAAAAGACTTGAGAATCATAAGTAATGAGCCGTTTTGTGACAATAAAGCAGCCATCAATGATCCAGTACAACATAATAGAATGAAACACATTGAGATTGATAGACATTTCATTAAGGAAAAGTTAACTAGTGGTCTCATTTGCATATCTTTTGTCAAGACAAATCATCAGCTAGCTTGTTGATATCTTGACCAAAGGTCTAGGTAGTACAACGTTTCATCCCTAATGTTTCAAGTTAGGCTTGTGAGACATTCACGCACCGACTTGAGGGGGAGTGTTAGAATGTAGAATATTTTGTAAATTTGTTAGAATATTATTAGAATCTAGCTATTTAGGGAATGTAGTATTTAGCCTTGATTATAACTTTAATTAGAGCCTTAATTGTAGTTTGATTGTACAGAATGTAGTACATACAATGAAATGATGAGAAAGATTTAACCTCTCATATTCATCAATTTCTTTGTTTTCTCACAACCCTAAATATGGGTTTCAACTCACAATTTATGCAATTTTACTGTAAGTTAGATTCTAGACTTCAAGGAAGATTTTCCTCTTACAAACTGCATGAAATCTCAAAAAATAAACAAATTATATTCGAGTTCACTAAAGAGAAATATTAACCTTGTCCAACAAATTCTTAATATCAACAAGGCGAGCAATGACCGGATGATCACGAACGGGCTGACCTTCAGACTTGAGAAGAAGATAAAAGGTAATAGCTTGGCTATAGGACAGCAAAAGAAGTTGTTTCAGCTCCAAATATTTCATCCCTCCTTTCTTGGCAATATCTGCTTCTCTAACCTGCGCAATAAATAATAGACATTACCATGATATCAATCAGACAGCTAAATGCCACTAAGGAAATCAAACTCAGAAGCTTAAAGAAAAAGCTCCTTAAGCATCAAAGTGAGTGCAAATAAAAGGAGACAAGGACTAAAATTTTACTGAAAAAGTATGTGATATTTGAAGTTAAATGGTTTTCATTAGCCAAATATCATATCATGTGAACCATTCCATTCCCACCAAATACGTACATGGATATTCAAAAGTCCACTCAAATAAGAAATTCTCAGAAGGCCAAACATAAGCATAACATAGAAGATTAGGGAATAGGTACAAGTGATCCTAATTTTTATAAACAGAAAGAAATATAGATCAATCAACCTATATTTTTGCACATGCCATTTCAAGTCATTCTCAACATCTACAACCATTTAATATGAGATGCCTTAAAGCATAAAAAGTAACAATATACCTTTTTTAGAAGTGGATTAACAACGTTTTCAAGATGTTCAACTGTATCATTCAGCTCTGCCAGCAAACCTACTAGTTCTGGAGCAGCACTGCAATATAAATAAATCGGATAGCACTCATAGCAGTTAGAAGACTACAAATAAAAATAGAGTCTCTTTCGAATCTAATTTATATATCAGAATTAGATATTAACAGCATACTACAACAATCATCCATAAAACAAACTTGACAACACCTTAGTGGTATGGTAGCAGTTCTGCAAAGTGCAGATCGGAGCCACCTGTAGCCAATGTGACTAGGAGCTCCACATCCAGTAAGCAATTTGGGATGGTTCCTTTCTGAGCGAGTTTCTTTCTATTTTGGGGTGTTCATAAATAAGTGAGCTCTTTCTATCCTCAGTCCTCACCATTTATTGCTTATTCAATTATTGTAATATCTCCATCCAATAGATTTAAAGATAGAGTAAAATAATCATTACACCTCTCCTAAACTATGTGCCACTCAACTAGCTCACTTAAAACTGGGAGGGAGGTGGGGTAATTTTTAGAAATGGGATTCAGAAGAATGTTTCCTATATCTATGAACAGACTATGGCTATAGCCTCTCAAACTGTTGACACAATGTCTTCTTATGAGAGAGATTGAGAGAGAGAGCTAAAACTTGTGTTTTGTATTTGAAAAAGAGAAAGAGGATAATTGCTGAAGGAGGGTAATGACGCAATGCCGTCATTGAGTTTTTTATTTAGGGTGATTGAGGGGGTGTTTGTTTAAGACTAAATAAGATTGAATGAGTCAAGATCAAGATCTCCATGAGCTTAATAAGCCATTAAGACTGCTTGTTTACAAGTTTTGAAATATGAATTGGGCTGATAAATCATTGGTGGACCCTTAGGGCCGGAATTATTATCGGATTGAAAGCGAAGAATTTTATACAATTATCTTGTTGGAACTATCATTTATTAAAAAAACCGATGTCTGGCGTTAAAAATAACGCGTAGTTTTACCGCCGAATCTTATTGATCTTTTTTTTATTAAAAAAAATGGCTAAATCGACTTAATTATGGACCGATTTGAGCAATGTTTTTTTATTTTCTTCTTACGAATTCCAAATAGCCCTGGCTTCTCTGCAGCTTATAAGCGGGATACCACTATAGTCTCCATCGCCGCTCTCTCTTCTTCACTTGCCTCCACCGCAACTTCGATTCGTCTCCATCTCTATCTCCTTCCACACAATTTCTGACAAGTAACCCTCATCTTTGAAATTGTTATGGTTACAATAAACAAATTAGGTCTATAGTTTTGATAGCCTCCTCTCTTGCAAAACCCTGAAGACCTAAACCCCTCTCTCTCTCTTCCAAAATTCAGAAATGGCTACTTTCTTCACAATTATTCACGTATTGCGCCTCTTGCTGTTCGATTCAGCAGTCAAAGTTGTTACTACCATAGCCACCTCTCTGCTCCGTTTTCTGCTACTACTATTAAGCAATTCCATCTCTCTCGCAAGCTCATTCTTCCCACTTCTTTCTCTTCCGTCCACCACTACTCTTCTCCTCTCAAGCGGCCGAGTTCAGATGAGTCACTCCTCAAAGTCATCGAATCAAAGATCATATGCACAAAGGAATCTGATGAATCTAAAGAGGTCTTCTCTCTTACTTTTAGGTATAAATTACTTGAATTCTGCAAATATTGATGCTCTATTGTTTTGAAATATTTTGAATTGAAAAGAAAAATCTACAATTAAGTATTATGAATTGGATAGTTCTTTTAGTGAATAATTATTTGTCCGCAATATGAAAGTATTTAATGTTGAGCTATTGTCGATTTAATCATGGGATTTATCTCTTTCTTGACAGAACTTTGGATAGAAATTATATTGAAATGTATGTGAATATGTAGTATTTGATAACTCAAAAACCTTTGCCTGATTTCATGGATTGTTTGATTTAAAATTCATATTCTATGAGGATCAGTTTTGAGCCAAGATGAAATTAAGAACCTGAAAATTTAGATATCAAAAACTTAGACTTGTTGGTGGAGACATTGATGTGGTTTATTATATGTATGCTACATGTATATTATAGATTGTAGATGGGTTTTATTAAATATAATGATGGCTTTTCATTTTGAGTACTAGTATGATATTTTAGGAATACTTTTTGTTTGTATTTTGAGTTCTCTGTTTTGGAACGTATTGTCTAAGTTTTCCATTTGCAACTTTCTTAACGTTATCTTTCTCTTTAAAATTATGTTAAGCAACCAGAAATATAATATTATGCAAGATTTGGTTGGATTTGATAATGAATTCAGTCAACAACACATAAATGGAGTATTGCCTCTTGATTTTGCATTGTAGGTTGAGGAGGCTCCTAAAGGCTTCCCTTTGAAGATAACCCCGAGCAACAAACAATATCTCTGTCAAGGGAGTACACGGGTGAAACTATCAACGTTGAGGTTCACATGCCCGATCTTGTAACTGGTGAGGAAGATGATGAGAATGACAACGATGATGGCGATGAGAAAGCTAACCAATCTAGCATCCCACTGGTAGTCTGAGTTACCAAGAGCAATTGGCCCATTTTGGAGTTTGGTTGTACTGCATATCCGGATGAGATCTCAATTGACAACTTGTCCATTAAGGAGCCAGAAAGTTCTGAAGATCAATTTGCCTATGAAGGACCAGATTTCTCATGAGCGTCGTTTTCTGTATATTTCTTTCAAGCGTTGATACTAATTACTTCTCTAATCTTAATCTATAAACGTCACTTCTTGTTCTTTCATTTGTTTTGTCTCCAGGGATTTGGATGAGAATCTGCAAAAGGCTTTCCACAAGTATATGGAGATTAGGGGTATAAAGCCTAGCACTATCAATTTCCTCCACGAATACATGATCAACAAAGACACCAGAGAATACTTGGTGTGGTTGAAGAACCTTAAGAAGTTTGTCCAAGCATAATTTAGGCTGGTAATACATTTTGGGTTGCATGGACGAAGTCCTTTTTGTAGGCTACTATGGTTGAATGTGTCGTGGTTGTAGCTTTTAATTTATTAGTATTCAGCATTTTACGGGAACCATAGAGTGGAAAGCTTTGAAAGGGCTAAAAGAGTTGGTTGAACTTGTTAAGACTTTTTTGTATAATGTCATCTACAATGACGGCCTGAATAAGACCATTGTTGCTACATATAAGTTTCCAAAATCTATTTTTGAGGATTATACAATTGTAATTGTGTTGATTGGCACAATTGTATCTGGTTTGATGACATATTTGTTCAACTCATTACATTTTCAATTTTTTATAAAACGTGTTAAAATTTATTTGATAATTTGTTTGAATTATTTATTTTTATCTGTTGTACAATGAATATTATATTTAATTTTTTTTAGTACGTTCAGACAAAATTATATACTTGTTCAGCATAGTTTAGATGAGTAAAATAGTAAGAGACTATTATTAAAATGTTTCAGACATATCAATTATCAAACAACTCTTTTATTCAACATTCAACTCATTCAGATTACTTAAACATTCAGAACTGTTTCATTAGTTTTATCAAACAACCCTTGAGTCTTACTATTTGTCTATAATTTTTTTTTAAATTTTCTCTGCAATACGCTTTTTCATTCATATTCAGTTGTCTAATCATTGCATAATTGAAGTATCACTAGGCTCTAAATATTTTAGTGCCCCTAGTGTCGCATCTTTTCCTATCCTGGAAAGAAAGAGTAAGAAAAAGGGTGAGAATAGCAAAAAGAAGATAAAATTCATGTTGCTTCAATTTAGCAAAAAAAAAAAAAAAAGAAATTCATGTTGCTTCTGATAGTCACTCTTTATAAATCGTATCTTCTATCGAAGTATTTGTAGAACAGTTATTCTGCATCAAGTTGATGAGTGAGTGTTATACCTACGAATCGGGTGCATTTGAGCTTGAATTCTTGTTTATTTTCGAGTGTCGTGTGTTACTTTTGATGCATTTTTGATGTTTTTATAGGTTGCATTAGAAGAGGAATGGAAACTGGAACTTGTGGGAAGAAAGCAGCTGAGAAAGGGTTAAATGAGGTTTGCAGTCATATTGGTGCGGCAGCACCGGACCTGATATGTAGAAGGCTCTCTCGAACCCTCAAGCCGCAGCGTTAGCGTCGATTCTTGATACTGGCGCGCGGCGCTGTGTCTCCATTACATGATTTTTTAAGTCTTATAATTTTTAAGCAATTCGATTAGGACATAAATTGTTATTTTTTAGAGGATTAGAACTTTAGGGATATAAATACATCATATGGGACACTTTGAATGGAAATTTTGCTAACCCTAGTTTGGAGACAAGTTTAAAGGATTTTCTCAAGCACGAAGGAAGAGCAAGTAGAAGGCCAAGGAGGAGTTAGAAGATTGCCTTAACCCCAGTTTTTCTCTTTCTTCCTTATTTTTTTATTTTGTAATTCTTGAATGTTAATTAAATTGTGGATGGTGTTTATTACTTTCATGATTAACTAATTTTCAATTTAAGATTACAATGAAACTTGATTAGTTGAATCTAATTGCTTCTTGTTGATTATTGTTGGTTATTTGATTAATTATTTATATGCCATATCAACAATTATCGTGGTAATTTATATGAAATTGAGAGATGAAGTATAGATTTATGACTGGATATAATAGCATATGATTGTATTTTCTGCTTAAGTTGGAATCCATAATTTGTGTATAGGATAGAGATATACCTATATGCTATATGTAATCTTAAGAGAACTTGAGCTTTAAATTCTTTTAATTCTAATTCACATAGAGATATAGTGAATTAATTATCTAGGGTATTCTATTTAATTCTAATCTTCATTGGATTTAGATAGATTTGTTTATAAGATCATCGAGAGGTGCTTATAGATAATAATGAGTTATTGATTAACAATTCGACATAATTGGCATGATTTAACAAGTGATAAAATTGAAGCGAAATCAAGGGAAATTGTAAGTGAATAGTTAATTTAGTTTAAAAAAACAACAATTTGAGATATTTGTTTAATTTAATATAAAATTAGTGATTGATAGTTATTTACACACAGGACAATACCTTGTTTGCCATTATATTGTTATTCGATCGCAAGTATGCGAGTATTTGCTAATGCGTAAATTAGGCAAACACAAGTCCATGACTGGAAGTGACTGTATATCGTTAACCCTCCATAATTTTCATTTCTACCTCATACAGAAGAAATGTATTCTCAGTAGTCCTTTGTGTTATAAAAGAAAGAAG
Organism: Panax quinquefolius; assembly: GCA_020205615.1. Taxonomy (NCBI): domain Eukaryota; kingdom Viridiplantae; phylum Streptophyta; class Magnoliopsida; order Apiales; family Araliaceae; genus Panax; species Panax quinquefolius. The sequence goes on from CM035151.1 coordinate 26,205,665, forward strand.
GGAAATTTCAAGGATCACAAAAGTTGCTTCCCTCGGTACTTATGAAACTTGTTCTATCCAAAAAGCTTTTATTTCTTTCTTGACTGGAACTGGGATGCAATTCTAGATGTACCGCATTTCTGATACTACTGTAAAACGTGACAGAGATTAACGAGGCAGTGAAATTAGCTCAATAAGCTAAAACAAAATCAATAGATATTTAGAGTTGCCTAAACCAACCGACACAAATATAAACTTTCTTGCTAAAAATGAAAGCTTAATCACACATCCTAGATAAACCAGCATGTATAGCTCGGAAGATATTTGTAGTGTATTACTGTCCTACCAGTTTTCAGTTTTTTTATGCGTTCCCAGAAAGGCTAATATGGTATTTCTAGTCATCATGCTCAACAAGATCTCTTCTTCTTTCATATATATTGATAAAAATAACTTTATTGGATCTCTTCATTCTTACTGCAATATTGCAGTTACACAACAAAGTTTACCCAATACTCGATTTTAAAATGCAGAAGTTATATTAGAAGAAATATAGCTAAAAAAGAGTAAAGAGCTCACCTGTATACAACGTCCATTTGCTCTTCCCTTGTCAAAGCATTCAAATCTTTCTTGACTTCCTCGTAAGTTGTGCCAACTTCATCTTCAGCCCCTTTGTCCTTGGAAGGCTTTGATGCATCTTTTCCTTTGACCAAACTGTCCTGCAATAGAATACAGCGTGATCATTTGTACTCTCTATTTAGAATATATTTTCTGTTTTTGATTTTCGACATCAAACATGGGAGACAAAACAACATTAACAACTATAAAAAAATCAACATGATATCAGTTTCTGACCTCAAATGTAGGCTCCACATCGCTCTCATCTTGACTATCATCTTCAAGGCCAAAATCTGCCATAGATAAAGATTCAGCTTTTTCCTTCTGCAATCTCAACACCTCGGCCTCCTCTTCAGCAGGGAGCTCTTCATCGCTTGATTGTACCTATAATAAATTATAAAGATAAAATTATTTTACATCCTTCTTCACTTTAAGTTGTAAAAGCAAATATTAAGACAAAATGTTTATACATCCATCTGATCATAAATTATATATTAGATTTTCAAAACTCAAAACACTTGCCAGTAGTAAAATTTAAGATAGATGCACAGCAAAAGGAAGATTTTGATTGTCTTATATTCTACATTCTTACCTCATAATCAACATTTTCAGCATTGTAAAAGATGCTTTTGCTTCTCCCCCAAACAGACCTGTGTTCTTCATCACCTTCAGCATCATCATGCATTTCGTCCTCTGCCCCACCATTCTTGGCCCGTAAAAATTTTTGCTGCCTTGCAACTACAGATATAAATGATAATTCACTGGTTAGTTTGTTGCCTAAAATCACCTAATGTTAGAATGTAGAACTCGAAGGATAAAAGAAGCTAAAGCCAATGATCATTCAAATGATAAAGTAAGAAAAAAGCTTATTGCCAAGGAAAACAGAGATATATACATGTATTGTTTTTTAATACATCAACTACGTTATGGCAAGTAGCCTTCTTTAAAAGTGTATAGTACACAAAAAAAATCCAACAAAAGAGACAAAATTTCTTTGTTCCTTGAACGAATTAAAATCAAACAATAATAAAATACTCCTATGCATTGCTATATCCCAATTGCTGATGTGAGAGGGGAAAAAACATTAATAATGCAACTGCCACCACTGTGAAACCCTCAGTACAGTTTATCGTTAAATTATATAAATACATTAAATATACTTGCAAAAGAATTGTGTTGAGCCACATATCAAGACTTGCCATAAGCTGTACTCTCAACAATATTACTTTTCCTGATGCTAAAATTTATTTCTTAAATCTGGTTTTGAGCTTGAAAGATATCTCACGAGAATAAATGATGATCAACATCACCGCTTGAAAAGATACAAATTTAACATTTTGAACTCTACGAGAGCCAAGAAAATTGTTTCATGTAAAAATCACTATATCCAAGAAATTAAAACAAGTTGATCAATAAAGTATTACTTTTTGCTGCAAGTCCAGTAAGTTGGGTATCGTCTTCAATGTCTTCCTCATCCTCATCCTCATCCTCATCTTTTTCGGTAACCTATTATGCAGCAAAACAAGTAAATAATGGCCTAAAATTCATATAATACAGCTTTGAATAAACACATTAGAAAACAAAAGTATATAACCTCAACATCAAATACAGGTTGCTCATTATCTTCATCTGATTCCACATCATCATTTATGTCAAGCGGAACTACATCTCTCAGCCTATGAACTACAATTACAAAACAAATAGTTTTATTAGAAACATATATGCAGCAATTGAATATGTAAGGCTTGAGATTATACCTCAAACCTTAGGGTTTGTTACGAGAAGAAAATTTTGTTAATTTAAATGATAAAAACCGAAAAATGACTGATTATGTTGGGTTTTCTTTTATACCATCAGCTGAGTCTTGAAAAAACGGAATTTTCCACAAAAAATCATATAGAATGACAATTATAAGTCTAATGGAAGTAAGAAACTATTTCAACCTTTTGCTTCAGTAATCACAAGCATTAAAAATATAATGAATTGAGTTCAATGCAAACAGCAAATTAAAACAAAATTCAAGAGAAAGGAGAAAAAATTACAGGCATCAATTTCATCATCCTCGGAGAAATCTCGGAATTCATTTGCTCTTTTCTTAGGATTCTTGCTGCTACTCTTACGGCCCTTTCCTCCTTTACCCATAACTAACAAGCTGTAGAGAATCTATTTAACAATTCATAATTTCATACTACATCCTATAATACATCCAATAAAGATAAACACTGTAAAAAATCAGTGAAATAACCACTTATGCAACTCTTTCCTATACAATTGGTATGGCAAAGAGTAGGTATTTTTTTGTTTAATCAATTTTTTTGTGAAATATATAGGAAAGAGTTAAAATATAGAGAGCTGCAAAGATGGACTACTTACAAATTTGTAGGGAAATGCCGGGATTTCTCCTTTTTCTTCTTCTCGTTGGTCTGAACTAAAATTTTCTGGTGTAAATGAGCGGCTTGTTAGAAGAAAGCCTAAAACAGCAGAAAGTAATATTAAGATCGAATACTAAAACCCTTTAAACCTTGTCGGGTTGGATCAGGGGAAGTGGGTCAAAGAGCTTATATATTGTTGGGGTAGTATTGTCCAAATAATTTATATGCCCATATAAAAAAACAGGGGGGGAGAGAGAGAGAGAGAGAGGAGGAGGAGGAGGAGGAGGAGGAAGAGAAGATATGGAAACTGCAGTTAGAGCACTATTTTTGGGTTTGACTCCTAAGGTAAAATTCTCTCCAAAGCTAGATTCTTTTGGTTTTCTTGCTCATTTCTTTTATACCCATCTGAGAATTTGTCCTTTTTGTGTACTAGTTTTTGATGTTATCACTTTTCAGAAGTATCATGTATCTTTCAAGGTCTCTGTATTTGTCATGAATGTGTAGTAGTATAATTTAGTGATTCTGAGGTAAATTTAAGCCTTTCATAGCATTTGTACTTGGTTTTTCTATCAAAGTTGTCATTTTTCTTTTTCTTCTCTTTTTCATCAATGTAATTTTCCTGAGGATTATGTGTATTGTGATGAGGCAGTCCTATCTTCTTGGAAACTTGTTAATGGGCTATCCTCTTCTTCTATTTAATATAGGAATCGTCTTATGCACATAATTTTCTCCATGATTGTGAATGAGTCTGAATTTTATCCATGATTGTGAAGTGTTTTACTTATTATCTTTAGGTTGCAAACCTTCCACCACCACCACCCCTCCCCCAAAAAAAAACACACACCCCACCACCAGCACACTCTCACACATACACAGCCAGGAAATAAACACTGATTTTGATATAATTAGAAGCATGTTTTTAAGAACAAATTCGATGCAGTAACTTCAAATAAACCATAAACTGATACAATTGTTGGACTCAATGTTTTATACCCTCTCCGACTCAAATTACTTGTCCCAAAACATCATCACCTTAGCTTTAAGGCATGGTACCATTTTTACCCGTTGTTTGAGTTAAACAGAAGTTTGAAATGGAGTCCAACAAAGGATAATTTTGAAACTTTGCATAACTTTTCAAACCAAATCATTATATCATTACTAGAAACACCAACAAGGAGAATTTTGAATGGGTTCCATTTAATTGAGAGCAATTAAATTGAACAAAGGAAGCAATTATTAAGGGCGATATGTTTTGTTCTTCTATTTCCTACTAGTAATTCTGATGATGAACTTTACCTGTTATCTAAAGTTTCAACTGTGCTTCAACTTCTCTTTAGCCTCTTGTTTAATTTTGAATTTATGTGAAACTTAAAGAACTTATTTATTGATTTAGTTAAACTTTTGATGGCTCCGTCCTGCAGTACATAGGGTATCTTCATGCTTTCTAGTTATTGGAGAATTGGAATTATTCTTGAAATGCTTATAAATTCATAATAGAATTTTTTTCTAAGTGGTTTATTAAAAATTTATACACGTGTACTTGCCTTTTTTTCTGCTGTTTGCCTTTCCTAATGACATAAATATAAACTTGACTGGTTTCTTACAGATTTTAACTCTCAAGCAAACTACAGATGTCATTATTCCACATCTATATTGTAGAACGTCATGCTCTCCCCTTAAGATGGTAAATAGAACCACTCAATTTCATGAAAGGTACTACTAAGTTATGCATCCTGAGATTTAATTAAACTTCAAATTCTAAACATATGTAACCCTTTGTATTAACTTATGGCAAAATTGAGGTTGTGGTTCCACAACTAGTTGGCTGTGGAACTACGTTGTTTTGGACTGTTGCCACAGCTAACTAGTTGCGGCAACCACAGCCATGTTGTCTTTAACTTATTTACCTTTTCTTTTGGAGATCTTGAAATTGCTATGATCTGGTGCCTCTTCAGCCCTTTTAAATTAAATTTTGGCCCATGGGTTCATAGTAATAAGAAGACTGAGTAAATTTATTACACTATTAGAATATGATTATTATGTATACCTAAAGGCTAAAAAGAATAAATTTAAGATTTTAGGATGTCTCTTTCATGTGCAGAGTGAGTGGTAAACAATTTGTTCCTGTTCAAGCTGTGTCATCAGGTGCCAATCATCTTCTCTATGCTACTGCTATAAACCTTCTAGCCCTTGCTATTTGACAAGTTTATCATGTTTACTGGTTCAAGTTACACTAGGTGTGGGAGATGTTGAAGTTTCTTCTTCTGAATATGAGGAGTTCTCGGTTACTGCTACCAGTAAGGATGAGGTTAACAAACTAAAGGTAATTAACTTTTCCTCTCTCTTTTTTCCCCTTTAATTTTTTCCCTTTTTCTCCCCCTTCTGCAGAATTTGAACTTAAGAATATACATAAGGATGTGATATGCCTATTTCAAAGTTAATAATATTGATGCTTCATGAGATTTATTCTTGATCATGGATAATTTGTTCCTTGTGAAGTAATATGAATTACTCTTGACTTGTCAAACAGATAAGTGTAGAGGTACCAGGCGAAAGAACTCAAGAAATTTTTGATGAAGTGTTCTCCAAGATGGTTGCTGCTGCTCAGCCAATTCCAGGCTTTAGAAGGGTTAAGGGAGGTAATTTATCTGAAGACCTGCATTTGTTTACTTGTCTTGAAGTAATGATGAAGGATCTGATTTTATCATCCTCCTTTATTTATTATTTAATTATTTGTTCTCCTTTCAAATAGTTCCTAATATATCTACCTTTCTCCCATATGTTTCGCATCTCTTCAAAAAAATCGGAACTATCAGGAAAAACACCGGATGTAAGTTTCATATTCCTGTTATTTGACTGTCTACTATATTGACTAAGAGAACATTTATACTTCAATTGAGGAGAATTATTACAAGATTTAAGTAAATTTATCAATTAAGGAAACATGGAGTGTACATGGTTTTTTAAGCCATCCCTACCCATTGGCATACAAGAACTATCCCAGATTGGGTTTGTAATTATAAGTTTATTATGATTGTTTTTAGGTAGAAAGATTATTTACCTGATCAATTTAGTATTAGGTTATTTTGGTCCTCAAGTTAATGTTAGCAGTAGCAAGTATGACACCACCAGCAGGGACATAGCTCTTTCGTTCTTTTGTAATTTTTGCTATGGCTACATTCAGTTCAAACTCAATATTACTTGATATCATTTTGGCTGGAACAAATTTAATTATTGGTTAAACAAAACCCGTCTTACATAGCGTTTCTTTTATACACACACACACACACACACACACATAAGAAAGTAGATGACAAATTAATGTCTGCCACCGAGAAATGCAGACACAGGGAGCATCTCAGCTATTCAGATAAAACTAAAAACAGACACCTTGACGCATGTACCAAAGTACCAAACATTTGCATACTTCTTGATCTTGTTATCTTCAACAGCAGCTGCAACAATTTACTCGTTTATTATGTCTGGCAGATACCAAGAGACATTCTCTTAGAAGTTCTTGTACCTTCCAAAGTTTACAAAGAAGTTATCAAGAAAGTGATCAACTCTACCATATCTGCATATGTTGAAAAGGTGGATATACAATTCTTTTACTCTCTTATAACTTCTGTTCCACCACATCCCCCCCAAAAAAAAAAAAAATAAAAAATATATATATATTTTTTTATTATCGGATTGATTTGGTCGATTTCTTTGTTTTTGCCTTGAAATGTTAAAAATAAAAAATAAACATGCCTCATAATTCCTCGACTAACAAGATTGCATAGTGTTCCATCATTGCCATTGCATTTGTAATAGCCTAATTTCCTTTTAGCTTGCTAATTGTTGTGTGTAATGTATATCTTATTCCTGTATGCTTTCATGTTTACTTGCCCATATGTTGCAGGAAGGATTACCAGTTGGTAAAAATTTGAGAGTTGAACAAAGCTTTGAAGATCTTGAAGCTACATTCGAACCTGGTGACAGCTTCAGATTCGATGCAACTCTTCAGTGTCAGAATAAGACAGAATGAATTTATTTTTCTTTTCTCTGTTTCGATAAGTTAACTGAATGACTTGGTAATTATTCAATATTTTCTGTAGTCATTTGTTACATTGCTGAAACATAAATGTATTCTTGCATGTTTTCACATGAGAAAATATGGAATAACCAAATTTATGATGTTTTAGACAGTTTTAAATCTTTTCATTATTGATTAAAATTCCAGACACTGGAGTTGAAATATATGGAAATGTGGAAAATGAATTCCATACTGTTAATGAAAGAAAAAAAAAATTGTACAATTTTCCAAAAACTTTCAAAATTTTATTTGATTTCCTAATTGATCCTTATAAAGTGTGGTTAGGAATATTTTTAGTTAGTGGAAGGACTAACTATATATTTAAATGATATAATTGATATATTAATGGGTAAATTGGTCATTTAACTTTGTAAAAGTTGCTCAAAAGGGAAGCATTGCAATTTATTTGGAACTTCTGAAAAAAAGAGGGTGTGTTGCAATAATTCTAAGATGGAGGGAGTATTTTGAAATTTTATTTTAAAAAATTATGCAGTTTGGACTTTGGTTGGAAGGAATGAGAGCGGAAAGGAATTGCTATTCCAACCAACAAGTTTATCTGACGAAATTACGATTGTTTTATATATTGGAATCACGATTTTTTTTACCTCCTAAGCCCCCTAAGGAATCATGATTCCTTAGTCCTTACCACGATTCCAATGTAAGAAATCACGATTGCAATGAATAAAGGAATGAGAAAAAAATGTTAAAAAACAAAAATGTCCTCACTCATAAAAACAAACAAATAAATATAATATAATATATTATATATATTAATAAGTATTATATTTATTTTATATTGTATTATGTTAATATAATAAATATGACATATATTATATTGTATATTAAATATAAATTATAAATCAAAATCCCCAATTAAAAAGAACAAAAGTCCAAAATCCTACTATTTTTCTCTCTAAAGTCTCTCTTTCAGAGTAGCGCATTGTGTTTATCAGATGGTTTTCCTCTGCAATTGATTTGAAAGCTAGGGTTTCGCCATGGTAATTCTCTCACTCCCTCTGGGGAGTTTGAGTTATAATTAGATAAATTATATACGCTCTGATTTCTTCAGTTGTTTATTTGTTTTGTTTAGTTTGATGTTAGTCATGCGTTGTTTTCTGTATTTAATTCTTAGACTCGAATTATCTGTTGTAATTTGTGCACGTGTCCACCGAAAGTTTTAATTTTTAAGAACAAGCTATAAATTGGGTTTTTGATTTTTTAAATTTGGCAGTGTTATGTGTTTCTTGCCAATAAGACAACATTGTTTTTGTATGATTTTGTGCTACTGTTCTGAATTCTTGGTTGGTTATAGTTTGATAAAACATAACATATAGGGAATGCATTAGTTTTGTTTGCATGCTCAGTTGTAAGATCCGATTTTACATTCAGTTAGTTAGGTGTATCCGTGTATGCCTATGCTTCAAGTGAGTAGAGTTATGGAAAAAGAGTTGCAATTTGAATAAGCCATGTATTCAGCCTATCAAAATTAGTTATATGTATATATATATATATATATATATATATATATATATATATATATATAGCTCGGCTTTCTCTAGCGAACTGGAGGGAGCGAACTAAAAAAGAAACGGCTATATTGACGGTTTTTTCCGTCGCTATAGTATAAAAAATCGGTTTTCTTTGCTATAGCGACGGAAAAATTGTCACTATAGCCGGTTCGTTCTTAGTTTGCTCCCTCCAGTTGGCTGGACAAGCGGACTATATATATGTATGTATGTGTTCCTCTCGTTGCCAACCTTTCTCCATAAAAATTTGTTGTTATTGCAGCTTAGGTGGTTATTTGGCTTTGTAAGCATTTAGAACATGATGATGAAATTGTTATGAAAATAATGAAAAAATAAGTACATGTTAGAGAGGTTGACAGTAACTTTGTGGTCATGATAAAGAGGTTGATAGTGCTCATTGAAATGGGTAATTTGCAATTTTCCACGTTAATCAACAACAAGTAGAAGACAGTGAAGGATATGAATTATGCCATTGACGGCTAAGCAAGTTAAAATAGGTTCTTTAATATTATATCTTGTAAAACATAGACTTTAATAGGATTATCATCACAACAATCCATAAATATAAGTCATGTCCTTTAAAACAATCATGCCCTGTAATAAAGAAGTGTTTCGAATCATTGCTAGTTGACTCGGGCCTACAGTTTGCAAAAGCCTCAAAAGGAGAATTTCAGTAATTAAAATCCGGGGAAAAAGATTAATATGAGTGAAACATTTATTTGAAACGAGCGACAATAGAGTCCAACGTTTTGAACTTGTAATATTGACTGATAAAAACAAGTATTTTAAGTCAAATAATTTGAACGTGTAACTTGTAGTTACTCAACAACATATATGGAATGGGAACCTAGTTTGGAGTGAAGAACATGAAATTGGAACACAACTTGCAGTTGAGTGAGGAGTGGTTCCAGGTTGTCGGTTTTTTTTTGGGGGGGGGGTGGAAGTGGGTGGATGGTCACTGTCTTTCCCTTTTAACCTTTCTTATGGAAGCATGTATAAGCTTTTAGGCCATAGCTGAAAAATGATGTGAGGTTAACACAGTTGTCAGAAGGTGATATATGTTGAGGAGATAACACCAAAACATGTGCCTCACCAATTTGGAGTTGGAAGTGCTTTTAATAGGATATAATAGACGGACATGAAGCTATGGAATGGTGTAAAACTTCTTAAAATTTACAGCAGATCTAATTTGACCTTGTCCATATGTATATCTACATATTGTTGGATTCTATACGAGTGGCCAATTGTGTGTTGTATGTTTACATATGCTTTTTTTATATAGAACATATATTGATTCACAAGAGATTATGTGCTGCCCCTTTGGTTTTTTATTTGCCTTTAAATTTCTTTCGCTTTCACGATCTGGAGCACAAAAATGAGGGCAAATAGTTTTAGTTATATAATGGAGTCAGATTACCAGTTTGATCATGCATTTTTGATTATTTTTGTTTTTTCACATTTCTTCTCATAAAAAAAAGTGCTTTTACATTTCTCTGTGTCTTATCCTCAGCTATGTGACATGCTGCCCTTTCACTTAGATTTGCTTTTTATTGTAATTGATTGCATTTATGCCCGAGATCTTACCAAACTTCTCTGTATGTTTTTTCTGGTCGGTTTTGGTAGGGTCGTTTGCAGCTAGATCCATTTCTCAATGAGCTTACTAACATGTTTGAGCGCAGTACAGAGAAGGGATCTGTTTGGGTTACTTTGAAACGATGTAATTATATCCTTTATATTTTTTTCCCTCTCCCTCTCCCTCTCCCTCTCCCTCTCCCTCTCTCCTTTTGTATCCTCTCAATAGTCATTTTTTCCATGCCGTGTTTATAGCATCTGATAAATCTAAGGTTCAGCGGAATAAAATGACAACGGCAGGAGAAACAATTGAGTATAAGTGTCTTGTTAGAGCATCTGATGGAAAGAAGACTATTTCCACCTTGGTATACCCTAAAACAACCCTTTTTTTTTGCCTGTTTATTTTTTGTTGGACGGTGAAGTTCTATATTGCTTCCTATTTTGCATGGTATGCTCATAGAAATTACTTTCTTGTAACTCGTTGGTTGTATTATTTTGATAGTGTTTTCCTATATGAATCCACCCTCTGCCTGTCCATACTCCATATATGAATCTACCCTCAGCTTGCCCATATTATTTTGGTTTTACATGTTTATAATTCAACGGATACATTGCGCATTGCTATCCTGTAAGCATTCGATCATGTGCGGTAGTGGTTAAGGATCATGCATTGAAGTAATTATTTTACTTTTAGGTGGTACACTTCTGCTACTAAATATTATGTGAGCAAACCTAATAAGCTTTATACTCGTATAGTGTTTTTCTAAAAAAGAAAAAGTTCAATTAATATTACATGCGATTCTCCTTGGGGTGGAGGATTGTGTAACGGAGACTTAGAACTCAATGTTTCACGGCAAAGGTTTCTTGGGTAGAGAATTGTGAAATCTATGTTGTTTTACGATTTATTTAGTATTTTCAGTAGGTACTTGAAATTTAAGAATTGAAATCGCTATAAGAAAATCAAGGTGAGATTTGTCGTCATTCTTCCGTCAGTCAGATGATCAAATAGCATGAAATGTAATTCTGCTCTTTTCATGTTTATATCTGGATTTGCTTGGATGAATAGGTGGGGGCAAAGGATCACCAACGCTTTCAAGCATCTTATGCAACTATTCTAAAGGCACGCATGACTGCTTTGAAGAAGAGGGAAAGGAAGGAAAAGAGGAAAGCTATGGAGGAGGTTGACAAGAAACAGAATGGCGCAAAGAAGCGGCCTTCCAAGGCTTAACTTGAACGCTCTTGTAGATTTATATTTTCTTTGGTTATATATACCTAGGAATTTACAGTTCTCATTTCCCAGCACCAAAATGGCAAAATCTGGAGCAAGTAGCAGAGACAGAAGAGAGATTTGATTTGAAAGTTGCTTCTGTTTTTTGTTTTTTTTTTTGAAAAATTCAGTAGATTTGATAATAAAGACATTCTGAACATTTGATGGAAACTGGTATGGAAGAATTCTGTTCTTTTTTTATCTGGGCTCCATAAATTAGTACCAACTTCTGAATTATAGTCTGTTTATTTATTTTTGAGTACTAATATATCTTATTCTTTGAGGTTTCATGACCACCACATACAATCACCAAAATGGATCCGGTTATTATGAAGTTAACTTCATAGTAAGTTGGTCAATTGACTAATACAGTACTAATACTGACATAGAAATTATATCCTGTTTGTGTGTGTATTGATCAATTAATTAAAGTTAATTTTATATTAATCAATCTCCACCAAAATAAATAAAAATTAATTAAAGTTAATTTCATGTTAATCAATTTCCACCAAAATAAATGAGCTAATAATTTAGGAGGGTTTTTAGTCCGCCCAAAAGCTTCTCACACAGGCTCTATACACAACTGATCATAATTGTGAATAAATTGTAAAGTTTGTAGATTTTCAAATGTATTTGACAGTTTGTGGACATTTTTACCCTCTACGTACTTTTGGACATGATTTTTTTCAAGTACAGGAAAAAGTCAATTGCGTGAAGTTGGCAAGTCTGAGAGAAACTCTTACATAACCAAACACATTGGAGTCTATGCTATTTAATTGACCAATAAGTCTTGGCAGACATATTTATTGGACATGAATATTGAATATTTTTAATTTATTTATTTTTTATTACTTGATTTTAAAAAATGTATAGTATTTTTTAACAGGAATTTTTACAAAATATAGTATTTTAGGTGTGATTTAGATACATATGCATATTCTTGTATATGTATCTAAATTACAATTAAAATACTATTTTGTAAAAATTCCTGTTGGAATAAATACTATACATTTTTTGGGGGGATAAATCAATTTTGGGTACATGTACTAGTGTAAAATCCCAACTTTTTGAATAAAGATGAATTTTCTATAAATATTATTTTTGAATATTATGGAGTAAAATTGATATAATAGTTGTGGGTAATATTTATAAATTTTGTAAAAGTCATAAGTTGTTATATAATATTCGATTGGTTAGAAATATTCGTTTTAACAGAGATATTCGTATAAGGGCACAAATCATTGGTGGACCCCATTAACGGAATTATTGTTTGATTAAGAAAACGACAAAAATACTTTATGAAAATAACTACGGAAGTTTTACTGTTAACTGTTGAAACACCCTTTAAGACAAAGTACAAGAATACGTGTGGTTGCGGAGTAGCACACTGTATTGATTATTGATGCTTACGTGATAAGTCACTCGGCTTTGTTGGTATTATTAATGTAATAATACGTAAAAGCTTTTTTATATAAAATGTAATACTTTTATAAAGTTATTCTATAAATAGAATATATTATATTCTATTATGCATAGTGTTGCATAATTATCTGCATAGTGTTTTGCATAGTAATTTTTTTATATAAAATGTAATACTTTTATAAAGTTATCTGCGTTTTATTAGACAATAATTAGAATATATTATATTTTATTATGCATAGTGTTTGCATAAAGGCTGCGTAGTGTTTGCATAGTAAAATCTTTTATAAAGTTATTCGCTTTTATTAGATTATAAATAGAATATATTATATTTTATTTAAAAGATTTTGCTTTAAATATGGATGGTCAGATTAAAGTAAATCAATCTCGAATTGCTCATGAGTTAGTTACTACGCATTCCATTTTTCTATAAATAGAAGCTCATTCATTCATTATTTTCATTACGAATTCAATTAAACTCTAGAGATAAACTATAGAGAGAAAGAAGAAAGTATTATGCTACTTCACTACTTATATATCCAAAGATCTTCTTCTTAAGGTAGGGAATATTATTTGTTGTACTCGTAAGGGGTGTTATTCTTTCTTATTCATGAAGAGAACTGTTGTTATTCTATTTCTTATTATTCGTTGGAATAACTCAGATACGCTGGCCTACACCCTATACTTGGTGACATTTTTCTATTATTCTCAGAGGAACATCCTGCTGCATGTGTTTTACACCGCACTGGTTCCGCTCTTTATTATTATTCTGTTGGAACATCCTGCTCATGTGTTTTACAATCAACTCGATTCCGCCTTTTATTATTATTACATTGGAACATCCATGCTCGTGTGTTTTACACCGGACTTAGTTCCGCTCTTATTATTATTCTGCTGGAACATCATGTACGTGTGTTTTACACCGACTTCGGTTCCGCTTTTGTTATTCTGTTGGAACATCCGGCTTGATTGCAAATTTTGCACGACTCGGTTCCGTTATTATTATTCTGCTGAATAACTCGCATCTATCGCGAAGTACCGCATGCATGGTGATTTCTTTTGTTATTCCATTCTTTATTATACTCGGTTGGTTAAAGTTTTGACTTATACTCCATGAAATTAGTAGAATATCCTTGATATTTGCGGCTTCATCCAAAGATCTTTCATGGAAATATTCTTCCGATCATTCTTAAATTTTACTCTACAAAAACAAGATCATGTTGACAATTTGGACGTTAATAATTCCCGGATAAAATAATTCTTGAACTTGTTTTATCAATTCTTATATCATTGTCATCATCCTCATGTTTATATTTTGTTGAAAGTCATCTCGTGGCACAGTAGTGCATAGATGGACTTGGTATAATTATGACCGAGGATTATTCGGTTGTAATCATGACCATTAATGAATACACAAATATTCTTGGCCCGTAGTGCATGGATAATTGTGGTCGTAATACTAAAGAATATCCTCGGCCGTAGTAGTGGGGTGATTCGATGATGTGGAATATTTACTAAGTTTGAGTCTCAAATGATAATGATGATGAAAAACCTTTTAATCATAAAAGATAGTAGATTTTATTTTCTACTTGACTCTTTTAATGGATTGCTTATTCCGCTGCAGTTAAACTTGATGTCAATTATATTTTATCATTTTAACATTGTTGAAAACTAATGATAATTTATTCTGCATTATCTTAGTCATAATATTTCTTACTGGGCTAGTTGAGCTCACCCTTCCTTTCACCGTTTCTCTCTGAAAAATGAGAATATAGTTTGACGAGCCTGGGGAACGGAGTGATGGTCCAGAGGATAGCATTAGTAGTCCTCACTATTCTGTGAAATAGTGTGATAATAATTATAATGAGGACTCTTTTTGAGTTTGTATAATCTCTAGTAGATAATATTTGTATTCAAACTCACAGTTTATGCTTTGTCGTATTGTACACGACAGTTGTATTAGTAAGTTATATTTGAATTCTATACCATATATCTGGTGACCCAAGATGGATGATGTATACCTAATTTTGGGGGCGTCACAGTTGGTATCAAAGCTTAGGGATATGATCCCTGGCTAAGATGTGAAACTAGAACTAGGAGGGGAGAGACGGGGAATTCCTTCGCTAGTATGACCTACTTAAATTTATTTTGTATTTAAATTGGTTGGTCAGAGTTTAGAGATATTATGTTACATGTCAATTAACCTTTGTTTTGTGGCGATGATCTCAAAAATGACATCCAAAAATGTTGAGAATAGCAATGGAGCACAAGAGACCGCTTGAGTCTCCACATATCAATAATCGTGATAATGTGCATCGAAGGCGACAATCCTCATGCAAACAACAACACCGACCAAATGATGAATGATGGATTGTTCGTGAGGCTTTATGCAATTCATGCAATGTTGCATTTAGAGCGGCTCCTCGCCCAAAATATAGGTGGAAACACTGAAAACTCTTGGCGCGGTCACCGCTAAACAAAGCAGTTCAAGGAGCCGGGACCACCAAGTTTAAGGGAGAGCCAAAACCGCTTATGGTGGAAGCATGGATAAAGTAGATCACCAAGATATTTGATGTCTTGGGATGCTCCGAGGAGCAAAGGTTCCATTCACGCCTTTATGTTGCGGAGAAGGCAGATTCTTGGTGGGAATCGGTAAAATATATACTCAACTCCTTGTGCCATCAAGATGTCTTGGGAGAAGTTCCAAGAGTTGCTCAACGACAAATACTTTTTCAAAAGTATTCGTCACACGAAGGAGGTGAAATTTATCAAATTGGAGCAAAACAATATGACCGTGTCGCAATACGAGGCAAAATTTATGAGTTATCCTTGGTTTACCCCACTTGGTGGATAATGAAGAGAGAATGGCGCGAATGTTTTAAGAGGTTTGAAGTCGAGATACATCAACATCTTATTTCTCATAAACCGTGTTTGTATTCAGATGTTGTAAATAGGGCTCGATTGGTGGAGCGCGCGATAACGAGTCAACGCAACCAAAAGAGAGCGGTAAATTGACAAAATGATAATACCGAAGAGAAAGCGATCATCGAAGGTGACAACAAGCGTGGAGGGAATCAATGATCGAAATGGTAACCACTTCGGTGGTAATCGTACCAAAACAATAAGAATGGACATTTCAAGAAGAGGAGATTCAACAATGATGGAAAGACGTCAGCACCAGCATCCGTTATTAAGGAAGGAGAAAGACCACCTATCATATGCTTCAAATGCGGAGGGGAGGGACACATCAGTCCACATTGCGCGATACCGTCCAAAGCATGTTATAATTGTGGAAGAGAAGGTCACTTAGCCCGATTTTGTCATTCACCGAAGACAAATTTAGCTAGGATGGAGGCACCAAAGGTCATCCCGAAAAAGTCAAAGCCGGTAGTCTGAGGGAGAGCGTTTGTTGTGACCTCCCGTAAAGCAAAGGAACCCGAATAAGGTCATCACGGGTAAGCTTATCATAAACTCTAGCGAAGTCTACACTTTATTTGATAACTGGTTCTACCCATTCTTTTATTTCTCTCGCTTGCGCTCAACGATTAAATTTGACTCGGAGAAATTAGACTTTGACTTATCTGTGGAAACTCCGTTGGGAGAAACCTTCATTACATCCACGGTTTATAAGTCTTGTTTGGTTCAAGTTGGTACCCACACATTACTCCGTCGATCTTATTGCATTAAAAATAATTGCATTTGATGTAATTCTAGGGATTGATTGGTTAACTACTCATCATGCAAAAATTGATTGTTTTCGTATGGTTGTTAGCTTTCATATTCCTAATCGACCTATTATGCGAATTCAAGCAACCAACCCATTAAAATCAATCATCGTCATCTCAAGCCATAAAGCTATTCGTTTATTGAAAAATGCGGATGTCAAGCTTTCTTAGCTCATGTCACGATCTAAACAAAATACGCCGGTTTTGAATAATATTTCTATTGTTAATGAATTTCCACGACGTATTCCTCAAGAACTTCCCAGCCTACCCCGAGGCGTGAAATTAAATTTTGTATCGAACTTGAACCCGTGACAAAAAACCCATTTCTAAATCCCCATATCGAATGGCTCTATTGAACTTCGTGAGTTAAAAACTCAACCGCAGGAATTGTTAGACATCGGCTTTATTCGTCTAGTACTTCTCCTTGGGGTGCTCCTGTTTCTATTCGTGAAGAAGAAAGATGGGAGTATGCGACTTTGTATTGATTATCGGAGTTGAATCATGTCACCATCAAAAATAAAATACCCATTGCCACGACAATGACCTATTCGACCAAATTGCAAGGAGCCAAATTCTTTTCAAAGATTGATTTTCGTTCCGGATATCACCAATTGAAGATTAGAACCGATGACATTCCAAAGACGACTTTTCGTAACTCCTGCATGCGGGCATTATGAATTCTAGTCCATGTCCTTTGGATTGACTAATGCTCATCTTTGCCTTCATGAATATGATGAACCGAGTATTCAAGGAATATTTGGATCAATTTTTGGTCGTCTTTATTGATGACATCCTCATATATTCCAAAATCCGTGAAGATCATGAGAAACACTTGAGGCTGATACTCCAAAAGCTTCGTGAATATAAGCTTTATGCCAAGTTGAAGAAATGTGAGTTTTGGCTTGAGGAAGTAGCATTCCTTGGGCACGTTGTAAGACCCTAAATTATTAATAAATTAAATTTATTTTCCTCTATTTATTATTTTGAAATAGTAAGGGTTGATTTGATTAATGTGGATAGTTATGGGTAAAATACGCAAATATTTTGAATAAGCAAGTGGTTATAAAATATTCATTATTGTCGGAGAATATTCGTTTGGTCGTGGAATATTCGTACTGTCGGGGAATATTCGTACGACGGCGCAGTCTTTTGTGGGCCCCATAACGGAAAGCGATTGGATGAAGAAAACGATAAATATAAGTTGTTTATAAATAACTTAGCGTAGTTATTCTGCAGATAATCTTGTTGGAATACCCATGGTTAAAACACACTAATACGCGTTGTTGAACAAGAGACATACGATGATTGCACCAATTATTGATTCTTACGTGAAGAAGGCACTACTTTCGATAATTGTTACAAAGAATTATTGTTCAAGATTTTATTTTATTGATTCAATAATTCTTTGCGATTGATATTTTATATTACCGTTGTTTCAATAAATTGTCATTACACATGATTTTCCATTATCGAAGCAATAATTCATATTATCCTAATAATATTATTAGAAAACATTATTGGCAATGTCTAGAAAGTTACTCGCTCTAAAGAGAGGTTTGGTCACCTAATCAAGGCTACCAAGTAGTGAGAGATCCTTATTGAAAGCCCCTCTTTCTCAGGAAGCTACCACGGTTGTCGATCTTGTGATTCTGTAATATTATTTGTGAATAATTAATTATTGATTTATATGATGAGGAAAATATTGATTTTATGTGGATATAGATGGAGAAATTTTTTAATGTGACAATTGTTGAAAATTAATATTTTATCTTTTTTGATAAAATAATTCATTTAAATATATTATTTTAATAATATATTAACAATGATATTTTGTGGCATTAAATGATTAACACATGTTTTTGTGTCGGTGGACCCCATTTCTTGACCGAAATTTGATTATAAACTTGTAAAAATCGCCTGTTTGTGGATTTCTTTATCAATTTCTCATTTGGAATTTGGAAAAACTTTCTTACGCAAAGTTGTAGAGAATTGAATTTTCTATAAAAAATCGTGAGATTCAATTTTATGATAAAAGGCTATTTATTATGAATTATTGAAGTTCAAGTTCAAATAATTGATTTTGGAAGTTTAAAATATTTAAAATAGGAAAAACATTTTTGGAATGTTTAGGTGGCCTCATTTAACACGTGTAGGAGCTGAATTCAGTTGGAAAGTGTGCGTATGAGGTTTTGAAAAATATATATTAATATTTTAATAAATTTTCTACTTTGGTGTTCGAAGCATTTTCCTATAAATAGGGTGCTTAGGTTAGAATTGAAAATCACACCAGAAACTGAAGTTTTTTCTCTCTATATTATCGAGCGTATTCTTGTGAGTATTTTGAGTAATCTTTGAGTGTTGCTATACGGTGCAAGTTCAAGTCATAGCCTATATTCGGTGTTTCAGCTAGAAATACTGATCTTTCGAGGTAAGGGATGTTATTTTATTCGAAAATGATATTATTTCTTCAATATCATTATGCCGAAATATTGGTTGAAAATTTTTATCAAATTTAAAACTTTTTCATGCCGGGGTTACTATTCATGAGTTACTATTCACGAGTTACTATTCACGAGTTACTATTCACGGGTACTATTCACGAAGCGTGATGATGTTTTTTGGGAAATTTCTATCTTTTGGTGTCGGATTTACTATTCACGTATACGGCACTATTCACGATATCTGACACTATTCACGAATACGAAAAATTCAATTAAAAATGAAATTTCTTTTTTGTCCAAAATATCTATTATGGATACTAGCTTTGATTGTATCCATGTTTTGATCATTCTTGAATTTTACACCACTATGATTATTTATGAGATATTTTTGACATGAAATAAATTAAAATACTGAATCCTTAATATTTGTTCTTTTGTTTCACCGGATTCGCTTTCTTTGAAATAATTTTATCATCCTCATCCTAAATGATGATATTATCGAATATCTTTGGCATGTAGTGCAAAGATGACAGATTTCTTGATGAATATCTTTGGCCGTAGTGCAAAGATGATGAACAGTGTTGAGATGAAATACGACCTCTTCGATTAATATCTTTGGCCGTAGTGCAAAAGATGAACAGTGTTTAGGCGAACATGACCAATGATGAATATCTTTGGCTGTAGTGCAAAGATGAATATTTGATTCCGATATATATATCGATTGATGTTACGAGGATAAAATATCGACGATGAACTTTTAAATTCATATATAGAAGATAGTAGTTTGCATTCTCTACTTAACTCTTCTAATGAATTATTATTTCATTTAAGAAGATTGATTTAAAACTGGTTTTCTATTGTATTCTATTAGATTTTTCCCTGTTGGAGACTAACGATAATTTGTTGTATATTATCTTAGTCATAATATTATTTAATGGGCTAGTCGAGCTCACCCTTTTCCTTGTTGTTCCATTTTTCTTCTTAGGAGGCAAAGAATGTAGCGAGTACTAGTCGGGGTATGGAATGAAGGTTCTAGAGAGAGTTGTTTAGTAGTCCTCACCATTTTTGTAAAATAATGTATAAATAATTGTGATGAGGATTTATTTGGGTATGTATATTGTCTGAAGATAATAATTGTATTTAAACTCACAAGATATATGTTGTCGTATTTTGCACGACAAATGTATTAATAAAGTTGTAGTTATTTCTGTACCATGTATTTGGCGACTCAGAATGGGTTGGATGGAATGGACCTATTTTGGGGGCGTCACACACGTGGTATCAAGTCATGGAATATCTGTTGACCCAGCAAAGATTGAAGCTATTCAAAGTCGAAGCAACTAAATCAAGAATCAAGTATGCGTAGCTTTCTCGGCTTAGGTGATTATTACTCGAGATTCGTAGAAGGGTTTTCTCGAATCGCTACTCCACTAACTCAAATGACTTGAAAGATACAAAGTTCGGTTGGAGCGAGGAATGTGAGAAGAGTTTTCAAGAACTCAAGAAGAGACTCATTTTAGCTTTTGCTACGACAATACCATCTGGTTCGGAGGGATTTATCATCTACAGTGATGCTTCGGGCAAAGGGTTAGGATTTGTTCTCATGCAACATGGGAAAGTCATAGCTTTATGCCTCACGACAACTCAAAGAATATGAGAGGAATTATCCTACTCATGATCTAGAGTTAGCGGTGTTATCTTCGCACTAAAGATTTGGAGGCATTACTTGTATGGGGAGAAAGTGGAGATCTTTACTTGATCATAAAAGTCTCAAATATTTCTTCACTCAAAAGGAACTCAACATGCGACAACGACGTTGGCTTGAACTGCTGAAAGATTATGATCATACTATCCAATACCATCCTCGAAAAGCGAGCGTGGTAGGTGACGCGCATTGAGTAGAAGATCATATCGCGACGAACAAGTGCAATATTGTCAACGCAAAGGCCCATTTTGTATGACTTGAAAAGGATGGAGATAGAGATAAAGACTCCAAGGACCCACGTGATGATGGCAAATATCTGAGTAGAACCGACTTTAATTGATAAAATTAAAGTCGCTTTCAAATTACGATCCGGAGTGATCGTATGAGGAAGAAAGTGCAAGAAGGTGCGATCTTAGGAAGCAAGAATCGATGAAGAAGAATACTTGAGTCAACTACGACTTTGTGTTCCTAACGACCGATTTAAAGTATAAAATCATGATGGAGGCGCATGACACACCGTTTGTAATCCATCCTGGGAGTACCAAAATGTATCATTATCTTCGACATAATTTTGGTGGGGCAATATGAAGAGAGAGATAGCGCTGTTTATCTCAAGGTGTCTAACGTGTCAACGAGTCAAGGCGGAGCATCAAGTACCAAAAGGTCCATTGCAACCACTTGAAATTCCAGAATGGAAGTGGGAGCACATTATCATGGATTTTGTTACTGGTCTTCCCAAAGTTTTTCAAGGTATATATGCGATTTGGGTCATTGTTGATAGATTGACCAAGTCTGTTCATTTCTTACCGATATGAGAAACTTATACACTTGAACGTCTTGCTCGTATGTACATAAATGAGGTTATAAGATTGTATGGTATGCCAATATCCATAGTTTCTGATCGAGATCCAAGATTCACTTCGCGATTTTGGGTTAGTTTGCAAAAAGCTATGAGCACAGATTTACGATTTAGCTCGGCATATCATCCTCAAACGGACCGAAGCGATGGAGAGGACTATTCAAACTCTTGAAGATATATTAAGACTACGTGTCCTTGATTTCAAGGGAAGTTGGGACAAGTTCTTACCATTGGTGGAGTTTTCCTACAACAACAACGATTATCAAGCAAGTATAGGCATGGCTCCATTCAGCGTTGTATGGAAGAAAGTGTCGCTTCTCCGATTATCTTTGGGATGAGGTGGGTGAAGCAACGTTGTTGGGACGAGTTGTTGAAATACGTATGACTACGGAAAAGATTCAAACGATCCGTGACGTATAAAAATCTCACAAGATCGACAAAAGATTTATGTTGATCTTCATCGAAAGGACGTGGAATTCGATATAGGAGATCATGTGTTGTTACGTGTTGCTCCCATGGAAAGGAGTTATGAGATTTGGAAAGAGAGAAAGCTCAATCCTTGATTCATCGGCCCATTTTTAATCCTTGATCGAATAGGAACCGCGGCTCTATAGACTCGCTTTTACCGCCAAGTATGTCTCGTGTTCATAACGCTTTTCACATATCCATGTTACGTAAATATGTGGAAGACCCGAACCACATTATTGAGTTGGAACCAGACGAAATAGCGGAAGATTTGACCTATTGAGGAGGTTCTGTTCAAATCTTGGATAAGAAGGAACATATTCTACGCACCAAGGTTATACCTCAAGTCAAAGTTTTGTGGAGAAACCACGATGTTGAGGAAATGACTTGGGAGTTAGAATCTGAAATGAAATCAAGGTATCCTTACCTCTTCAACATACCTGGTACGTAACCTAATTTCGAGGGCGAAATTTCATAAGAAGGGGGGATTGTAAAACCCCAATTTTTTGAATAAAGATAAATTTTCTATAAATATTATTTTTGAATATTATGAAGTAAAATTGATATAATAGTTGTGGGTAATATTTATAAATTTTGCAAAGTACATAAGTTGTTATATAATATTCGATTGGTCGGGTAATATTCATTTTAATAGGGAATATTCGTACAACGACACAATCATTGGTGGACCCCACAACGGAATTATTGTCGGATTGAGAAAATGACAAAAATACTTTATGAAAATAAACTACGGAAGTTTTACTGTTAATTGTTGAAACACCGGTTGTTAAAAGTACAGTAATACGTGTGGTTGCAGAGTAGCATACGGTATTGATTATTGATGCTTACGTGATAAGTCACTCAGTTTTGTTGGTATTATTAATGTAATAATACAAAAATCTTTTATATAAAACATAATACTTTTATAAAGTTATTCTATAAATAGAATATATTATATTCTATTATGCATAGTGTTGTATAAGATCTACATAGTATTTTGCATAGTAAAATCTTTTTTATATAAAATGAATACTTTTATAAAGTTATCTGCTTTATTAGACAATAATTAGAATATATTATATTTTATTATGCATAGTATTTGCAATAGTGCTCAAGCATAGTAAAATCTTTTATAAAGTTATTCGTTTTATTAGATTATAAATAGAATATAATATATTTTATTTAAAATATTTTGCTTTAAATATGGACCATCAGATTAAAGTAAATCAATCTCAACCGTTCATGAGTTAGTTACTAAGCATTCCATTTTTCTATAAATAGAAGCTCATTCATTCATTATTTTCTTACGAATTCAATTTGAAACTCTGTAGAGAGATAAACTATAGAGAGAAAGAAGAAAGTATTCTGCTACTTCACTACTTATATATCCAGTACTCTTCTTCTTAAGGTAGGGAATATTATTTGTTGTACTCGTAAGGGGTGTTATTCTTAATTTCTTATTCATGAAGAGAATTGTTGTTATTCCATTTCTTATTATTCTGTTGGAATAACCTGTATACGCGGTCTACCCTATACTTGGTGACATTCTTCTATTATTCTGTTGGAACATCCTCATGCATGTGTTTTACACCGGACCTTGTTTCGTCTTTTATTATTATTCCGTTGGAACATCCTCAGATGTGTGTTTTACACCTACATGGTTCCGCTCTTTATTATTATTCCGTTGGAACATCCTCATACATGTGTTTTACACGGACTGGTTCCGCTCTTATTATTATTCTCATTGGAACATCACATGCATGTGTTTTACACCCGACTGGTTCCGCTTTTATTATTCTGTTGGAACATCCCGCTTGCAAATTTTGCCTCGACTCGGTTCCGTTATTATTATTCTGGAATAACTCCGCTACATCTGCAATCACCGCATGCACGGTGATTTCTTTTGTTATTCCATTCTTTATTATACTCACTTGGTTAAAGTTTCGACTTCTATACTCCATGAAATTAGTAGAATATCCTTGATATTTGCGCTTCATCCAGTATCTTTTCATGGAAATATTCTTCTGATCATTCTTGAATTTTACTCTATAAAATAGTATCATGTTGACAATTTGGACGTTAATAATTCCTGGATAAAATAATTCTTGAACTTGTTTTATTGAATTCTTATATCATTGTCATCATCCTCATGTTTATATTTTGTTGAAAGTCATCTGTGGCCTATAGTGCATAGATGGACTTGGTATGATTATGACCAGGGATTATTCGGTGTAATCATGACCATTAATGAATACACAAATATTCTTGGCCCGTAGTATGTGGATAATTGTGGTCGTTGATACTAAAGAATATCCTCGGTAGTAGTGCGGGGTGATTCGATGATGTGGAATATTTACTAAGTCGAGTCTCAAATATAATTGATGATGAAAAACCTTTTTAATCATAAAAGATAGTAGATTTTATTTTCTACTGACTCTTTTAATGGATTGCTTGTTCACCACAGCTTAAACTTGATGTCTATTATATTTTATCAGTTTAACATTGTTGGAGACTAATGATAATTTATTCTGCATTATCTTAGTCATAATATTTCTTACTGGGCTAGTTGAGCTCACCCTTCCTTTCATTGTTCTCTTCAGGAAATGAAAATATAGTTGGGACGAGTCGAGGAACGGAGTGATGGTCCAGAGGATAGCATTAGTAGTCCTCACTATTATGTGAAATAGTGTGATAATAATTGTAATGAGGACTCCTTTTGAGTTTGTATAATCTCTAGTAGATAATATTTGTATTCAAACTCACGCTTTATGTTTTATCGTATTGTACACGATAGTTGTATTAGTAAGTTGTATTTGAATTACATACGTATCCCATGGCACCCAAGATGGTTGATGTATACCTAATTTTGGGGCGCCACAACTTGGTATCAAAGCTTAGGATATGATCCCCGACTAAAGATGTGAGACTAGAACTGGAGGGAGAGACGGGAATTCTTCGCTAAGATGACCTACTTAAATTTATTTTGTATTTAAATTGGTTAGTCGAGTTTAGAGATATTATGTTACATGTCAATTAACCTTTGTTTTGTGGCGATTCTAAAAATGACATCCAAAATGTTGAGAATAGAAATGGAGCACAAGAGACCTTTGAGTCTCCACATATCAATAATCGTGATAATGTGCATCGAAGGCGACAATCCTCATGCAAACAACAACACCGACCAAATGATGAATGATGGATTGTTCGGAGGCTTTATGCGATTCATGCAACAAAGAAAGCGAGCGGCTCTGTCCAAAATATAGGTGGAAACACTGGAAACTCTCGGGCGGTCACCACTAAACAGTTCAAGGAGCTGGGACCACCGGAGTTTAAGGGAGAGCCAAAACCACTTATGGCATAAGCATGGATAAAGCTGATCACCAAGATATTTGATGTCTTGGGATGCTCTGAGGAGCAAAAGATTCCCTTTACTTTGCTTATATGTCATAACAAGAAGAGACAGACATCTTGGTGGAAATCGGTAAAACGTACTCAACCTGCCGTACTGAAGATGTCTTGGGAGAAGTTCAAAGAGCTGTTCAACGACAAATACTTTTCCGAAAGTATTCGTCACATGAAGAAAGTGGAGTTTATTATTATTTTAATTATTATTATTTTAATTATTTTTTTACCCCATAATGATTTTATTATTTTATTTTTTTGTTTGAGAAGAAAAAATTATAAAGAAAATCCATTAAAAAAATAAAAGAAAGGAGTAGATAGGAACATTTGTTGCCACGTAATTACCAAGTAATTTTTTATTTTTTTCAAAAAGCCATGTCAGCAATCTAAGCTGATTTTTTAACGTCCGTTATTCAAATTAGACGGAATTGGTTAATTGAATATTTTTTAAAAGTACAGTGGACTAATTGAATATTTTAAAAACACAGTGGCTAATTGCTTAAAACACTATAACCACAGTGGTTAAAAAGTGATTTTTGCCTATAGATAAATATATAGGATTAAGTGACATCAATACATATGAGTGAGACACTTTATGAGACAGACATTATCACAGTAAAATTGGACTCATTTACGATCCTTGTATGGTACTCCCCGTATTGACTTTTAATGGCCAGATTGATCATATTCAGAATCAAAAATTATTTTTAAGTTTATTAGATATAACAATTATTATTCATATGAAAGTACATCGAATATACTATCAAAGTCAATTTATTTGTTTTCAAAACTTCTAATACATGTGTTTAATTATTAATCTTAAAATTGATCGATTTAACCTTAAAAAGTCAATTGAAACACGTAAAGTCGAACCGATAAAATATTTATCCTAGTATTCTCTACTAAAAAGTATAAAGTCATTAAATATTATCATCAATCATAACACACTCGGTCAAGCTCTATCAACAAATAGGGACTGAATATCCAATACCTCTTAATTCATGATTTTGAGAGATATGATGTGATTCTGATTAATTCATGCCTTAAAAAAGAGTTTGTTTAGGCATTCCCACCCCCACCCCCACTATCTGGTAGGCTTCATTCATCTGAAATATTAGTATCAATACATGCTTGTATGAAGCCCATTGCCTTACTAACGCTACTTTTAGCCCTGTTTTTTGGGCCTAACTTTATTCACCTAGTTCTGTATTAAGACTGGGCTTGGGTGGTTTGAATCGCCACCCAACCTATGAATATATGCCTAGGCCATAACACCAAACCTAATACCGATGCCCCTTAATCTCTTAATTAAAACTGTAAAATGAGTAAACAGTTCAGGCTCGATTCAAATTCGCTCGACTAAAAATTTAATTCGAGCTTGATTCGAAGTATAAATGATTCAAATATGAACAAATTTTAAAATTCGATAAATTACTCGAACCTCCTCAAATTATAATTTTTTTTTATTGATACTCGGATCATATTTGTTAGAAAAGTTCAAAATGTTCGGACTCGATTTGAGATCGAGTTCGACTCGGTAGTTAAACGAGCCTCAATCAAACCATATAAGAAATAGTATTATATTTCCTATTTAAAATTAAAAATTAAAAGGTGATAATTAGCTTATACGTACTTATTTTATTAATTAGTATTATTGATAATCCATATAAGAAATAGTGATCGAGTTTATATTATATTCATACTCAAATAAATTACGTATTCAACTACTACTCCCAAATTACCTTGTTAAGTACTATTCCTTATATTAGTCTACTACTCATTTTATAATTCTTTATATTTGTGAACCATAGTATTAATTAGCTATATTTTTTTAATTTAAATTATAACTGTTTTAAGTCTCTGATTAAGCCAAATTCTTTTATGTTGGCCGCTTCTCCCTCTAGTGGCCAGTCAAAATGACCGCTAGAGAGAGTAGCGGCTGACCCCATCCCAACCCCTTAGATCTTCCATTGGACGGTAGGAAATGGGTTAACCTGGAATAGTGCCCATAACTAACTAAGCTATGAATCATTCCCCATATATATATATATATATATATATATATATATATATATATATATATATATATATATATATATATATAAAGCTGTTCTCTTAAACGACATTACATCCTTAAATGACATATTTATATAAACGTTCTTATTTTTTTAACCCAAAACGCGTCTGAAAACAAAGGAGCTGATAGATCGTAAAAAGCATCCGATCCGTTGGCCTGAAAACGAAAACATTGCCCCCTCATAAGTTCGATCTCATTTATCTCATCATTTCGATCCCCTTGATCTCGACTTTGATCTCATTCATCTCATCAGTTCAATCTACTTGATCCACACTTCGATTCGGTAACGGTTTGACCTTAGATGATTTCTAGATTTTTGTGATTTGGTATTTTTTCAGTTGATTTTTTCACCACGACTGTTCCTCTGTTCTTCTGCAACAATCGTGGCACAATTAATTTTTGTTTAATTCGTTATTTAGATTTAGTTCATCACTTAATTAGTATTACAATCTTCTAATATTGAGGGACTGCTTATTGGATGTTTTGTTGCTACTGATACACTTCATGATTGCTAAATGGATGTAGATTAATATTTTTCTGTATAGCTTTCTCCTATTTTCTTTTCATCACTCAGAAGTTTTCTAGGCTCAACCGTCAAGTAGTACCGTAGTAGGCATGTTTCAGGGAGATGATCTTGTACTAACTTTAGAAATAAACAAGAAGAATTGAATAAACAAGAAGTTACTTTTTATGCACTTGGTTTTTATCTGCCCGATGATGATACGACTACTATTTTATTGTTCATTTGTATTCATGTTATTGTAGAACATTTATATATATTGTAGTCTAATTGCGTCTGTATAAATATTGTAAATCATATTGTTTATCATTTATGGAACATTAGCTTATATTTGTAATTGTTAGCTTAGTGATGTTGATGATAATTAGTTAGTAGATTACGTTTTGGTTGATGTGTTGCTATCGTTTTTATAGCGCTACGTTGAATATTTGAATGTGTGATATATAGTACAAAACCATAAAACAGGTTGAATATTTGAATGTGTGATATATACATGTTTATATTACTGTTTGTATTGGAATAGGTTACAGGTACATAAATGGGTTTAAACACTTGGAAACTGTACTTTTAAAATATATATTTTAAAAAATGTTATTTCCGACAGAATAAGTTATTTCCGACGAATTTTTCGTCGGATTTAATGATCAACCAAATTTCAATAATTATTAACAACTTTTAATTTTCAGTCGGAAATATCCTATTTCCGAGAGAATTTTCCGTCGGGAATAAATTAAGTTTATACTCGACGATATTATTTCGTCGTAATAGATTATGCTCGACGAAATTCCGTCGGAGATAAGTCTATCGTATATTAGATAGGTGCGCCAGAATTTGCGATGGACCTTATCTTCGACGCGTATATATACTACCAAATATTTCGTCGGAAATAAATTACTATCGACGGAATAAGCTTATTTCCGATGGAATGTTCCGTCAGAAATAAGGTTTTTCTTTGTAGTTAATTAATACATTGTTATTGCCATATATATACAAATTCACAATGAAAAAAAAAATACATTTGTTACGCAACACTCTTTTTATTTCAAATTATAAATTTAAAAAAATTTATTTGAGATATTTTTAAATTTAAATTTAAAATAATTTATTAAAAATTATAAAAATAAATAAATCTTACGATGAATAATACTTTTTAAATAATTAGACAAAAAGGGAGGTGCACTACATATAATTGTGTGAACTATATCATACAAGAATAACGTCATTTTGTGTAAGTAAATACACCTCCTCTTATGTTGTTATGTACAAAATAATACTTTATAATTTTACATTGTTATTCACGCAATAACGTGAGATGTCTATCGTCTCAACTCACCGTAAAACAATTCAGCTCTAAAATTGAAAATTTATAGTGTGTGGAACATGTCTTTTCGTCTTAATTAGAATGGTCCAATAGACGTTATAATATGAGTATATGTTATAAAAACACATGCATATATGAAGAAATAAAATTTTTATCTTAAAAAGTTATGTGTGTCATTATAATAGTAGTTGGATAAATTTTAATATTTAATATCGTGTTATGTCTGTTTCATTTAAAAAATAAAATAAAAAATTGAATAAATTATGCATGCATGTATCCGGCTGGACTGCCTATAAATCCCCAAACAACAATGTAGCTTGCTTACTTAGTTGCATTGCAGATTTCAAAAATGTTAAAACCCTTCCGCCAAGTTTTCTTTAGTTTGAGCCTTGCCTTTTTGGTAGGCCATGCGCAAAGACGCCCACCACCAAGACGTCCCCCACCGCCAGCGCCAATTTTTCAACGTCCGCCACCACCAAAGCGTCCCACTCCACCACCTCGAAGGCGTCCCCCTCCACCACATTGAAGGCGTCACCACCGCCACACCTCCTCCGCCGCCACCACCCTCACCACCGCCGCCTCCACCCTCACCACCGCCTCCACCTCCTCCACCACCACGACAACCACCAAAATTGAATATATTTATCTTTTCCCAACTGTGGCCTCCGGGACATTACTACTATGGACATGTTGATTGTCCTCGCCAAATTAATAATTTCACCATTCTTGGCTTGTGGCCTTATAAGTACGGTTTTAGAACTTTCAACACTTACAACATTTTGACGAATTGTACAGGATCTATCTTTGAACTTAACTCTGTAAGTATATAAATAAATAAATAAATATATATATATATATATATATATATATATATATATATATATATATATATATATATATATATATTGGTTGTTGGGAAAGAACTCCATTTTGGTAAAATGCTTCAAGTTTCTAATGCTTAAAAAAAAAAAAAAAAATTGTCCAATGGAGAAACATGTAGAAAAAAAAATGGGTGCTCAACAACAACCTATTCTTGTGGATGAGACGCTACCATATATATATATATATATATATATATATATATATATATATATATATATACCGATCTAAAAGCGATGAATAAAGCGAATTTGCTTTAGATAGGCGGCAAAAAACGCTAAGTCGTGGTCAACCTGACGCGTTTTTTCAAACCCATATCTCCGACCGCGTTTTTTCTTGCCTCGTCCGCTTATTTGGTCCTTCTTTTAAATCTATATATATAGGGGAAAATGGGCATACACAGCATTGCATTTTGTTTTGTACACAGTAGGCAAAACTGCGTCGTTTTGTTTTAAAAAAAAACGCGCGTTCGTTCATTCTCTTCTCCCAAACCAAATCAGACCAAATCAGGGTTCTTTCTTCCGAACGAAAAATCGTTTCTCTCTAAAAATGGCTTCTCCTCCAAAATCTCCTACTTTTCTCCTCATCCTCCTAATCGCCGCCAGAAATCGAGAGTTAAACTGAGTTATCTTCTCCTCTCCCATGGCGGGTGAGGTCAACGACGTCATTTACGAACAACCCACACCCCCAATGACTACTTCTAGGGCTTCTATAAACGGCACCCTAAGAGAAGACGCTTCGAGCTGTACTAGGGAAATTGGAGAGCAAAAAGGATAAGGAGGATTAATGTATAAAAGATGGCTTCACTTGCAGAGCACTGAGAGAAAGAAGCTCTCTGCTCGAGTAGAACCCCACTTGTGTTCTCTCAATCTTCAGAATTTCAAAGGTCAACCTTTTACTTAACACTGATAAGTTTTTTTTTCCTGTTGCAAATATTGCAAATATTTTGGATTTTTTATTTGGGTTTCTTATAAGTTAATTATAAAGCTTGTAACTTTTTTATTGTTTGGTTTCATTTGCTTATGAATTTAAGAATTGTTGCTAGTTACTGTTGAAAATAGTGGCATATCTTGTATGTTCTTTCTTAGATATTCTGAAAGTAAAAGGGATTTGGGTTAATTAGTAATCTGGTAAAATGTTTAAAATAACACAATCTCACATTGTGTTTGGAGGCTCATTTCATGCTATGGAATTGGAATTTTGGTGCAAAACTAGTTTAGAATTTGAATTGGCATGAACACTGGTATTTTCTTTTTTAATATCCAATTTGTGTCTTAGGTTTCTTTAGAGCGAGCTTTAGTTGAGTCAAACTTTGAACATGATGTGTGAAGTCTAAAGAAAGGGATTTTGTTGTTTGTTGGTGTGAATTGGGTGTATTGTCTAATTTTATGTGGTTTAAATTTTATTGAATTATGGTGTTTTACAAGCTAGGGTTTTTGTGGTGTATTTTATCGATTTAAATGAATTACTAGTAACTCAGCTTCATGGTTGTGTTTTTGTGTGGTTGTGAATTATGGTTCTCTCTAGGGACTTGTCATAGTAATCTATGATCTCTGATTTGGAATTGAGCCCTTTGGGAGGAGTATCCAGTAGCGCTAGTTCTTGTAGATAAAGAAAAATTGAAAATTGTATGTATAGATGAAAATTGTATAGAAACATTGGAAATTGTATGTATAGATAAAGAAACATTGCTTATATGTATAGATGAAAATTGTATGACCTTCTGTTTATTAACATTT
Source organism: Panax quinquefolius (assembly GCA_020205615.1). Classification (NCBI taxonomy): domain Eukaryota; kingdom Viridiplantae; phylum Streptophyta; class Magnoliopsida; order Apiales; family Araliaceae; genus Panax; species Panax quinquefolius. The sequence continues at coordinate 26,237,626 of CM035151.1, forward strand.
TCTAGGGGTTTACATGTATAGGTGAAATGTATATTGACAAATCTGGTTGATACCGAATTTGCAGCGGTGAAAGCAGAAGTGAAGGATCAAGTGAGGAAGGAAGTGATGCAAATTCTAAATATGTATGTATAGTCCAACGTAGTCCGCTATGTGATTATTTCATTGGATTTTATTTTGGAATTAATATATAATCATATTAACACGAAACATAACTTCACATATTATGGACTAAGAAATCTGTTAGATATCCCATATATTCAGTTTTATTTTGTGTATAAAGCATAAATTTCATAGAATACAAACTTATAGTTACCGTTTTTTTTCTTTTTTGTATTAAGAGGTATTTTTTAGATTCTTAACCTGTATATCCAATTTCTAAACTTTTAAAGAATTTTTAGTTCCGTCATATACTCATGTCTTGTAGTTTTGGAGTAATGTTCTATCTGGTATGATGTTTATGGAAGAAATCAAATTCTCCAACCTTGACTATGACTTACATCTTACCAATTCCCCCCCCTCTGAAAGGTTACATATTATTAATACTGGGTCTGGACTTCATATTCGTTTTGTTGTTAATGTGAGCCAAAGTTATTTCATGATTATGCTTTTAAAAGAGTTCCCTTCATTTGACGGGTTCAGTTTCAATTAGTATTTAGCCATATTTTGGATCTATAATTAACTAAAACATATCTTCCTGTGTTGCTCTTTTCTTCTGATCTTATGTCTCAATGATTTTGTGAAGGACTCACAAATGAAGTCGGGAAGCAGGCAAGATTCTCTGGAAGGTGCTAATGAAACAACATCATGTTGTTTTTTGCCATAAATGAAGCATCTTAGAATGGAAATTCTCATGGTTCACGAGAATGGAGGACATAATGTGCATCACCAATGGTGAATCAATCTCTTCCATCATACCAATTTCTGCCACCGGTGCTCCGGAGGTGTTCTGGGTCCCACGACCAACTTAAATATTGGTATGGACTATTGGGGTGGTGCAACTTCATCCATTGTTCTTCGATGCGTGGAAATGTGTCTTCCAACTCTAGTCAGAAGAGGAATGGCTAATCTGGGATTTAGGGAGAGTATCTGATCGCAGCTTTGAATAAAGTAAAGTAAATAATTGAGTAGCTAATGTGGAATTTGGTATCTGGAAAAAAATTATCAGTTGATTTGCAAGCTAGAAATTCGCATACTTAGGCAGATTAATGTACTTGTAGAATACTGAAACATAAATGAGATTGTTGTATTCTATTACAAAAGATTATTAATCCATATGAGGATTCAGAATTAAAATACTAAGTGCAGTTGATTATTATCTGAGTTTGATATTTCATTTTTCTGTAATATTTATAACATTTGAATGTTGTACGCTATACAACTTTTTGTTTTTGTGGAATGTAATTGACATTAAGGACCTCAATTAGGCAATTGAGACCAACTTATTATCTGAAAAGCAAGCCAATCCAGAGATAAAATTAATTTCTAATGACTCACTTAACAACATTATAGAATATGGATGTAATTTAGAAACTAACATGCATGTCTTTAAAACAAAAACAACTCAACAATACTAAGCAGTTCTAGCTGCTTACTATGGAAGACAGTACTACAAATGGTGATTTTTCGGGTTTCTATTTATATTGCTGCTGCGATTACTACTTGCTTCATTAGCTGATGATCTTGGCCTTAGTCTTTTGGGAGACGTAACACCACCAGTGCGTAATAGTAGTAGAGTGCAAGATTTGTCTCAATGGTTCCAACTTTGATGGACCCTCCACCACCTTTGATGGCCTCCATATGTCCGAACCATGTTTTTCTCCATCTCTATCAAAGTTACGAAAGCGAACTTTTGTAAGAGAAACTTTTAAAATCTCTTCAGCTAGTTGGGATAGAATATGAGTAAATGCAGTTTAACCCTGATAAACAGTAGAATATTAAGCATTATGTATAAGATGTAAGATTATTATCCAGAAATTTTATAGTAAAACTTGAAGTAACTCTTTTTTAGTATTAAAGTTTCTAACGAAATACGAAATGCTAAAAAGAATCCTAAGCTGTAAAGTTAATCAAATACAAACAAAGAGAAGATTCTAACTGCAATCTTTTTAAACAGAGGGAGTGGAGAGCAAAAGAGACGGATATGATTTTAGCTAATTAAGCTTCATAATTTAAAAGGAAACAAACAACATGTGCTAATTAAAATCAAAAGGAAAAGACAGTGAATTCTTCTGTACCTAAAATCCAAAGAGCACAAAAGTAGTTCCACCCTTCTTCTACAAGGGAACTTTGATTAAATCCAAAACAAATCAAATAAAAAGGGAAATACCTTAATCAACAAATTCACATATCCATAGTGATAATAATTAACTGTGAAAGATTCATGTTGTAGTCTAATTATGTCAACCGATATTTCTTGATTTGGAAGCTTTTTTTAAACTTAAACCTCAGGAACCATATCGAAAAATTATGCAAAGGATACAGATATTAGCTGGCTTGAATTGCAGGATACATTTAATTTTGTGACCCCTTTAAGGAAAAACTTTGGAGTCACTAATCAAACCAACACAGTGGTCTGAACCAACTAGTTTGAAAATATAATAAATGTTCAAACCAAAAATCAATTTGTTAACAATTAGAGGCTATGGTTGAAATAGACTCTACATGAAGTGACGAAAACCATCTACTATTCCAAACTATAGTTTCATAACTCATATGCATAATTTACTTGCCAACAATAAAAAATATGCATAATTTTTAATTTTTTTTGAGCAAATAGCGAATGAGAATCAGCACACCATCTGACAACCATTTGCCTTGAGCCATTGTACTCTGTTAAAAGCATAATCATGAAATAACTTTGGCTCACATTAACAACAAAAGGAATATGAAGCTAAGTTACAAGTAATTCACCCAAATCAATAAAATACACCACAAAAACCCTAGCTTGTAAAACACCATAATTCAATAAAATTTAAACCACATAAAATTAGACAATACCCAGTACCCAATTCACACCAACAAACAACAATGAGACTTATATATAACATAAACTCAACAACGAGAAGACGCGTAAAAATTGACAAACATATGTATGTACATACATGTAGAGAGAGAGAGAGAGGGTGGAAGAAAGAAACCTGTTTGGGGAGAAGAGCTTGAGCGATTTCTGATTTGGGAAACCGAAGTGAGTGGGTCAGAGAAGAACATGCTGGATCGATTTCTCATTTTGGGGAGAAGAACATGTATCGATTTCTATTTTGGGGGAGAATTAAGAACATGCCGGATCGATTTCTGATGATTGGGGGTCACTACAACAAAAAGGCTTATCAATGACCGATTATCACCGATCGTAGACGGTCATGAGATAGCTATCTCATGACCGAATCGCGGTCACCGATAGTCGTCAGATAAAATCTGTCATTGGGATGCACATCAACGACCTCTATTAGCTGACCGACATCTCTGCGATCGCCATGAAGCGAATCAAATGACAAATACGGCCATTGAAATAGTCGACGATGGTCCAGGCCAAAGATGACGTGGTCCACGTGTCACCGATTGATTATCGGCCGACCGCACGCGGTCATTGATCATCTTGCCGTCGCTAATAACGTTCAAATGACCGCATGCGGTCACGATATGAAAAACATTACCCAGATTTTTTTTGTTTTTTAGAATTCCCAAAACTCATACTGCTTTTCTACCTTTTATCCCAACACACATACACACCAAGATAAACAACATACAAAAACAATATAAACATCCATCGTCCACCAACACATACACCAAACTAGTATATAAACCTTTAAAACCAATATGATTTGAATAAATATAATAACATTTCAAAACTTGTTTAAGTAACATATATACAAACATCCAAATAATGAATATACAAGTACAAGGTTATGTCAAGCGCCATCCCTCCTTGATCACCTCTGTAATTAACAAAATAATAAAACAAGTTACAAATATAATAAATATGTTGATCTTTGGTATATATTACGATAATACATACAACAAATTGATTTTATACCTCGTCGCCATCCCCATGTCAGTCCTGCTATTCTGCCACATCGCTTCAAATTGAACTCCTCAGATCAAGAGCCCCCCGTGTGCCCGCCTAGTATCTTCGTAAGATTTCGATCTTGACATATAGCTCTCTACACACAATGATCCAAATTAGGAGTATGAACAAATCGGATGACTCGATGATCGTGAAGACTGGGTAGCAGAGTCGCTGAGCCATCAAGGATGGGCGCCGTTTTTGTCCTTGACCTTTAATGTAGTTCTTCTTCACAATGATCGCCTCTCCCACAACTCTTGATCAATAGGCGGACGTGGAGTGCCTTCAGGATAAATACCATTCAATAAACGCTTATAAGTATCCCGTCATCATGTTAACACTTAAATAGTTAAAAATAATATTTTGTAAGTATTAATAAACAAGATCGTGTTGTTAAAACTTATTACCGCTTATCCGGATAGCCTCGTGCGCAACCATCACGGTGGCCACGCATACATCCAAACCAATGGATAGGGTGATCTTGAGACCGAGACTCCTATACAAAAACAACACAATATTACTAAGTAAAATGGGATATTTTCTACAATTCATGATTGTAAACATATTAAAACTTGTAAATACGCATCTGGGCAAAGGATATGTCAGAATCGTGAAATACTTTGCCACCTTTGTATGTTCCTTTTTTAGCCTTTTCGCCATCTGGATACACCCGAGGCTCTCTGGTGTGGCGGCGGTCTTTACGTTTTTCACCCAAATCTCTCACTTTCTCCATTGGGCACACATCTCAAATTTCATATGGATCTGGGTGCACCACCAAGGCTATGCTTTCGTGCATATAATCCTCTCCTCGGCCTCGGATGGTCGATCTCGGCATTGTGAATGGCTTTTTATCGTTCTTTATTCAAGTTGTCCTTGAGTGCGGACCATGCGCTTTTTGCCGAAATAATGTCTCGAATCACCAAGCCTCGCGCGTCCTCCCATCTATCTGGCTTTCGCAAATAAAAAACAATAATAACATTACTAAATAATTATCCTTTGAATATTATATTAATATTATTTGTCATAATTAAAAAAATATACCAAATTACGCCCAAAAAAGATCCTCATAACATTATGGGTAATTTCTTCCATATTAATCACAGTGTAGGCCAGATTACAGCGACGCCCCAAAATTAGGTATACGCCACCCATCTTGAGTCGCCACTTACATGGTACATAAATTCAAATACAACTTACTAATATAACTGCCGTACAATACGACATAAACTATGAGTTTGAATACAAATATTGTCTACTAGATATTATACAAACTCAAAAGGAGTCCTCATTACAACTATTATCACACTATTTCACGTAATAGTGAGGACTATTAATGCTATCCTCCTGACCATTACTTCGCTCCCCGACTCATTCCCAAATTATGTTCTCATTTCACAAGAGAACAAAGAAAGAAAGGGTGAGCTCAACTAGCCCAAGAAGAAATATTATGACTAAGATAATGCGTAATAAATTATCATTAGCCTTCAACAAAGTGTTAAACCGATAAAATACAATAGACAACCAATTTAATCACAAATGAATAAGCAATCCATTAAAAGAGTCAAGTAGAGAATAAAGTCTACTATCTTTTAGGTTTTAAAAGGTTTTCATCAATTTTTATCACGAGACTCAAATTTTAATAAATAAACCACCACATCTAATCATCCCCGTACTCACTGGCCAAGGATTTTCATCAAATTATCAATGGTCATGACTATACCGAATCACCCCTGGTCATAATCATACCAAAAATTATCCATCACCGCATTATTAAAAGCCAATCGAGGACTTTGTCACATCATTTATATCAAGTCATGATTATAATTTAATGATCCTCGGTCATAATCATACTAAGTTCATCTATGCACGTAAGCCAAAGATAACATAATATAACATGAGGATGATGACAATGACATAATAATTCAATAAAACAAGTTCAAGAATTATTTAATCCATGAATTATTAACGCCCAAATTGTCAACATGATACCGCTTTCAGAGAGTAAAATTCAAGAATGATCGTAAGAATATTTCCATGAAAAGATATCGGATGAAACGCAAATATCAAGGATATTCTACTAATTTCATGGAGTATAGAAGTCAAAGTTTTAACCAACCGGGTATAATAAAGAATGGAATAACAAAAGAAATCACCATGCATGCGATATCAGATGGACAAAAGTTATTCCAACATAATAATAATAATCGGAACCGTGTCGTGAAATTCACAATCGACAGGATGTTCCAATGTAATAATAAAGATGGAACCCGCATCCGATGTAAAACACACGTATAGGATATTCCAACGGAGTAATAATAAAGATTTTAACTAAGTCCTGTAAAACACACGCATGTGATGTTCCAACAGAATAATAAAATCTAAAACCGTGTCCTGTAAAACACATGCATGTGATGTTCCAATGTAATAATAGAAGAATGTCACCAAGTATAGGGTAAAATCATGATACAAAAGTTATTCCAATGTAATAATAAGCAATGGAATAACATAAGGATTTCACCAAGTATAGGGTATGCCATGATACAAAGTTATGTATAGGTATGCCACTTTTACAAAAGTTATTCCAATGTAATAATAATGAATGGAATAATGTAAGTTCTCTTCAAGAAGAAAGAATAACACCCTCTCACCGTAAAAAGAACCTAATATGTAGTAGTGAAGTAGCATAATACTCTTCTTCTTTCTATAATTTTCTCTATAGCTTCTCTCTATAATTTCTCTCTCTGAGTTTCAATGAATTCGTAAGAAAATAATGAAGGAATGAGCTTCTATTTATAGGAAAATGGAATGCATAAGAATTAATCCATGAATCTATCAGATTGATTTACTTTTAATCGACGGTCCATATTTAAAGAAAAATCTTTAAATAAAATATAATATATTCTATTTATATAAAAACATTTTACTATGCAAACACTATGCAATACTATGCAAAACACTATGCAAAAACACTATGCAACACTATGCATAATAAAATATAATATATTCTATTTATAGAATAACTTTAATAAAGTATTCTATTTTATATAAAAAGATGTTTCGCTTTTATTACGTTAATAATACTAATAAAACAAAACGTCATTATCGCTATAATAATTCATATTATTAATCGACAATAATGGAATCAAACCGAGTGACTTCTCACATAAGCATCAATAATCAATACCGTGCTGCTTACTATGCAACCACACTTATTATCGTATTTTTACTAATGAGTAGTTCAACAAAGAACTACTTATAAAACTTCCGCCGTTATTTCAATAAAATATTTTTGTCGTTTTCTCAATCCGACAATAATTCTCGCTAGGGGTCCACTAATGATTGAGTAGTTATGCGAATATTCCCCGCTAAACCGAATATTCCCGACCAATCGAATATAATATAACCACTTTGCATACTTTGCAAAATTTATAAATACTACCCACAACTATAATATTATCTTAAATTCACACCATAATATTAAAAAATTATTTCAACAAAATTTAAATCTTTATTGATAAAACTGGGGTCTCAAATCTCCCTCCTTATGGAATTTCGCCCTCGAAATTAGGGGTACGACTGACTGTATGATAAAGAGGTGAGGATACCTTGAATACCTTTATCGCTTAAAATATTAAATTCATCTTCGCAATCCGCCAAAGATATTCATTAACAATTCATCTTTGCACTACAGCCAAAGATATACAACCTCAGAAACCAATAATGCTAAGACGCAGCCTTAATAGTATCACGACCACGAATTATCCATACACCAATCGCCAAGGATATTCGTGTTTTTAATTACTGATTATGATTATACCCAATAATCCTCGGTCATAATCATACCAAGTCCATCTATGCACGCACTACATGTAGATGACTTTGAACGCATCCATGAATTAATATTTCATTCACGAGACTCACCAATAATTAATCCACATCATCGAATCATCCCCGCACTACAAAAAGCCAAGGATATTCATTAAGATCACGACCACAAATTATCCATGCACTACGGCCCAAAGATAATTGTGTTTTCATTCTATTATGATTATCCGAACAATCCACAGTCATAATCATACCAAGTCCATCTACGCACGTAAGCCATGTAGATGACTTTGAACACATCCATGAATTAATATTTCATTCTACGAGACTCATTCAATAATTAATCCACATCATCGAATCATCCACGCACTACTACCAAGGATATTCATTAGTATCACGACCACAAATTATCCATGCACTACTACCAAAGATAATTGTGTTTTAATTACTAATTATGATTATACCGAATGATCCATTCATAATCATACCAAGTCCATCTATGCACGTAAGCCAACGTATGACTTTGAACACATCCATGAATTAATATTTCATTAGTTGAGACTTCACCAATAATTAATCCACATCGTCGAATCATCCCCGCATACATTGCAAGGATATTCATTAAGTATCACGACCACAAATTATCCATGCACTACTACCAAAGATAATTGTGTTTTCAATTACTGTTATGATTATACCAACAATCCCCTCGGTCATAATCATACCAAGTCCATCTATGCTTTCTACGGTGCCATGTATGACTTTAAAAAATATAAACATGAGGATAATGATATAAAGAATCAATCAAATAAGATAAAGGATAAATATTAAACATTTATAATATAATTTATCCAGATTCAAGAATATCCCCATGTTATCAATCACTTAATAATCTAATAATCTAATATCATTAATATTATACCAATATTTTAATCACTTCTTAAATTTATAAACAATTTATCTCAATTGTTTACGCTTTTACCATATAATGCATTTAATCATTCAAAAATGCCATACTCACAAGATATCATTACCAATTATCAAATCCTCAAAAAATATGCATATACTCTATATAGGATTCTCTAGCCATAAAATCCTATTTTCAACTTTGTTACTTCACATAACATATTTAACTCATATGTTCGTAATTAAACTATTTTCATGAAAAATACCAAATCAGTCCTAAAATATTTCTTTTCTGGGATTTAGCATAATATAGTCCCATAATGAAAATATATTTTTCTCGAATTTTTTAAATTCATTTACTATTTTTCAAAAATCAATTTCTAATTAATTCCTTAAGAAATTAGCTACCTCAAGTTTAACTCCAAAAATTCCCAAATCTTGGCAGGACCTTACACATGTTAACGTGAGCTTCTAGTTTAAATTTCATGGTTATCGGAGTTATAGAACTCCGGTTATAGCGTTTTTTCGTCGGAAAAACCTAAATATTGAAATAGTCATAACTTGCTCATTTTAAGTCAGAATGAGCTCATTTTTGGACAGGAGGTACTTTATACCATATACTTTCATGTCCCAAAAACCCAGAATTTTTCTCATAATTTAAGTGGCCAAAACAGCCCCTCTAAAATCATGGCAGCAGCTTTTTCGGTTTTTGCAGCTTTGCACTCCTTTGCTAAAATCAGTCCACACAAAAATCTACAACACCTTTTCCAGTAATTCCACTTGAATTAGTTAGGTAACTCATAGATCTAACTCTAGGACTTGACCACATTCAAAAATTCAAAATATAACAGGAGATATGGTCAATTGAATTTCATGTTACGCTTTTCACTAAAATCTGATTTTCAACTCTTTGTGATTTCTAAGAAACTTTCATGTTTTTTTATACTAACCAACATAACTCATCATAAAACTTACTAATACTTCATATACCCATGATTTTCATTATTCCAATGCTTTTATTATGACTTTCATCATAAACCACGAAAACCTGCTTATTTAGTTGAAGAAATATTTGAGGGTTTAAGAAATGGGTTTTGACTTGAGGGTCAATACAAAATTCGATTTCACGCTCTAGGGTAGGCTAGAAAATCTTCAAGAATACGTCAAGAAATTTATTAATGATAGAAATATCATTCAAAATCATATTTTTATCCAAGACTTGGATAGTACGTCACATTAATACCAATCGCACTTCTATCCCTTAACCTAGATAACCACCTCACAATGATACCTATAAACTTGCCATCTTCATTCACGATGTCGCCACAGAAAAGTCCGGCTTCTGCATTCCACACAAGGAAGTCAACAACGAAAGGTTCGGAGCTCTTTTCTTATGGCTTGATATAACAAAGGATTAACTTTAGGGTTTGGTTACTTTGAATTCGTGATAATAAAGTTGGTTATGAATATAAAAGCTAACAACCTTACAAAAAGAATAATGAGTAGTTAATCAATCGCTTTCAAAAATTACCTCAAAGGCAATTATTTTCAAAGAGATAAGATCGTGAAAGTGTTTATTTGAATTAAACAAGATTTAAAAATAGTAAGAGCGGAAGAACGGTTTCCTACTAACGTAAGTTTCAACCAATATAAATCAAAGTTTAACTTCTTCTGAGTTAAATTTAAACGTTGAACGCAACTAGGTGAAATAAAAGAATGGGTAGAACCAGTATCTAACACTAAGGTATAGACTTCGCAAGAATTTATAATTAACTAACCCGCTAACTTCGTTCGAGTCACTTGCTTTTTAAGAAGTCATGAAAAACGCTTTCATGAAAACCACCGACTTTGTTTTATCCAGATCCGCCTTTTGGTGCCACCGTCCTAAATGGACTTGACTTTTACTATACCACGACAAAATCGAGCTAAATGACATTCTCTTCTTGAAATTTCCACTTCTATTATCTTGGCCATGATTACCACCAAGTGGTTACCATTCTTAGCATGATAATTTCTCCCACGATGGTCATCATTGTTCGATGGTCGTTGCTCACGGTATGATTATTATCGTGTTGTTGGTCGTTACCTTTTGGTTGAGTGACTCATTATCGCTTCATCCAATAACCGAGCCCTATTCACAACATCTAAATACAAACACATCGCCACAAAACAAGGGTTAATTAACATATCACATATTATCCCTATACTCGACCGACCAATTAAATACCAAATAAACTTAGGTAGGTCATACTAGCGAAGGAATTTCCCGCCTCCCTCCTAGTTCTTATCTCACATCTTAGCGTGGATCATATCCCTAAGCTCGATACTCAACCGTGACGCCCCCAAAATTAGGTATACGCGCACCCCATCTTGAGTCGCCACTTACATGGTACATAAATTCAAATACAACTTACTAATATAACTGCTGTGGTACAATACGACATAAACTATGAGTTTGAATACAAATATTGTCTACTAGATATTATACAAACTCAAAAGGAGTCCTCATTACAACTATTATCACACTATTTCACGTAATAGTGAGGACTATTAATGCTATCCTCTCGACCATTACTGCTCCCCGACTCATCGTCTCAAATATGTTCTCATTTCCTCAAGAGAACAAAGTGAAAGAAAGGGTGAGCTCAACTAGCCCAAGAAGAAATATTATGACTAAGATAATGCGTAATAAATTATCATTAGCCTTCAACAAAGTTAAACCGATAAAATACAATAGACAAATCAGCTTTTAATCATAGCAATGAATAAGAAATCCATTAAAAGAGTCAAGTAGAGAATAAAGTCTACTATCTTTTAGGTTTTAAAAGGTTTTCATCAATTTTTATCACGAGACTCACTTTTAATAAATAAACCACCACATCTAATCATCCCCGCATTCACTTGGCCAAGGATTTTCATCAAATTATCAATGGTCATGACTATACCGAATCACCCCCGGTCATAATCATACCAAAAATTATCCATCACCGCATTACATGTGCCACCGAGGACTTTGTCACATCATTTATATCAAGTCATGATTATACCGAATGATCCCTCGTCATAATCATACTAAGTTCATCTATGCACGTAAGCCAAAGATAACATAATATAACATGAGGATGATGACAATGACATAATAATTCAATAAAACAAGTTCAAGAATTATTTAATCCATGAATTATTAACGTCCCAAATTGTCAACATGATACTCGCTTTCGTAGAGTAAAATTCAAGAATGATCGTAAGAATATTTCCATGAAAAGATATCGATGAAACGCAAATATCAAGGATATTCTACTAATTTCATGGAGTATAGAAGTCAAAGTTTTAACCAACCGGGTATAATAAAGAATGGAATAACAAAAGAAATCACCATGCATGCGATTGCAGATAGACAAAGTTATTCCAACATAATAATAATAATCGGAACCCGTGTCGTGTGAAATTCACACCGGCGGTGATGTTCCAATGTAATAATAAAGATGGAACCAGCATCCGATGTAAAACACATGTATAGGATATTCCAATGTAATAATAAAGATTTTAACCAAGTCCTGTAAAACACACGCATGTGATGTTCCAACAGTATAATAAAATCGGAACAGTCCCAGTAAAACACATGCATGTGATGTTCCAATGTAATAATAAAGAATGTCACCAAGTATAGGGTAAATCATGATACAAAGTTTATTCCAATGTAATAATAAGCAATGGAATAACATAAGGATTTCACCAAGTATAGGGTATGCCATGATACAAAAGTTATGTATAGGTATGCCACTTTTACAAAAGTTATTCCAACAGTAATAATAATGAATGGAATAATGTAAGTTCTCTTCAAGAAGAAAGAATAACACCCCTTACCCGTAAAAAAGAACCTAATATAGAAGTAGTAAGTAGCATAATACTCTTCTTCTTTCTATAATTTTCTCTATAGCTTCTCTATAATTTCTCTCTCTAGAGTTTCAATGAATTAAGAAGAAAATAATGAAGGAATGAGCTTCTATTTATAGGAAAATGGAATGCATAAGAATTAATCCATGAACTATCCCGATTGATTTACTTTAATCTGACGGTCCATATTTAAAGAAAAATCTTTTAAATAAAATATAATATATTCTATTTATATAAAACATTTTACTATGCAAACACTATGCAATACTATGCAAAACACTATGCAAAACACTACGCAACACTATGCATAATAAAATATAATATATTCTATTTATGTAATAACTTTAATAAAGTATTCTATTTTATATAAAAAAGATGTTTCGCTTTATTACGCTAATAATACGAATAAAACAAAACGTCATTATCGCTTATAATAATTCATATTATTAATCGACAATAATGGAATCAAACCGAGTGACTTCTCACATAAGCATCAATAATCAATACCGTAGCTACTTACGCAACCACACTTATTATCGTATTTTTACTACCGAAGTAGTTCAACAAAGAACTACGGTAAAAACTTCCGCCGTTATTTCAATAAAATATTTTTGTCGCTTTCTCAATCCGACAATAATTTCATTATAGGGTCCACTAATGATTGAGTCATTGCATTTAATATTCCCCGCTAAACCGAATATTCCCCGACCAATCAATATAATATAACCACTTGCATACTTTGCAAAAATTTATAAATACTACCCACAACTATAATATTATCTTAAATTCACACCATAATATTAAAAAATTATTTCAACAAAATTTAAATCTTTATCGATAAATGGGGTCTCACAAATTTCAGAACACATAAATTGTGATATGCACTGATCGATCTTATTATCCTAAAAATCACTATAATATACAACATCAATTAGCATATATTAAAGCAATTTATATCTAAGTTATAATATTTGTGAACATTTTTCAAACTTATACTTATAATACTTATAAAAATTTGCCATAGTCTCCCTATAATATAGACTAGCCACATGCACGACGTTCATGCATATATGGACATTTCTAGGCACCCAAGACACAAACCAAGAGAAATATACAAATTTTCAATACAATAAGACCAAAATAAAACATTACCAATATAATATCAATCAAAACATTACCAATATACAATAAATGGAATCTTAAATGCTTTTATATAAATGATATATGGGACGACGTCTTTATTCTTGAGGAGGGCTTAATCAATAAGAATCCGATCATCGGGATTAGTAGGGGCCTTGGGCACATTATTAGGCCCCCTACCCAGCCGCCGCTTTTTCTGACTACCGCTTGGAAGCCATCTCAGATATTACAAATTTCAAGATGTTATTAGAGTCATATTTGATTATATGTATATATGACAATAAATATGATAAATGATATAAACATGTATATATATGAATATAAAATGACAATAAACAAAAGTTGCATTTAAATAGTTTAAGTACATAAACATGATAATGATATAAAAACATGTATTGCTAAACATACATCAGCATGAGTTCAAGTGTCAATGTCCGATTCTGAATCATCTTGATACGTGTTGCAGATTCATAACCATCATCCGCTTGATTCTTACGTCGATTCACCAATAACTCTTCCTCCTCAATATCAATGTCATCCGACACAAGTATTGACTCAGATCTAATTCATGTGGTTCATCTCCACCATCTAATCGGATTACTTCATTGTCGTCCTCCACATTTATTATAGTCGACTATGAAGCATCCGCTTCTTGGTAAATCTCCCCATCAACTAATTCTACACGACTACGCCACGGGAGTATAAATTACAACTTGCCAATCAGAAGGCGGTCTATCCCTTTTCCTAACAGACTAGGAGTGTAGTATACTTGTCTCGTTTGAGTTGGTAAAACAAACGGTTCGTTGGAGTACGCAAAACCTATGGAGGTCAATATCGACGATTCCATGTCTGCACAACACGTATCCCTTTTTCCGAATCAAACCAACGGCACTTGAACAAGTGAATACGACCCCGTCGTGCCCTCTTTGCACGACAACTCTACGATTTCCTCCAACTCCCATATAAAGGCACGCGACCAAGCTCATTGTAACAATCTTCTTGACACACACTCCAGAGTTCGTTGTTCTTTTACCGCATGCGCCCGTATGTTTGAGTATCTTTGAGATTCATTCATATCAACTAGTGTGCTATAGGCGCTAACATGTTTTAAGATTATACCCTCACGGTCCCTTTCTATAATCTTTTATGTTTTGGGATAGTCACAACATGATTGAGCAATTTATAGCTTTTATAACATTTTATAGCTTTATTCTTGTATACATAAATTGTTAAATACCCTTGTTTTTCTCTGTTATAGCCAAAACAAATCTCTTTATTGACTAAGTGTGTCTAGTTACCTTCTTCATTTAGCACTAACAGTTCCTTAAGATCGCTTTATTTTGGCTTAATGAAATTTCTCAATACCTTAAGATGCTAACAACCAAGCTTCGCTTGGCCTGGAGAGGTTAGCTAAGCTTGGTCATGTAGCCTCTTTATAACGCAAATTATATCACATAAATTAGATTGACGTTATAATGCAAATGACTCAACTAAATCGCAATGAACACATAATGATAATATCGAAATGATAACAATTGAAAAGTTTCATTGAACAATACCCTAAGATTCCTAATCGCTAAAATATTCCCAATGCTTTCCAATATCTATTTGAACAATACCACGAAATCAAACTATTCCAATCTAGCATACATATCAATCAAAACATTACCAATAAGCTAAATTCTATATATAGAACAAATAACACAATCAATGTAACCAATTCCATAACAACCAAGCTTGGTTTGGCCTCGTGAGGCTTAGCTAAGCTCACAGTAGCCTCGCAGTGGCCTCATGCCCCCAAGCCCAAATTTATCCGCTCTAACATCCCCTTAATAGGCTCTAGTGGATCACCAATAGGCTCAAGTAATAGTATAAATGTTCGCAAATAACCCGACCAATAAAAAATTTTCGCCAGAGTCTCCCCTGTAATATGGATTCAACCACACGCGACCACGGCATGTATATAAGGTCATTTCTAGGAACACAAGACATAAACCAACAAATCCATATGAGATACCATAGGAATTGGATGGAAATTATGAACTTATCGAATCCCTATGCTCATAAAAAGAATTACTATCCGCAAAAGCTTTTAATCTAGAGATTTACTACAAAAGAGTTTTGCGGTATCCACAAAGATGTGAGGATCAAACTTGTAAACTTTGAAACCCAATCATTTTTCGTGGGAGCAATTATTCACGCTTTTGATTCACATTATGATGTCAATGTCAAGTTCTCGGTCTACAAATGATTTTTTCACAATGACCAATATAATTGGTTAAACTACAAACATAAACATGGGATTCACGTAGTCTATATCACGTGTATGACTTCCTATAATAACCAAACTGTTACTACCTCTATCAGACAAAAAGAATCCCAAAATATAAATTTTATACTAACTACAATCTAATACATTCATCCTATTACCCAAATCAAGTTACCCAAAATATAAATTTTATACTAACTCCATCCTATCACTAATCAAGTTACCCAAACCACATAAATTAACAAAATCAAATTACCCAAAGTATCACAGATACCCAAATAAATTTTACTCTAATCAAAACTTATAAACCAATCATAATCATATTACCCAAAATATAATTTAAGCATGATAGCCATATTCATTCATTCATTCAACTCTTTGCAATAAATTAACTCTTAAAACACAAATTAAGAAAGCAAACATATACCGATTTGGAGAAGAACGAACAAAAATAACAAACAACAAAAAAAATTAATGAAGAAGAACTTAAAAGTAGCTCTTACCTCTACAATTAGTCTCTAATTTGAAGAAGAATGAACGAAAATTGCTTCTCCTTCTTCTCTTCTCCCCCCTTTCTCTCTCTTCTCTCTATTTCGGTGACCTCCTTTTTTTTTCTCTTCCGTGTTCTGTGTCGAGTTTAACCGTTATCAATTCATTTAGTTTGATCAATGATCACATCTCTGTGCGATCGCATGCGTCACCGACTTTTTAATGACATGGATTTATCGTCGATATCGTCACGATTCCGCTGATTCAAGTGGTCGCACAAAAAATTGGCGCCAACATTTCCAAAAAAATTTTGGTGGGAAATTTATATTTATGATGATCAATGACCGCATCGCGATCATTGATAAAGCATTAGCTACTAGTTTACGTGTTCATCGCAGATGATGATCGTCAGTGATTAATATCGGCGACGATGGTGCGGCCGATAAATCATTGCTGGTCGCTGATAGACCTTTTTCTTGTAGTGGGTGGGGGAGCTTGAGCGATTTCATCACTCTGGGAGGAGAGAAGCTCTGAGCGATTTCTTAGAGGAGAAACTCTGATTTAGGAGGAGAAGTGTGAAGCGTGTTTTTTTAAATAAATATTCCAAAACGACGCCGTTTTGGAATACTGTGTATTCAAAAAAACACTACACACATTTGTACCATTTACCCCATATATATATATATATTTCTGATAAGATCGATGGATCTAGCCAGTAATGCCACAATGCCAGATCAAAATTTTCGTGTCCAAATTAATTAGCAAAACCGCTTTCATGCATATATATATATATATATATATATATATATATATATATATATATATATGGATTCCATCCACAACAACCGGTTGTTGGGAAAGAACATTTTTATTACGCCACAACCTCAGTAGCGGTTTATTACAAATTTGTTTTTTTTTATGCTTGTAGAAATATTTGGTAAAATGAATTGTTCTCAACAACCTATTCTTTGTGGATGGATACTATATATATATATATATATATATATATATATATATATATATATATATATATATATATATATATAGTACAATACTTGAAAATTAATATTTGCGGATAATTTGGGCACAGACTATATATTGATCGATTTTTCCTTTTGAAAAAGTGTAGTACTAGCTAGCTCTATCTCTCTAATTGTGATCATCACTAGCTAACTAGGTTTAAAGCAAGTATGAGCATATATATATATATATATATACACACACACGTGTTGTTCGTTCACAAATTAATTCTCTCGTGCATGTCTTGATCTTAATTAATTATTGAAAATAATTAAAACTAAATAGGTTTCGGAGTTCCGAGAAGATCTAGGCCGTGCATGGCCTTCTCTTCGTGGTGGGGTTACTAATGAACAACTATGGGAGAGACAGTGGGATACATATGGGAGAAGCTCCGAAGGTGTTATGGATCAGACCACTTACTTTCAAACTGCACTTGTTCTCAAGAATCAATTTGACCTATTGCGTATACTTGCCCGATCAGGTGATTTGTTAATTTAATTTGTTGAGGAGGAATTAACTTTTATTGCATGATTTGATTTATATATTTTAAAAATATTTTACTAAACATAATTAATGTGAGTGTAGGGAGGTTGCCTTTTTTCGATATCTTTAATTTTTTTCAAAAAACTTTGATTCCCTAGTCACGACTAGTCTATGTTTAATTTTTTGGTCTGATATTGATCTATCTTGTTTAACTATTTTTACAATTAATTAACATAAATGAATTATGCAAATTAAAAAAATAATGAAATCATGAATGAATGTGAATGCATGCAGGAATTGTTCCGAATGGCAAGTTTTATGAACGTGGTAAGATAGTTGAAGCGATCAGAAAAGTCGTAAATGAATATATAGGTTACAGTGGTGGTCACAAGTATGTGCTTCGAGGTATATATTTCTGCCTGGATAAATATGGTCAATCTTTTGTGCCTTGCCTACATGAAGTGGTTTCAAAAGCGATATAGTCAGATTTGACCCACCTCCTCAGGCTCATCAGCATAAAAATTCAGTACTAATTAGCTCTAACGCCACCACCACCTCCGCCGCAATTGGAATTCAATGACCAACATTTTCTTTAAAGAAATTTTTAACCCTCCATGTCAGCACTTCCGTCAATTTTTTGGACGGAAATCGAACGGAATGACCATTTTATAATTTTTGAGAGTGCAGTTATTCGATTGTAATAAAAAAAATTTCGATAATCACAATGAAAATCGGGCTCTAGTACAGTGACTAAAAAATCTATTATCCCTTTTCTGGTCTTATTCATTTTTAAAATTTAAATTTTAAGCATATTTATCAATTGGAGAAACTATCAAGCTCATTGCTCATCTACATGCAAAATAATATTTTCTTTCTTCTAATTCAAAACATCATTAATAACTTTTAAAAGTCAATTTAAAATATTTTTATTTATAAATTTACATAAATAATAGTTTTTATATATTTAAAATATTTATTATTATATTAATTAAAATTATATAAACTCATATTAATTTTAAATTCAAAAATACATTAAATTAATTTTAAATAATCAATAATACTCTTATAAACCGTGGAAGTATAAAATAAACTTTAACTTTCCAAACGAAACAAGCTAGGAAGTAAAAAAATTAGTAACTTACCTTTTTCTAATTCAATGACAATTTTATAAAATATATTCAATTAATATTTAGTTATTAACAAATACAGTTGTAATCTTAAAAATGAAACCATTACAAATACTCCACTATTGAAACAAATGTATGTTAAAATATATGCAAAATGTATGTTAAAATGACCGAACATGTTTTGATATAAGAAGTAAATTTAGGTGATGTTTGATAAAACTGATAAATTAATATTTGAATGGTTAATACATTTTAATAAATTAGATCATTTGAATGAAATATCATCTTAATTTAAAAATTTGTTTGATAACTAAAAAGTGTAAAACATCTTAATGACACTATTTTATCATTTTAACCCTTTCAGTTATTTAAAATTTTTATTTGAATGTTCTTAATATTTGAAATTGAAGGAGTATAATATTTATTGAGGCTATTTTTGTCCATAAATTTTAAATAAACTATTAAGACGCATCTCTTAATAGTTAAGATTTAAGTTTATGTCTTAACGATTAAGAGGCATTAAAAGGCAAAAAAAATTATCAAACAAGATTTGTCTCTCGATCAATCGTAGAGATTTAATTAAGAAGCGTTCGATATCTGACAAATACCACCTTAGACACGTTTTAGGGATTTCTTAATCTTCGACCCTGTATCAAACTCGATATGTTAAGAAAGTGAGTCTATACAATATTTAAATATTAAAAAAAAATCTCGAATGAAAAACTTAAATAGAAATTTAAAATTAAATATTTATCGTTGTTCTTGAAATTTCAATAAAAATTTGAAGACTTTTGACTCGCTTGTATCCTAGAAAATAGACTTGAGCCAATCAAAGCAAACCTCATCAACCCACTAAAGTTACAAGTGAATATTAATTGCTACGTACGGTACTGGAGGTTCCTTTTCTTTTGATAATGACTTTTAGCCCTGCTTAATGGGCCTAACTTTATTCATGCAGTTCTGTATTAAGACTAGACTGGACTGGACTGGACTGGGCTGTTCGACTCGTCACCCAACCCATGAATATGCCTAGGCCAGATTCAGAACAACAAACCCAATGCTGATGCCTTGAAAAGAAATAGGGTTAATTACATATTATAGTACATTTTTAAAAATAATTACAATAATCATATATCCATAAAATAATTACAAAAATATGACATTTCATCATATTTATTTACAATACTAATACAATTAGGAGTCCTTAAATTAAGAGATTAGTATTAATGGGTTGACATGGTAAATTAGTTTCCATCTTCCTCAAACATTCCTTTCTCGTTCGGTCTCTCTCTCTCTCTCTCTCCGCCCTTAACTCTCGTTCGGTTTCTCTCTCTCCGCCCTTACTACTTCTCTCTTTCCTCTTGAAGCCACTCGTCGTCAGCGGATTGAATCTAATTCTCTCTCCGCCCTTACTACTTCTCTCTCTCCTCTTGAAGCCACTCGTCGTCAAATGGACCAATCTACTTCTTCGAGATTTATGGAGTTCTTGCTTTGGTATGTACATGGTTGAAGTGATGTTGTCATACTATGAGTCTGTACTTCTGGCCACATTCTGTTTATGTTAATTTTTTTATTGAATGAATTTTTCTTTATCTCCATGACTGGGTTATTTGTGATAGACATCATTTAACAGCATAATATTTGCTAAAGTGGATAATTATTTTCAAATTGTTTAGGCTCTTAACATATATAGTCTGCTTTTGAATGATCATGATTGTCTCATCTTCATTTTGCCATTTTACTTCTGCATCATATACTGACACAAGACCAATTTTTGGGGGCTTGATGTAATGCTTACGTTGTAGCTACGTCAAGCAATAAAAAATAGATACTATCATATAACTGTTTGGTTACTTCTGCATTATGTTTTGGTTACTGTTAGATTGTGATTCGGACACCATTTTTGTTACCTTGATTTGGTATTTTGGTTACTTTTTTATATTGTTATGGTTATCATGTATTTGCTTAGTATATATGGTTGACTAAACTGGTTTTGGTGTACATGTTGTTTATGTATTGGTTACCATTTTTACATGTTTTGGTTACTATTATATAAATATTTGGTTACTTCATCTTTAGTATGTTTTTGGTTACTGTTAGTTTCTCATTTAGATTCCATTTTTGTTTCCTTGAGTTGGGATTCTGGTTACTGTTTTTTGTTGTTCTGGTTACCATGTATTTGCTTAATATATGGGTTGACTAAACTGTGTTTGGTTTATATGTTGTTTATGTATTGGTTACCATTAATATATGTTTTGGTTACAAACATATAACTGTTTGGTTACTTCATGAGTATATTTTTTGTTACTTTTAGCTTATGATTTGGATACCATTCTTTTTTCTTCAATTGGGTTTTTGGTTACTTTTATATGTTGTTTTGGTTACAATGTATTTGCTTAGTATACATTGGTTGACTAAACTGGGTTTGGTCTACATGTTGTTTATGTGTTGGTTACCATTAAAACATGGTTTGGTTGCCATCACATAACTGTTTGGTTACTTCTTTAGTATATTTTTTGGTATACATGTTTTTGTTTTGGTGACCTTTAAATTAAATTATGTTTTGGTTAATATTATATATAATTGTTTGTTTACTACATAAAATGGTTTGTACTACATGTTGTTTATATTTTGGTTACAATTAGATTATATAATATAATTTTTTGGTCACTGCTTTATTATGGTATGGTTAATGTTATATTATGATATGATACCTATGGTTAATGGGTTCTCTATTCACTAATCCCAAGGTATTTCTCTTCCTCCCACAGGTTCATACATAATGCAAAAGTCTTTTCTAGAGAATGCGAGCAGTCATGAAGAAGAAAGTAGCAGCAGCCAAAAAGCTAAAGTTTCAGGAAGATTTGTAACAGATTTTGATTAGTTCGGTTGTTGTTGTCTTGTCCTTCTGAATTGTGTTTCATACTTTAGTTTTTGTTGGATATCCATAACCATTTGTTATGGTTAGTAAATATGTAATGTTTATTGGAACTTATGTAAATGGGATTACATATTTAATTATATTATCAATTATTTGACATTGTTTGTTGGTTCGTATTTGTTACTTCTAAGTTGTGTCTGATATATTGTTTGAAAGGTGCAGTTGGTAACCAAACATGCATAGAAGGGTAACCATTTTATTTTTTGGTAGTAACCATATATTTACAAGCTTGTATCATGACATATATCAAATGTTAAATGTACATGTGAGAGTATACATAGGTTGCCTAAACTGGGTTTGATATACAGGTTGTTTCTGTTTTGTTTACCATCAAAACATGTTATGGTTACTTTTATATAACTATTTGGTTACTTCTTTATTATGTTTTGGTTACTGTTATCTTATGGTTTGGCTACTATCATTGTGCCTTGCCTACATGAAGACTACTTACTTTGTGGTTTCGAAAGCGATATAGTCAGATTTGACCCACCTCCTCAGCCTCATCAACATAAAAATTCAGTACTAATTAGCTCTAACGCCACCACCACCACCTCCGCCACAATTGGAATTCAATGACTGCTAATGCTAGGATATATACTATCTATACCTTAATTCCCTCTAATAAATAAGGACCTCTAATATATATATATATATATATATATATATATATATATATATATTCATCCATGGCAAACGTTTGCCATGGACACTATTCAGCAAACAAGTTGATTACCGTTGATCTGGATAATGGAAGGCTGAGATTGGTCAACTTTTCTCCCTGCCATGTTATGAATCATTCTATTATATATATATATATATATATATATATATATATATATATATAATGGGAAAATGGGTATACACATCGGTGTATATTTTGTTTTGTACACACTATGTATTAATAAAAAAAAACACGTGTTCTCTCCTCCTAAACCAAATCAGGGCTTCTTTCTTCCTAACGAGAAATCGATTCTCTCTCTGAAAATGGCTTCTCATCCGTCCTACTTTTCTCCTCATCCTCGTAATCGCTGCCGGAAATTAAGAGTTAAACTGAGATAGAGAGTTAAACTGAATTATCTCCTCTTCCCAACTTAATGCTCTGATCCAACCCAGCTACACCTCAGATATAGATTTAAACTGAGTTATCTTCTCCTCTCCCATGGTGGGTGAGGTCAACGATGTCGTTTACGAACAACCCACACCCCCAATGACTACTTCTAGGGCTTCCATAAACGGAACCCTAAGAGACGACGCTTCGAGCTGCACTAGGGACATTGGAGAGCGAAGAAAAGAATAAGGAAACGTTTGGATTAGTATGTAAAAGATGGCTTCGCTTGCAGAGCACTGAGAGGAAGAAGCTCTCTGCTCGAGCAGAACCCCACTTGTGCTCTCTCAATCTTCAGAATTGCAAAGATCAACTTTTTACTTAACATTGATAAGTTTTTTTTTCTTGTTGCAAATTTTGCCAATAATTTGGATTTTTTATTTGGGTTTCTTATAAGTTAATTATAAAGCTTGTAACTTTTTTATTGTTTGGTTTCATTTGCTAATGAATTTAGGAATTGTTGCTAGTTACTGTTGAAAATGGTGGCATATCTTGTATGTTCTTTCTTAAATATTCTGAAAGTAAAGGGGATTTGGGTTAATTAGTGATATGGTAAAATGTTTAAAATTTCAAATTGAAACACAATCTCACATTGTGTTTGGAGGCTCATTTCATGTTATGCAATTGGAATTTTGGTGCAAAACTAGTTTAGAATTTGAATTGGCATGGACACTGGCATTTTATTTTTTAATATCCAATTTGTGTCTTGGGTTTCTTTACAGCGAGCTTTAGTTGAGTCAAACTTTGAACTTGATATGTGAACTTTAAAGAGTCACCATTTACCGTGTTTGATGATTTGAACTTCACGTCTGAGCTTCTATTTAACTCCTAACGTACTCTTGGCAAAACTTTTATTTCAACCAAATCTTTCTTTGACTGCTCTTTCGGGTGCTTAGGAATAAAATTTTATGGTCGAGTCACATTGTTCTTTTATATATATATATATATATATATATATATATATATATATATATATATATATATAGTTAAGCTTTCAGTCTTGTAAAGCTTGATTTCACTTATAAGAATCTGCCTCGATCAATCGCTATAGAATAAGAAACCGTATATCTGTCTTTATATGACGTTGGTTCGATCCATCACTATATATATTTAATGACATTCTTTGAACTATATGTACATGAATGATGCCTGAACTAATAATCATAGACAAACTCAATCTATATATGAAGTTTGTGTGTGTATGTATATATGTATATATATATATATATATGTATATATATATATATATGTATGAGAAAATGTAATCAGAGACATGAATCTGACTACCGATATTTGGAAAAATCTTAGTAAAATGACTTAGTTTTACCATTTATTTAAGGTTAAGTTTTTTTATTTTTGGATTTTATATAAAAAATCTTTAATTATAATTTTTATTCAAAATTACGTGGTTTAATTTACTAAGATTTTACTAAATAATTTTAGTCAAGTTTGACTAAGTTATCCTTTAAATTACATTTCCCATATATATTGATGTTAATAGTTGTGAATAATGAAAATTACTTGCCTCTACTCTTGAGATAATTTTATATCATTAAGCATCTTAGTCATCTCTAATCAAATTCTATTTATATTCACACACTTGCATGAATGGTAACGTGCTGTTTCCGTGAATGAGACTAAACTAAAACATTATATTGCTTGATAGGGAAAATTAAGTATTTATATATTCAATATTCTATACGCAATCACGGGGCCATTTCGTCATTTTACCAATTTTACAAATGACAATTTTTTAAATTTGTAAATGACTTAAAATATTTTACAAATGACTATTTGTTACAATGATCTGGGCGTAAAATTTTTTCATAATACAATGTTTTGGGCGTGATTTGGATACTTATACCAAAAAATGGTGATGCAGTCACGCAGATCGTATATACATCGTTTTTGTTATAATGCACTCCAAATCACGCCCAAAACATCAGATATGAAAAAATTCAATCCGTAATTTTTATTTATTTATTTTAGTTGTTTAAAAAAAAAGTCCGGATTTTGGTCTCGGTCAGGAGTCCTAATCCTCTCCTCTCTCTCTCTCTCTATATATATATATATATATATTATGAATAGTTAAACTAGTTTTTTAAACAATAATTAATACCTTATTATTGTCATACATATACAAATTCACAATAAAAAAAGTACATTTGTTATGTAACATTCCTTTTATTTCAAATTATAAGATATTATTATTGATTTTTAAAAGTCTATTGAGATATTTTCAAATATAAAATTGAAATAATTTATTTAAAATTATATAAAAAAATAAATCTTACAATGAGTAATATTTTTTAAATAATTAGGCAAAAAGGAAGGCGAGGGACACTAATATAATTGTGTGAGGCTATCATACAAAAATGACATTATTTAGTGTAATTAAATACACCTTCTCCTATCTTATGTACAAAAATGGCGTTTTATAATTTTGTAGTGTTATTATAGTGTTTAGGGTTGTAATCTTTGAAAATGAAACCATTACAAATACTCCACTATTGATACAGATTCAAATCTTCTATATAGAATCAAATCTTCCATGTAAAATCTTATTAGTTTAAGATTCATAAGGACACTTACGAGCTATTTGATAAAAATTGAATGAAATGGTTCTTAATTTGAATGAGTACTGAATGGAAAAAATTGTTTGATAATTGATATGCTTGAAACATCTGAATAATTAATAGTTTTTTATTATTTTACCTCTCTAAAAAAAATTCAAAATTGTTATAAATTTATTTAATATAATAGTTAATATTATAAAAAAAATACTTCATTCAACAACTCATTCAGTCCATTTAGCCAAAAAAATGACACTAAACGATTCAAATTTCGAATTTGAATGGTGGCGACCGATTCAAATTTATTCATTGCTAATCAAACGTGACTTCGATTAGAGGTGTTTGATAAAACTAAATGAAATAGTTTTGAATATTTAAATAATTTGAATGAGATGAATAAAGCATAATTCTGAATAATGAATAAAAAAAGTTTTTTGATAATTGACATATCTGAAACATCTGAATAACAGATTTTTATTATTTTACCATTTTAAAAAAATTCAATATTGTAAATTTATTTAATATTATAAAAAAAATATAAATATAAAATACTTCATTCAAATTTCAAAAATACTGGCACTTTGGTCATTCAAATTTAAAAGTCATTTGAATCAGTCATTCAGAAGATTTTTATTCAAAACAAACGCACTGAATGACTAATCGATTTAATCATTCGATTTTATTCAGCTCTAAACAAATACTCCTTAGATGTGTCGTGTCACTATTTAAAGGTCATTTAACTACGTGATTATATAAGTAGTAGTTAACACGATTTTCAAGCTCATTAGCATGTGATATCGATACGTCAACCTTTGTGTTTTGATCCAAAAAAATGTATATGTATGCTAAAATGATCGAACATGTTTTGTTATACGAATTAAACTTAGACACAATTTTAGGAATCTATGAATCTTGAATCCCCTGTATCAAACTCAACATGTTAAGAAAGTGAGTCTAGACAATATTCAAAGATTGGAAAAAAAAAAATTGAATGAAAAGTTTAATAGAAATTCAAATTTGAATATTTATCGTTGTTCTTGAAAGTTCAATAAAAATTGAGAACTGATATTTCTACAATGGATCTCACGTTCATGTGAGAAGAAACTATGTAAAAATCGCGTTCATGTGAGAAAAACCATGTAAAAATTACGTTCATGTAAGAAACCATGCAAAGATCAAACGTTGAATCTGTAAATTGTGCGACTTTATGTAGAGTTTTTCGGGAGAAATATTTTTGAATACTCGTGTCTGTGAGTTTTAATTTTAATAAAAAAGATGAAAAGGGATTGAGAAAGTTCTTCTCTTTTTTTTAACCAGAAAGTTTCTCTCCAAATTAAAATTCACACACACGTAAAGATATTTTTGAATAAAAAAATAAAATTAATATTTGATATTTTTTAAAGAATAGAGATTAAAGTAGAAAATTTACTCTTTTAGTTATAATACTTTTGACAAAAATACAAAATTCATGATTAAATTATTAAAAAAATCTAGTAATATTCAATTATCTTAAATTTGCCATCAATCTTTCTAAAAGAATCTTCTCATACCACTCTATTGAGTTGAGAGAGAGAGAGAGTCTACTTATAAAAGTAATTTTTAATAAAAATAAATTTAAATATGTAATATTATACAATAAAAGAAAAATCATTTACTATTAGATTATCATATTTAGTCTAATTATATAAATATCAATTATATTGAAAATATATACATATATATATAATACTCCAAAACCACCGCAAAATGTATAGTACAAATCAATCAAGAAGGTTCCTTAGATGCTAGAGTCAACATCAGCTTACATCAGCTCTTCCTAGTACTTTCTATTTTAAAAATAGAAAGTCGGCAAATACGTGGCACCTATCTGTTTTTGTTGGTGTAGGTCAAAGATACCTACCTTTTTTTTTTTTTTTTTAAAGTTTTTTAATAATATAATATATATATTAGGAGAGAGAAAGAGAGGATGCTAATATAGTAATAATTATTATTAATTAGGGTTTGGAATCTAATACTTGAGCCAACCCTCCTCCCCGTGCCGTAGATTCTGAGTATCAAAGTCATCCTTTTTTTCTTCCCCAATTTCCCCACTACCCCCACCATCTTTATTTTGAGATTCCTCCTCCTCCTCCTTTTTCTACTTTTACTAATTTGCCCAAATGTCTCCTTTTAATTATTCTCTTTTCCCCTCTCTAATAAATTACTTTTATTTCTTTTATACTTATATCTCTATGTTGCGTTTGGATTAAAAGAATGTATAAAGTAAGTGTTGGAGCAAGATTATTTAGGCCTAGATGATTTGGTGAGTCATGGTCCACGTAGAAACCTATTTGAGAAATTAGAGAACTTTAAGGAATCCAAGACTCTTAATTATATTTAGTTTCTAACTCCTCAAGAAAGTGTCAGGATAGAATTCCTTTTATGAGGAATCCTAATTTCATCCGGGAAAGGGTATGTAGAAGAGGTGTGATCACTCTAAATACAAGTGTAGGATTGCGAAAACATAATTAAAGCGAAAGCATGCAAAGTAGCAATTTAAAAATTTTCAGCAATCCAAATGTATAGCTTTATGAAACATCATTAATTGAGGAAGGACGATGAAGATATACCTTTGAAGTGTGACAACCTTTAATGAAGACTTCAAATTTCAATCCTTGATCCTTCGCGATCTCTCCAATCCTTGGATCATACGTTCGCTACACAAATCGCGTAAGGTTGAAGAGATATCCACCAAGAAGAACGAATTGAAGATGTGATTTTAGATTCTACTAGATATTGGGTTGCTAACCCTAATTCTATCTATCCTAACTCTTTAGGGTTTTGAGAATGCTTGAAAGAGATATGTAAGTTGCAAGAGATGCAATTGTCTTTCCCACAATAAGATTTCTCTTATTTATAGACTAACCTTAATCCTTAACCCTTAAAGAATTTGGTTTTAATTTAATTCACAGGAACTATAATAAAATAATAATATCAATAATAAGATTATTCTTATTTATTTATAATCTAGTATTTCTATAAATACTTAATTATAAATATTAGTATTTCTCCAATACTATATCATTATTATTTAGCCAATTTAATAATAATAATAATAAGATGACTAATCTTATTATTTATAATATTAGTATTTCTCCAATTACTTATGTGACGCCCCCAAAATAGGTCCATTCCATCCAACCCATTCTGAGTCGCCAAATACATGGTACAGAAATAACTACAACTTTATTATTACAACATATAAACTGTGAGTTTAAATACGAGATATTGCCATCTGAAACAATATCCACACGCAAATAAATTCCCATCATAATTATTGATACATTATTTTATAAAATGGTGAGGACTACTAAACAACTATCTCTAGAACCTTCATTCCATACCTCGACTAAGTACTCATTACATTCTCGCCTCCCGAGAAGAAAAATGGAACAACAAGGAAAAGGGTGAGCTCAACTAGCCCAATAAAAGAATATTATGACTAAGATAATGTACAACAAATTATCGTTAGTCTTCAACAGAGAAAAATCGATAGAATACAATAGACAAACAAGTTTCGGATCAATATTCGCAGTGGAAATAATAATTCATAGAAGAGTTACATAGAGAATGAAATCTATTATCTTCATGTATGAATTTAAAAGTTCATCGTCGATATTTTATCCTCGTAACATCAATCAATATATATCCGAATCAAATATTCATCTTTGCACTACTGTGCCAAAGATATTCATCACTTAGTCATGTTCATCTAAACACTGCTCATCTTTGCACTCACGGGCAAAGATATTAATCGATCGGTCGTGTTCATCTCAACACTGCTTCATCTCTTTGAACTACGGGCCAAAGATATTCATCAAGAAATCATTCATCTTTTGACCTTCTGAGCCAAAGATATTCAATAATATCATCATTTAGGACGAGGATGATGAAAATATTTTTAAAGAAACGAATCCATTGAAACAAAATGACAAGGATTAAGGATTCATACTTTGTTTTATCCACGTCCAAAAATATCTCAAAAATAATCACAAAGTGGTGTAAAATTCAAGAATGATCAAAACATGGATACAATCAAAGCTAGTATCCATAATAGATATTTTGGACAAAAAGAAGAAATTTTATTTTTCTATGAATAGTGCCGTATTAAGTGAATAGTCCGTATACGTGAATAAAGGACGTATCGTGAATAGTAACTCAAACACCAAAAGATAGAAATTTCACAAAAAATATCTTCACGCGCTTCATAGATAGTACTTCGTGAATAAGAACTCGTGAATAAGAACTCATGAATAGTAACCCCGACATGAAAAAGTTCCAAATTTGATAAAAGTTCCAACCAATATTTCAAAGATAATGATATTGAAGAAATAATATCATTTGAGAAGAAAATAACATCCTTACCTCGAAGACAAGATTTAAGTTGAAACACCTGGATATAGGCTATGACTTGAACTCGCATCGTATAGCAATACTCAAAGTATACTCAAAATACTCACAAGAATATGCTCGATAATATAGAGAGAAAACTTCGCCTTACGGTGTGATTTTCAATTTTAACCCAAAGCACCTCTATTTATAGAAAAATGCTTTAGAACACCAAAAGCGAAAATTGAATATAATATTAATATAATTATACAAATTTTCCTTAGCCCACCTTTTGGTCAAAAACACCAGCCACACATGTTAAATGAGGTTCACAAATTCACCAAAAACGTTTTTCTCAAAATAATTAATTAAAACTCCCAAAAATCAATTATTTCAGAACTCGGAACTTCAATAATTCATAATAAATAGCCCTTTTATCAGAAAATTCGAATCTCATGAATTTTTATAGGAAATTCAATTCTCTACAACTTTGCAGAAGAAAGTTTTTCCAAATTCCAAACAGAAATTGACCGAAATCCACAAACGGGCGATTTTACAAGCTATAATCAAATTTCGGTCAATAATTGTGTCCACCAACACACAAAATATGTGTTAAAAATTTAATGCCACAAAAATACTCTTCCTCCTCATATACTCATATATCCCACATTCATTATAAAAATATCACCGTTAATATATTATTAAAATAATATATTTAAATGAATTATTTTATCAGAAAAAGATAAAATATTAATTTTCAACAATTGTCACATTAAAATTTTCTCCATCTATATCCACATAAAATCAATATTTTCTCATCATATAAATCAATAATTAATTATTCACAAATAATATTACAGAATCACAAGATCTTGTGAACCAGCCGCTCCTGGAAAGAGGGGCTTTCGATAAGGATCTCTCTTCTTAGCCGCGAATTAGGTGACCAAACCTCTCCTGACGTAACTTTCTAGACATTGCCAATAATGTTATCTAATAATATTATTCAGATAATATGAATTATTGCTTCGATAATGGAAAATCTTTGTGTAATGACAATTTATTGAAAAACGTAAAAATATCAATCGCAAAGAATTATTGAATCAATAAAATAAAATATTGAATAATTAATTCTTTGTAACAATTATTGAGTAGTGCCTTCTTACGTAAGAATCAATAATTGGTGCAATACTGCAGCCACTGTTTCAACAACGCCGTATTAGTGTGTTTTAACCACCCAGTATTCCAACAAGATAATACTTGAATAACTACGCCGCTATTTATAAACAACTTATATTTGTCGCTTTCTTCATCCAATCGCTTTTTCAGTTATGGGGACCACAAAAATCATCACTAGGTCAAATCTTAATATTCCCGACAATGCATTTAATATTCCACGACCAAACGAATATTCTCCTAACGATAATGAATATTTTATAACCACTTGCTTATTCAAATATTTATGTATTTTACCCATAACTATCCACATTAATCAAATCAACCCTTACTATTTCAAAATAATAAATAGAGGAAATTCCATTTTATTAAAAAAAAATTCGGGGTCTTACAACCTCCCCTCCTTATGAAATTTCGTCATCGAAATTGACGTACGTACCTGATGTTTCGAAAAGATGAGAATACCTCGCTTTCATTTCCGTTTCCAACTCCCAGGTCATTTCCTCAATAGCATGGTTTCTCCACAAAAGCTTAACTTGTGGTATAACCTCGGTACATAGGACATGTTCTTTCCTCTACAAGATTTTGACAGGTACCTCCTCGTACGTTAAGTCTTCGGCTATCTCGTCCGGTTCTAACTCAATGACGTGGTTCGGGTCGTCCACACATTTACGTAACATCGATACGAAAAAACGCGAACACGCGCGTCATACTTGGCGGTAAAACGAGTCTATAGGCCACGCCTCCTATTCGATCGAGAATTTCAAATGGATTAATAAATCGAAGGTTTGAGCTTTCCTCACATCACCGATTCTCGCTTTTGAAATAACAACTTCTTGCACCTCCTTCTTCAAATTCATCGGCTCGATCGGTGTAGCTTGAATGACTTTAACTTTATCGATTAAAGTCGATTATACTCGTATATCATCACGTGGGTACCTAGAGTTTTCATCTCCATCTCTATTATTTGTAAATTATACGAAATGAGTCTTTGACAATATCGTACTCGTACTTGTATACGATCTTCTACTCAACACGTCAGCTACCACGTTCGTTTTTCCAGGATGGCATGGTCAGAACATGTGCTGAAACGAGTCTCCTCTTGAGTTCTTCGAAGCTCTTCCCACATTCTTTGCTCCATTCGAATTTTGTATCTCTACGAGTCAGCTGCGTTAATGGAATAGCGATTCGAGAATATCCTTCAACGAATCTCCGATAATTGTTAGGTTTGTAATATTCATGTGCGCAATCAAATTGCACAAAAGTGCGAAACGCGTGTAAAATCAGAGTTTAAAAATTTTTACAAACCATATGCCCGGATCACCCTTTATGCACAATTATTAATTAAACGAAAAGATAAAGAATAAATCATACCCTTGAAGATCGAGCTTCCTCAGGTACAAGTTCACCTCCAAATCCTTTCGTGTTCAATCTTGAATCCACCGGGTTTGGTTCCTTCCTTTGATCAACGTTAGCCACCCAAATGTTTGGCCTCTAGAGGTGATCCACCAAGGAAGAAGAAAATTCAAGAAGAATGGGTATTTGGCTCAAACCCTAGTTTTCTATCTCTATAGAAAAAGGGCGTACTCTCCAACAAATTGGAATTATTATGTATGTTGTAAAAGTCAACAACCACATCACCCATAATAAGACTCCTCTTATTTATAGATGTGGGCAAACCACCTTAACAATTAAGGAATTGAGTTTTATTTAATTAATTAAATTATTTTAATTAATTAAGCTCCCTAATCTTATTAGGGATAATTAATTAAACTCCTTTAACTAATTTTCCTTCCTAATCCAATTAGGAATAAATGAGAGTACTTATATTAAATTAATTCCTAAACTCTTTTAGAAATTAAAATAATAATAATTATAATAATATTAATAAGACTCCTCTTATTAATTTATATTTAATATTTCTAAAATATTAAATAATAATATTAAGCTATTTAATTTATTCTATCACCATAGATTAAATTAAATATACATAACATATTATTACGATTATGCCATTAACCTCTTAAATAATTATTCTTCCTTTTATGGTGTGACCCTTTAAGTTCTCCATATTAAACCTAGGTTGTGAATAAATCAATTAGAACAATTCTAATCTTATTTAAATAAATAAATTAAACAATTAATTTATTTAAATAAATAATATTTATTCTACAATAGGATAAGCCTCCCTAGCGATCAACGACTTTCCGGATAATATAGATTTCAACATTAATCATTAAAGAACCTTTGAGTAAATAGTTCTTAGTGATAATTCAATCCTTCCACCATATAATGTCCCAATTAAATATAAGACATGGAATTCTTTGTCAAGTCTTATTTTATTTAATTATATGTATTTTCGATCCTTAAATGCACAACTCCAAATAATGCAAATTAGAAACTCCTTTCTAATTTCATTATGCCTTAACCAAGGACTCTTTGGGTTGTCATTTATCGAATCACATAGACACATTTCTCTTTTTTTATTAAGTGGTAGATTCTTTATTGATCATACATTATCTCCATGTATAACTTATTATACCCAAGCATACCCTTTGATATACCCTAAGGGTCTTAAGGAATAAGTCAAAGTATAACTAATCATACACAAGATACTATGATGATCTCAAGTCCAAGGATTACTTGTACTACTATCACTACAGAATTCCTATTGACAAAAAGTAAAACTCCATTAGGTATTCCTTAGCGAGCCACGTTCAAATGAACTTATTCTCTAATAAGCACCTACATACTTGCTTTAGTGTCTCCACACAAATGATCATGAGATCAATCATCCTCATCCAATGAGCAAGCAACGCGTATGTACCAATCTATCCGGATTCACTAATCCCCAATTTAGTAATCCAACGATTGGGAACTATTTTAGTTTTAAGCTTTCAAAGAATTTAGATCTCATTAAAATGATCATCATCATTATTCTAAAAGCATTGCTTAAAACTATGGGTTTATCACATATTATAAAACAGCATCATGTAGATAATTAAAAGCCTTTAATAAATTAATACTTTTTATTAATAAATGAATAAGATTGTTACAAAGTATATGCTTTATCATCAAACATGATTGGCTTGTGTGCATACTACTTTCAATCTCCCACTTGCACTAAAGCCAATCGTCATGGTAACTCATACTCTTCTTCTCTAAGTGACGATTATCCTGCTGTTGGATAAGCTTTAATTAATGGATATGTAATGTTGTTCATGAGAGTCCACTATCTCTATAGTGATTTCCCATCTTTCAATGATTCTAATAATCAAATGAAAGTGCCACAACACATGTTTAGATCCAAGATGAGACTTAGGAACTATTCCTAGTTCTATAATGAACTTTTAATCCAAACAATCAACTTGCAGCTTCATTTATAGCTATTTACTTTGTCTTTATCACTAAACCAGCAACTTTTTGCTATTTGGAACCTTTCCAATTCACTGCACCACTGTTCAAGATAACGCTTTACCTTAAAGTGGATTTTGATTAAATCTTCCGTCATCTGAAAAAACTTGAGTCTGTAAAGCCCTCTTGTTTTAATTCGGACCCACCATCTATGCTCACATCCTTAGTGCTTGGGTTAAGAACTTTAAGATGTTTTTCAACGCTGTTATATAGTGATCTTCTCCGAATATACGATCGATCAACATCGTGTCTCGTACATTTCATTGCATGCATGATTGTCACTTCATGGCCTCTCTTTTTAGAGTCTCAGTGGGGACTATTAAGAGATACACTCCATGACTCATCAACATGAAACATCTCTTGGAGCTTGCCATGCTAAACGACTTTAGCATCAAATGAATATATCGTTCCTTGGGTTAAGTCGAGCATCCTCTTAAATCTATCTATATAGATTTATATCCCCAATTAAGATACTCTTCCAAATCATTCATGGAGGAATGTTTAGACAACTTTATCTTTACTGATTGTAGCATTGGTATGTCATTCCTTATCCGTAGTATATCAACATATAGTATTAGGAATGTCGCGATGCTCCAATGACCCTTTTGTACACACTAGGTTCATTCTTATTTTTGATAAAATCAAACTCCTTTGATTGCCTCATCAAAACGAATGTTCCATATTTGAGAAACTTGCTTCAATCCATTTCTCTGAGTGTTCACAACACTTACCTCATCGTATGTAATCGGATCATCATCTTCTATGATGTGTACCTCATCATCATCATCCATGATGAATCCATACCTCTAGGTATCTTCTTGGTACTATTCCGATTTACGATTAGGTTGTGGTATAATAGAATCTATCTACGTGTTCCTCTTATTTGACTTATAGTGTTTTGTGGTTCTTGAACTCTTCAAGATCTATTATCCTCCCACTAGCCCTTTTAATGATAAACACCTTTATCTTAGAAGCGTGCGTGTTTCGTAACAAACACCTTTTGCTAAGTAGAATTATAGAACATATACCCTAAACTTACTTTAGGATGTCCCACAAATCTGTACATGTCAAATCTTGTCCCAAGCTTATCCTTCGAAACCTTTTCACATAAGTTGGACAACTCCTTATCTTAACATACTTAAGATTAGGAATCCTCCTTGTCCATAACTTTTATGGAGTCTTGGGGCTGGATTTTGAGGTTACCTTTTCGTAGATATGCAGCCATTTCTAGGAAATGATCCTAGAAGGATACTGGAATGTCGGTAAAATCATTTTGGATCGCACCATGTTCAAATAGGTACAATTTTTCCTTTCAGATACATCAATCAATTATTATGTATCGAGAGGCGTCCATTATGAGAAAACCATTTAAGATGATCTAGAAACTTATTGCACAAGTATTTATTCCTTGATCTAATCAAAGAATCTTAATACATTGCTAATTTATTTCACTTCTGAATTCTTTGAACCTTTCAAATAATTCACACTTGTATTTTAGCAAATACACATTCAACTCTTTGAATGATCATCTCCTTTTCTTACACTAATTTGTTCAATATGCAAAATTATTTTCATGTAAGTCAAGTATACAAAATTTATTAAGTAATATTCCGATTCTATACAAAATATTATTATTATAAATAGAACAACAATTGTTCTTAATTATAATACCAAAGATTTCATTGTCCAACAATAAAATGGAAATAATATTTTTAACAAGAATTGGAATACAATAACAACTTATTGACTTAATAGATTTGCCCGTAAGCGATCTTCTAAACTATAAGTTTCTATAGCTAATCAAAGACAACCTTTGCTTCATTTTCCACACATAGGATTACTTATCTTTGTTTAGCTTTCTACTTACCTTGGTCCCTTCATAAATCTATATTTATGATAACCAAAGTCGGTATCCAATACCCAAGTAGAACCTTGACTTAAAGAAAAATTTATTTTAAATTATGAACAAAATTGTATTTGTAACTGAAACTTCACTAAGCTTCTTTTGGTTAGCTCTGCAAGATAATTCTTGCAGTTTCTTTCCAGTGTCCATGCTTATTGCAGTGGAAGCAAACTCCTTTGCTATCCGTATCAGTTTTGCTCTTATTATCCTTTGTTTACGCCTTTCTATTTACCTTCTTTGAATCATTCTTTTTTTCAGAAGATCCTTTGGCCCCTACCAGTAAGACTTGGTCTTTCTTGGTGAGAAAATGACTCTCAACATTTTTCAACATGTTAAAGCAATCGTGGTTGATATATATAAACTGTTCATATGAAAAATTCACTACAATTGTGAAAGGAGTCCGGAGTGAGTGCAAGATCAAATCTTGGCTCAACTCTCCATCCATGACAAAACCAACTGTCTAATTGATCAATCAAATTGATTATGTTAAGGACTTTTATCATCTTTGTAGTGTAATCCAGTCATTCTAGATCGGAAGAGCTCCTTAGATATCTCGATATCTATCGGTCCTACTTTTCTTCACCATCAACTACTTGATGTGCGGGAATATAGTAGGAGCATCCATATTTTCATCTTGATCTTGAAGCTCGTTACTCATGGATGCGAGCATGATGCGTTGAGCCAATCAGTGCATCATCTTGCCACTTTCTAAAAGTAGCAATCTCTTCCTCAGAGGCATTGTCTGCAACCATTGCAGGGATAGGCGTATTAAGGACATAAGATAGCTTTTCGGCTATGAGAACTATTCTCAAATTCCTTAACCAATCCGTTTAATTCGGTCTGGTTAATTTAGCATCTAATATGCTTCGCAGTGATAGTAATTTTAGACATTGTAAAATTCTGTAAATGAATTTGTAATTAACAACATTTTAACATACATTCTTTTATTAATTACCAAAATAAATTAGGTCTTGTTTTAAATTGGTATCTCCCTTATTTTCTTCAAACTATATT
Organism: Panax quinquefolius; assembly: GCA_020205615.1. Lineage (NCBI taxonomy): Eukaryota > Viridiplantae > Streptophyta > Magnoliopsida > Apiales > Araliaceae > Panax > Panax quinquefolius. The sequence goes on from CM035151.1 coordinate 26,275,336, forward strand.
ACCCTCACTTATATAGTTCGGCAAAAATCTAATTAAAGATTTGCTTTAGTGAGAATAAGGATCCCATTTCAAATGTATATAGCCTTGTGGTGACACAACAAACTATATATAAATAAATAGGTAGACAACTTTTGTCAATTACATCAATATACGAACTCCTTTTCTTTTGCCTCTTAGATTATTTTGATCAAATGGTGGCACATCCAGAATCAAAATTATCCAAGTTAAGTCCGAACCTAAGCTCCATGTAAGACCCTAAAATTTTTTAAATAAAAGGAATTTCCTTTATTTATTATTTTGAAATAGTAAGGTTGATTTGATTAATGTGGATAGTTAAGGGTAAAATCATGAAATACTTGAAATAAAGCAAGTGGTTATAAAAATTGTTGTCGGGGAATATTCGTTTGGTCGTGGAATATTAAATCTTTGTCAGGGAATATTAAATGCGACGTTGCCGCGACCAATATGTTAGGGCCCATAACTGAAAAAGCGATTGGATGAAGAAAGCGACAAATATAAGTTGGTTAAAAATAACGGCGTAGTTATTCATGGTTAAGACCGTTGAATACCCGGTGGTTAAAATACGATGTCTGGCGTGGTTGCATGCGATGGCGCACGGTATTGCCGCAGTTTGTTGAATTATTGATCCTTACGTGAAGGCCTTTACTCAATAATTTTCCACGGTAATTCTTGTTCGATATTTTATTTTATTGATTCAATAATTCTTTGCGTTGATATTTTATATTATTGTTGTTCAATAATTGTCACTTGCCACATTATCTCCATTATCGGATCAATAATTCATATTATTTGAATAATATTATTAGATAACATTATTGGCAATGTCTAGAAAGTTACATACAGGAGAGGTTTGGTCACCTAATTGCGCCAATGAGGAGAGATCCTTATTGAAAGCCCCTCTTTCTGGGAGCGGCTGGTTGTCATAATTGTGATTACGTAATATTATTTGTGAATAATTAATTATTGATTCATATGATAAAGAAATATTTATTTTATGTGGATATAAATGATGGATTTATTTATGTGGTTATTAATGAAGGAATTAATGCTGAGATGTTTTATTTTGTCGGATTGGAGGAATTAAAAGATCAAATCGGTGTTATTACAGCTTTATTGTGTGAGCTATAATATTTAATCCGACCGTTGGATCGTTGTAATTTTTGGATATGTTATACATATATAAGTTGAGTATATGTCCACAAATTTTGAACAGATTAAAGATGAGCGTATAATTTATTATGAATTTTAAGAGGTGGTGATTCGAAATTAGGTTTATAATTGATTTTGGTGGAAAATTCTAGAATTGAGTGGGCCCCCACTTGTGGTTGGTGAAGAAATGTGCTGAATTTTATTTCAAATGTGGTGGGTGGGAATAGTAGCGAGTAAAAGCCATCGGGTTGCGAGGTTAAATGCCTCAGCTTTGCCAGCGTCTTAACATTTTCCTATAAATAGAGGGCTAAGTTAGAATTGAAAATCACACGAAAACAAGTTTTCTCTCTTTCTCTCTCTATATTATCGAGTGTATTTTGTGAGTATTTTGAGTATACTTTGAGTATTGTTAGGCGGTGCAAGTTCCTTGAGACTATATCCGTGTTTCAACTAAAAATCTTGTCTTTTGAGGTAAGGGATATTATTTTTTTTTCGTAATGATATTATTTCTTCATATCATTATCTTTGAAATGTTGATCTGAAGTTTTATCAAATTTGGAACTTTTTCGTATGGGGTTACTATTCATGATTCTTATTCACGAGTTACTATTCACGAGTTACTATTCACGATCTTATTCATGAAGCGTGAAGATGTTTTTTGTGGAATTTCTATCTTTTGGTGTCAGATTACTTATTCACGTTATCTGGCCTTATTCACGATATCTGACACTATTCACGAATCATTTAAAGATTATTCATCGAAAAATGAAAATTTTTCTTTTAAATCAAAATATCTATTCCGGATACTAGCTTTGATTGTATCCATGTTTTGATCATTCTTGAATTTTACACCACTATGATTATTTTTGAGGTATTTTTGGGCGTGGATAAAATCAATGCAAAGATGAATGATTTACGAAGAATATCTTTGGCCTTTAGTGCAAAAGATGAACGAGTGTTGAGATGAACATGACAGGTGATGAATATCTTTGGCACATGGTCAAAGATGAATATTTGATTTGAGATGAATATTGATTGATGTTACGGGGATAAAATATTGATGATGGATATTAAATTCATAGATTATAGTAGATTTCATTCTCTCACGTAACTCTTACATGAATTATTATTTCATTTGTGAATATTGATCTGAAACTTGTTGTCTATTGTATTACTATCGATTTTTTCCTGTTGAAGACTAACGATAATTTGTTCTATATTATCTTTAGATTATTTTGATCAAGTGGTGGCACATCCGAATCAAAATTATCCAAGTTAAGTCCGACCTAGCACTCCATATATATTCAAAAAAAAAAAAAATATCATCCTTGTGGTGACACAACAAAACAATATTGTTCAATTTTCTTTATAAGCATCAAATGTGATAAATTAACATCTTAAATACTTAATACTTGCCTTGTGGGTGACACAACAAACTTATATTAAATATTTAATACTCTATTAATTTTATCATGCTAAAGGCTTACGCTCGATATTCCAAATATCTTTGAACGCTTAGGACTTAATATAAAAATTGAGGGGTTTGTTATTAATTTGTCTCATCTTGTTTAATGCATTTATATATATATATAAAATACGCTATTATATTAATGAACATACGCGAAGCATGTTTGCATAATATATAATATATATAGTATAAGCATGCATATAGAATACTATATTCTACCCGAATTGATTATGGACTTTTATTCTAGTTTGGTTCACTGTAGCCACCAAGTGAACCAAAAGGTCAAACCTAAGGGTGCAAGAAATAATATTTAAATATAACTATTACATTTAAATTGGGCTCCATTACAAACGGGTCTTTAAGCGCTCTCGCTCCTTTCGATCTCCAATTTTTCAAAATTAATTCTAACTATTCCTATTACAAAACTATTTAAAATAAATAGAAACTTTGATCAAGAGTCGAGGGAAGTACATGAGAGGGAATAGAATTTACATTAAGAAAAATTAGAGAAGACGACGCACGAGACCCATTTAATAAAACCCATACATTAATGCATCCAACTAAAATAAAATCCAATCGCATTGGTCAATAAATCCATAATCAATCCCATTTATTATCATACACATCATCATCATATGCATCAATAAATAACATTCATCTTATGAATAATAAACATTTAATATATATATTGATATCATTTAATGGGCAACTTTAATTAGTATAAAATCTAATTATTGAATCAAAATAAACTCCTTTATTTTAATCCAAATTTAAATCAAAATAAAACTATTTTATTTTAATTTATCTAATTTTGAATAAAATAAACTATTTTATTTTCATCAAAATCTTTAATCAAAATAAACTCCTTTATTTTAATTAATTGTGGAATCCAATTCCATGTAATAAAAAAAAATCTTTTATTAAAGTAAACACGGATATTTTTTTTTTCCTATTCACAAATAAACTCCTTTATTTTTTGAATAATATGAAATCTTATTCCATATTTAAATAAATTCTTTTATTTAAGGAAATTAGGATTCTTTTCCTATTCACAAATAAACTCATTTATTTTGAATAATATGAAATCTTATTCCATATTTAAATAAACTCTTTTATTTAAGGAAATTAGGATTCTTTTTTCCTATTCACAAATAAACTCCTTTATTTTGAATAATATGAAATCTTATTTCATATTTAAATAAACTCCTTTATTTAAGGAAATTGAATTCAATTTCAACTCCAATTAGTTATCATGGAATCCAATTCCAACTCTAATTAGTTAGCGTGAAATTTAATTTTAAAATTAAAATAAACTTTATATTTTAATATAAAAATAAACTTTTTATTTTAATATTAAAATAAAATTTTTATTTTAATAATAAAATTATTAAGAATATATATTATATATAATATATATATATATATATATATATATATATATATATCCGTATATGTCATTCCGTTTAAGGAGACAAAATGCAGATCCTCGCTAATATTTCCCTCGATTTCAGGTAGGTATATATATATATATATATATATATATATATATAATCATTATATAATCATTAGATAATCATTAGATAATCATTAGCAATCATTATATGAAAAACCATGCCAATGCTTTTATTGCTTTCCGTGATATCCTGTTAACTTTAGATGCATGAAGCTCCTTTTTAATGATTTCCGTGAATGACAAACCAGCTTGAATGCTTAACGTTTTTTTTTTTTTTTTTTAATAAATTTTATACAATAAAATTATGCCCAATTAAATTGTTCTAAACACATATCAATATATATATTAAATTCAAACAATTAATAATTTGCATAAAGATTTGGCTCGATGCCACTGTTAGGTTTGTAATATTCATATGTATGAATCAAATTGCATAAAAAGTGCTAAGCGTGTAAAATCGAGTTTAAAAATTTTACAAACCATATGCCCGATCACCCTTTACGCACAATTATTAATTAAACGAAAAGATAAAGAATAAATCATACCCTTGAAGATCGAGCTTCCTCGTGTACAAGTTCACCTCCAAATCCTTTCGCTCAATCTTGAATCCACCGGGTTTGGTTCCTTCCTTCGATCAACGTTAGCCACCCAAATGTTTGGCCTCTGAGGGTGATCCACCAAGGAAGAAGAAAATTCAAGAAGAAGGGATATTTGCTCAAACCCTGTTTTCTATCTCTATAGAAAAAGGGCGTACTCTCCAACAAATTGGAATTATTGCGTATGTTGTAAAAGTCAACAACCACATCACCCATAATAAGACTCCTCTTATTTATAGATGTGGGCAACCCACCTTAACAATTAAGGAATTGAGTTTTATTTAATTAATTAAATTCTTTTAATTAATTAAGCTCCCTAATCTTATTAGGGATAATTAATTAAACTCCTTTAACTAATTTTCCTTCCTAATCCAATTAGGAATAAATGAGAAGTATTTATATTAAATTAATTCCTAAACTCTTTTTAGAAATTAAAATAATAATAATTGTAATAATATTAATAAGACTCCTCTTATTAATTTATATTTAATATTTCTAAAATATTAAATAATAAATATTAAGCTATTTAATTTATTCTATCACCATAGATTAAATTAAATATACATAACATATTATTACGATTATGCCATTAACCTCTTAAATAATTATTCTTCCTTTTATGGTGTGACCCTTTAGGTTCTCCATATTAAACCTTCTGTTGTGAATAAATCAATTAGAATAATTCTAATCTTATTTAAATAAATAAATTAAATAATTAATTTATTTAAATAAATAATATTTATTCTACAATAGGAATAAGCCTCCCAAATGATCATCAACGACTTTCCGAGATAATATAGATTTCAACATTAATCATTAAAGAACCTTTGAGTAAATAGTTACCGTATAATTCAATCCTTCCACCATACAATGTCCCAATTAAATATAAGGCATGGAATTACATCAAGTCTTATTTTATTTAATTATATGTATTTCGATCCTTAAATGCACAACTCCAAATAATGCAAATTAAAACTCCTTTCTAATTTCATTATGCCTTAACCAAGACTACTTGGGTTGTCATTTATCGAATCACATAGACATTTCTCTTCTTTATTGAAGTGGTAGATTCTTTATCGATCATACATTATCTCCATGTATAACTTATTATACCCAAGCATACCTTTGATATACCCTAAGGGTCTTAAGGAATAAGTCAAAGTATAACTAATCATACACAAGATACTATGATGATCTCAAGTCCAAGGATTACTTCAGACTACTATCACTACAGAATTCCTATTGACAGCAAGTAAAACTCCATTAGGTATTCCTTAGCGAGCCACGTGCTCAAAGAACTTATTCTCTAATAAGCACCTACATACTTGCTTTAGTGTCTCCACACAAATGATCACGAGATCAATCATCCTCATCCAATGAGCAAGAAAAACGTATGTACCAATCTATCCTGGATTCACTAATCCCCAATTTAGTAATCCAACGATTGGGAACTATTTTAGTTTTAAGCTTTCAAAGAATTTAGATCTCATTAAAATGATCATCATCATTATTCTAAAAGCATTGCTTAAAACTATGGGTTTATCACATATTATAAAACAACATCATGTAGATAATTAAAAGCCTTTAATAAATTAATACTTTTTATTAATAAATGAATAATATTGTTACAAAGTATATGCTTTATCATCAAACATGATCGGCTTCAGTGCATACTACTTTCAATAATAACCAACTAAGCTTCAAAGCTACGTATTTCGATTACTGACTTAGGTTGTTCTCAACTGTGACTCATATCCCAACCTTGGATAAAGACGTTATAATGACACCTATCGCTTTACTATCCCACTTAATATGGTGTCCCTACGGAGATTACGGACTTGCATTCCACAAAGTCACCGGATAAAGGCTCGGTACCAAATTCTATAGTTGAATTTTTAACTCCTCAAGTTCAATAGAGCCATTCGATATGAGATTTTAGAAATGAGTTTTGTCTCGGGTTCAAAGTCGATACAAAATTTAATATCGGTCTTTGGGAGTAAACCAAGAAATTCTTTCAGAAATACGTCGGGGAAAAATCAATAACAACAGAATATTATTCAAATCGACGTGTCTTTATTCAAATCCATAACATGAACTAAGAAAACTTGACATCCGTAATAAACGAATGACTTCATGGCTTGATATGAAAATGTTTGACTACAATGGTTTGATTGCTTGAATTTGAATAACAAAAGTTGCTTAGAATATGAAAACTAACAACCTTACGAAAGTAATCAATTTCGGCATGATGAGTAGTTAACCTTAAAATCACATCAAAAGCAAATATCTCTATAGAAATAAGGTTAACAGTAATGTGATAGTGCCAACCCTGAATCAAGCAAGATTTCTAAACAACGGATGTAATGAAAGTTTCTCCTAACTGAGTCTCCATAAATAGGTCAAAGTCTAATTTCTCCGTAGTCAAGTTCAAACGCTGGCCTTGAGAGAGATAAAAGAATGGGTAGAACCGGATTCTAGTAAGGTATAAACTTCAAGAATTTATAATTAACTAACCTGCGCTAACTTCGTTCGTTTCTCGCATTTTGACCGGGTACGATAAACGCACTTCCGTGAACCGCTTGACTTTGACCTTCTGGGACATCCTTTTGAGTCACCATTCCCGCTTGATCGGTTTTCGATACTGCATAATCTCGAGCGATATGTCCTTCTTTTCCACAATTATAGCATACCTTAAACTTGTAGGGGCGGTTTGGGTGACATGTCCCTCTTTCCCGCATTTGTAACATACGACCGGTGGTCTTTTTCTCCTCCTTGGAACCAATTGATTGCTGCCAGATTATCGCGTCTTCACATGGTCGTTGTTAAATCTCCTCTTTTAAAATCTCCTCCCACTCGCTTCTTTCTTCTATTTTCATGGCCACGATTACCACCAGAGTGGTTACCACCTTTGTCCGTATTCTTCTTTCTCCGTTGGTTATCGTTATTCCGATGATCTGCTATCTTCAGTATGATCCTCGGTTATGGTCCCTCGGTTGAACGTATCGTTATCTCGCTTCTAACAACCGAGCCTCGCTGACAACATCTCTAATAGAGAAAATTTATGAGAAATGAGATATCGACGTATGCCGAAGTTTCAAACCTCTCGTAAACATCCGCCATAATACGCCCTCATTCTCCACCAAATGAGATGCAACTCGATAACTCTGCGAACTTCGCCGTCTTCGGGACACCGCCCATGTTATTCTCGCTCCAGCCTAATAAACTCCACTTCCTTCATACGATTTAAATACTTTCGTGGAAGTACTTGTCATTGAACTGTTCAAACGCTCCCACGATATGCCGAAAGGCAATTTGGATGGGTACGCTTCACGATTCCCACCAAGAATCCGCCTCGTTCATTTTAACATAAAAGTAGCGAATGGAACTTTCGTTCCTCCGTGCATCCCAAGACATCGAATATCTTGGTAATTTGTTTGACCCACGCTCCGACTTAATCGGATCCGCTTTCCCAAAATTCGCGGTGGTCCCAACTCTTTGAATCGCTTGGTGCGTGACCACCCGTGAATTGCTATCATTTCCTCCTCAGATTTTGAACACGAGTCTCCTCGTCTGATTTTTGCATGAACGCAAAAAGCTTCTAAACATCCCCTCGCTTCATCATCTCGCTTCAGTGGTGTTGTTCATAGGAGGTACATTGCCACCTGTTGCCGCTCTCCTCGTTGGTAAAGACAGCATCTCCACGGTCCTCATTTACTCCAATCGTTAATATTCTCACGACATTCTCAAATAATGTTATAAAACAAGGGTTAATTAAGGAAATCAATATATCACATAATATCCTTATATACTTGACCAACTAACAAATAAGCTTCTAGGGGACACACTAGCGAAGGATTTACTCCTCTCCCTCTTAGTTCTATTCCCCGATCTCCGCCAGAGATCATATCCCTAAGCTCGATACCAACCGTGACGCCCTAAAATAGGTCCATTCCATCCAACCCATTCTCGAGTCGCCAAATACATGGTATGTAAATAACTACAACTTTATTATTACAACATATAAACTGTGAGTTTTTAAATACGATATTGCCATCTGCATAATATCCACACGCAAATAAATCCCCATCATAATTATTGATATATTATTTTACAAAATGGTGAGGACTACTAAACAACTATCTCTATAACCTTCATTCCATACCCCGACTAGTAGTACTCGCTACATTCTCGCCTCCCGAGAAGAAAAAAAAATAGAAACAACAAGGAAAAGGGTGAGCTCAATTAGCCCAAGAAGAATATTATGACTAAGATAATGTACAACAAATTATCGTTAGTCTTCAACAGGAAAAAAATCGATAGAATACAATAGACAACAAGTTTCGGATCAATATTCGCAATGAAATAATAATTCATAGAAGAGTTACGTAGAGAATGAAATCTACTATCTTCTATGTATAAATTTAAAAGTTCATCGTCGATATTTTATCCTCGTAACATCAATCAATATATATCCGGAATCAAATATTCATCTTTGCACTACAGCCAAAGATATTCATCACTTAGTCATGTTCATCTAAACACTGCTCATCTTTGCACTACGGGCCAAAGATATTAATCGATCTATCATGTTCATCTCAACACTTGCTCATCTTTGAACTACGGCCAAAGATATTCATCAAGAAATCATTCATCTTTTGCACCACAAAAAGCCAAAGATATTCAATAATATCATCATTTAGGACCGAGGATGATGAAAATATTTTTAAAGAAACGAATCCAAAGAAACAAAATGACAAGGATTAAGGATTCGTACTTTGTTTTATCCACGTCCAAAAATACCTCAAAAATAATCACAAAGGTGTAAAATTCAAGAATAATCAAAACATGGATACAATCAAAGCTAGTATCCATAATAGATATTTTGGACAAAAAGAAGAAATTTCATTTTTGGTGAATAGTGTCAGATATCGTGAATAAGGTCAGATATCGTGAATAGTAACTCAAACACCAAAAGATAGAAATTTCACAAAAAAACATCTTCACGCTTCATAATAATAGTACTCGTGAATAGTAACTTTCGTGAATAAGAACTCGCTGAATAAGTAACCCCAACATGAAAAAGTTCCAAATTTGATAAAAAGTTTCAACCAATATTTCAAAGATAATGATATTGAAGAAATAATATCATTTGAGAAGAAAATAACATCCTTTACCTCGAAAGATAAGATTTTTAATTGAAACACCTGGATATAAAGCTATGACTTGAACTCACACCGTATAGCAATACTCAAAGTATACTCAAAATACTCACAAGAATACGCCGATAATATAGAGAGAAAAACTTCAGTTTACGGTGTGATTATCAATTCTAACCCAAGACCCTATTTATAGGAAACGCTTAGAACACCAAAATGTAAAATTGAATATAATATTAATATAATTATACAAATTTTCCTTAGCCCACCTTTTGGTCAAAAACACCAGCCACACATGTTAAATGAGGTTCACAAACTCACCAAAAACGTTTTTCTCAAAATAATTAATTAAAACTCCCAAAATCAATTATTTTAACTCCTAACTTCAATAATTCATAATAAATAGCCCTTTTATCAGAAAATTCGAATCTCATGATTTTTTATAGGAAATTCAATTCTCTACAACTTTGCAGAAAAAAGTTTTTCCAAATTCTAAACAGAAATTGACCGAAATCCATAAACGGGCGATTTTACAGGCTATAATCAAATTTCGGTCAATAATTGTGTCCACCAACACACAAAATATGTGTTAAACATTTAATGCCACAAAAATACTCTTCCTCCTCATATACTCATATATCCCAAATTCATTATAAAATATCACCGCTAATATATTATTAAAATAATATATTTAAATGAATTATTTTATCGTAAAAAGATAAAATATTAATTTTCAACAATTGTCACATTAAAAAATTTTCTCCATCTATATCCACATAAAATCAATATTTTCTTCATCATATAAATCAATAATTAATTATTCACAAATAATATTACAGAATCACAAGATCGCAACCAGTGCCGCTCCTGAAAGAGGGGGCTTTCAATAAGGATCTCTCTTCTTGGCAGGCACAATTAGGTGACCAAACCTCTCCTTAGATGTAACTTTCTAGACATTGCCAATAATGTTATCTAATAATATTATTCAGATAATATGAATTATTGCTTCGATAATGGAAAATACTGTGTAATGACAATTTATCAAAAAACCAGAAAATATCAACGCAAAGAATTATTGAATCAATAAAATAAAATAATGAACAGTAATTACTGTAACAATTATTGAGTAGTGCCTTCTTACGTAAGAATCAATAATTGGTGCAATACCGTGCGCAACTGCTCAACAATGCGTATTAGTGTGTTTTAACCACCGGGTATTCCAACAAGATAATCTGTGAATAACTACGCCGCTATTTATAAACAACTTATATTTGTCGCTTTTCTTCATTCAATCGCTTTCCGCATGGGGCCCACAAAAGATCACACTGTCAGCATTTAATATTCCCTCGACGCATTTAATATTCCACGACCAAACGAATATTCCCCGACGATAATGAATATTTTATAACCACTTGCTTATTCAAATATTTCATGATTTTTACCCATAACTATCCACATTAATCAAATCAACCCTTACTATTTCAAAATAATAAATAGAGAAATTCCATTTTATTAAAAAAAAAATTAGGTCTTACAACTTAATTATAAAACCTTAAGCTATTTAATTTAATTTATTCCACTAATAATTAAATATACTTAATTTATTATTATTAAGCCAATCACTTCTAAAATCATATTTCTCCTTTTTGTAGTGTGACCCTCTAGGTTCAATATTAAGCCGGTAGTAGAATAAATAAATTAGAACAATTCTAATATTATTTATAATGAATTAAACTCCTTTAATTCAAATATAAATAAATAATATTTATTCTACATCATAAGTGACAACTTATAAATAATGTATCATGGTTATCCAGATAATATGAATTCAACGTAAATCACAAAGATTATCACAAAGAATATAAAGAACATATTCTATGAATAGTTACCGTACAATTCAATCCTTCTACCATACAATGTCCCGATTAAACATAAGACATGGAATACCTGACAAGTCTTATTTATTCAATCATATGCATTTTGTTTCTTAAAATGCACAACTCTGATTAATGTAAATTAGAAATTCCTTTATAATTTCCATTCCACCTTGGCCAAAAAAATTTAAGTTGTCATTCATTGAATCGAATAGGACATTCTCTACCTTTACTGGAAGTGGTAGATCTTTTATTGATCATTCACATATCTCCATATATACTTTATTATGTTCAAAACATATATATGTCAAAATATAATTCAGTATATACAAGATACTATGATGATCTCAAGTCTAAGTAGCACTTGTACAACTATCACTATAGGAACTTCTATTGTCAGACAAGTAAAACTCTATTAGGGTTTCTGTTAGTTCCTAGTAGGCACAAGTTATCTGTAGAAGGGGGGGGTAATAGATATTTAAAAATCTTTTCGTTTTAACTTGTTCTTAGATAATGATTAAAACTTTGTGGAATTAGTATTTGTTTTAATCTTCTTTGCCAAGTAGTGGGAGTTATGAAATGAGTACTATAGCTTATAAGCAGATATAGCAGCTTATAGCGCTTATAGCATGAATATAAACGACACGCTTGTTTTAAGTGGTTCGAGCACTCAAAGCTCCTAGTGATGGAGACCTTCCCAAAATAGTATACAACACTAACATTCCGAAAGCAGTAAAATACATTCTCGATGTAAAATACAACTACAACTTTATTAATACAACATAAAAATCTGTGAGTTTAAATACAAATATTGTCATCTAGACAATATCCACACTCAAATAAGTCCTCATTTCAATTATTGATACATTATTTTACAAAAATGGTGAGGACTACTAAAATAACTTCTAGAACCATCATTCCATACCCCGACTAATACTCGCTACATTCTCGCCTCCTGAGAAGAAAAAATGGAACAAAAAGGAAAAGGGTGAGCTCAACTAGCCCAAGAAAAAATATTACGACTAAGATAATATAAACAAATTATCGTTAGTCTTCAACAGGAAAAAATTTAATAGAATACAATAGACAACAAGTTTTAAATCAATATTCGCAATGAAAATAATAATTCATTAGAAGAGTTAAGTAGAGAATGCAAACTACTATCTTCTATATATGAATTTAAAAGTTCATCGTCAATATTTTATCCTCAGAATATCAATCAATATATATCTCGAATCAAATATTCATCTTTTGCACTACAGCCAAAGATATTCATTACTAATCATGCTCATCTAAACACTGCTCATCTTCAGACTACTGGCCAAAGATATTCATCGAAATCATTCATCTTTGCACTACAGTGCCAAAGATATTCAATTATATCATCATTTAGGACCGAGGATGATGAAAATATTTTAAAGAAAACGAATCCAAAGAAACAAAAGAATAAATATTAAGGATTCAGATTTCAAATATTTCATGTCCAAAAATATCTCATAAATAATCATAGTGGAGTAAAATTCAAGAATGATCAAAACATGGATACAATCAAAGCTAGTATCCATAATAGATATTTTGACACTAAAAACGAAAATTTAATTTTTCGTGAATAGTGCCAGATACGAATAAAGTGTCGATACGTGAAATAAGTGATCTCGACACCAAAAGATAGAAATTTCACAAAAAAATCATCATGATTCGTGAATAATAACTCGTGAATAAGAATCGTGAATAATGAATAAGAACCCCGACATGAAAAAATTCCAAATTTGATAAAAAGTTCTAACCAATATTTCTAAGATAATGATATTGAAGAAATAATATCATTTTTAAAAAAAATAATATCCCTTACCTCAAAAAAGGATAAGATTTCCGATCGAATACTCGGATATAAGCTATCGAAAGAAACTTGCACCAGATAAAGAATACTCAAAGTACTAAAATACTCACAAAATACGCTTGATATTATAGAGAGAAAGAGAGAGAAATCTGTAGTTTCGTGTGATTTTCAATTCTAACCCAAGACCCTATTTATAGGAAAATGCTTAGAACACCAAAACAAAAAATTTAATATAATATTAATATATATCAAAATTTCCTACGCACCTCTTGAAAATCTGAAATCAGCCACCACTAATGACAAAAACAAAAAAAAAACGTTTTTGTTATTAAAATTAATTAAAACTTTCAAAAATCAATTATTTCTAACTTCAACTTCAATAATTCATAATAAATAGCCCTTTTATCGTAAAATTTGAATCTCGAGAGTTTTTATAGGAAATTCAATTATCTACAACTTTGAAGAAGAAAGTTTTTCCAAATTCCAAATGTAAATTGACCAAATCCATAAACGGAGCGATTTTACAAGCTATGATCAAATTTCAGCAAGAAATGGGTCCACCAAAATTTTTAAAATGGTTTAAAACAACTTTTGCAACAAAAATACTCTTTCTCCTCATATACTCATATATCCCACATTCATTATAAAAATATCATCATTATTATATATATATAATAAAAAATATTATTTTATCGTAAAAAAGATAAAATATCAATTTTTAACAATCATCACTTTAAAAATTTTCTCCATCTATAACCACATAAAATTAATATTTTCTCATCATATAAATCAATAATTAATTATTCACAAATAATATTACAGAATCACAAGATCGGCAACCAGTGCCGCTCCTCAGAAAGAGGGGGCTTTCCAATAAGAATTTCTCCTTATCGCGCGCAAATTAGTGTGACCAAACCTCTCCTGTATGTAACTTTCTAGACATCGCCAATAATGTTTTCTAATAATATTATTCAGATAATATGAATTATTGCTTCGATAATGGAAAATATCAGATAGTGACAATTATCAAACAACAAGAATATAAAATATCAACGCAAAAATTATTGAATCAATAAAATAAAATATCGAATAAGAATTACCGTAATAATTATCGAGTAGTGCCTTTCACGTAAGAATCAATAATTGATGCAATACACGCAGCTACATCGCGGCAACAACGCCAGACATCGTGTTTTTAACCACCGGTATTCCAACAAAGTTAATTCAGAATAACTACGCCAAGTATTTATAAACAACTTATACTTGTCTTTTTTCTTCCATCCAATCGCTCACATGGGCCCATAAAGATCGCTACCGTCGCATTTAATATTCCCTACGCAAAGAAGAATATTCCACCACCAAACTAATATTCCCCGACAACAATGAATATTTTATAACCACCGCTTATTTAAAATATTTGCGATTTTACCCATAACTAACCACATTAATCAAATCAACCCTTACTATTTCAAAATAATAAATAGAGGAAATTAAATTTCATTTATTAATAATTTGGGGTCTTACAACCTCCCTCCTTATGAAATTTCATCCTCAAAATCGACGTGACGATTCTGTGTTTCAAAAGATGAGGATACCTCGCTTTCATTTCCGCTTCCAACTCCCGTGTCATTTCCTCAATAAAGATGGTTTCTCCACAAAACTTTAACTTGTGGTATGACCTTCGTGCGTAGGATATGCTCCTTTTCCTATCCAAGATCTTGACAGTACCTCTTCATACGTTAAGTCTTCGCTATCTCGTCCGATTCTAACTCAATAACGTGGTTCGGGTCTTTCACATATTTACGGGCAGACGATATATGAAAAACATTATGAACACGAGACATACTTGAGGTAACGCGAGTCTATAGCCCACATTTCCTACTCGCTCAAGAATCAAATGGACCAATAAATCGTGGATCGAGCTTTCCTCTCTTCCCAAATCTTGTAAATCCTTCCATGGAGCCACACGCAATAATACATGATCCCCAATACTAAATTCCACGCCCTTTCGATGAAGATCCGCATAACTCTTTTGTCGATCCTGCGCTGCTTTGATATACGCTGTCAATCGTTTGATCTTCTCTCAGAGTCATTCGTACTAACTCGTCCCAACAACGCTGCTTTCTCCCACCTCATCCCAAAGATATCGAGAGCGACACTTTCGGCCCATACAATGCTTCAAATGGAGCCACACCTATACTTGCTCGATAATCGCTGTTGTAGAGAATTCCACCAATGGTAAATACTTATCCCAACTCCTTTGAAGTCTAGGACACAGTAGTCTTAATAGATCTTCAAGAGTTTGAATAGTCCTCTCGATTGTCCGTCTGCTTGAGGATGGTATGTCAACTAAATCAGAAATCCGTCCCCATAGCTTTTTGCAAGCTAACCCAAAATCTTAAAGTGAATCTGGTCACGATCCAAACTATGGATACCGGCATGCCATGCAATCTCACAATCTCATCTACGCACATACTAGCAAGACGCTCAAGGAATAAGTCTCCCAGATTGGCAAGAAATGAGCAGACTTGGTTAATCTATCAACAATAACCCAAATAAAGATTTATGCCTTGAGAAACCGTGGGGGAAGACCCAGAATCGAATCCATGGTAATGTGTTCCCACTTCCATTTCGAATCTCAAGTGGTTGCAATGGACCTTTTGGCACTTGATGCTCCGCCTTTACACGCCGACAAGTTAAACACCTCGAGATAAACTTTGCAATCTCTCTCTTCATATTGTTCCACCAAAATGTATGTCAAGATCACGATACATTTTGGTACTCCCAGATGGATTGCAAATGTTGTGTTGGTGCCTCCATCATGATTCTATGCTTCAAATCGTAATCGTTAGAACACAAAGTCCGGAGTGGACTCAAGTATTCCTTCTTCATCGATTCTTGCTTCGAATAATACCTTCTTGACTTTTCTTCATACATACGCCGCCCGGTTCTCGCGGGTCGAGCAACTTTAACTTTTTCTATTAAAGTTGGTTCTATACGATATTTGACATCATCGCACTTGTTCTCGTGATATGATCTTCTACTCAACGCGCGCACCACTACGCTCGCTTTTCCAGATGGTATCAATAGTATGGTCGTAATCTTTCAACAACTCGAGCCAACGCCGCTGCCAGATATTGAGTTCTTTTTGAGTGAAGAAATATTCGAGGCTTTTATGGTCTAAATATATCTCCACTTTCTCCCCATATAGATAGTGCCTCCATCTTTAGCGTGAAAACGATCGCCGCTAACTCTAGATCATGAGTAGGATAATTCCTCTCATATTCTTTAAGTTGTCATGAGGCATAAAGCTATGACTTTCCCACGCTGCATGAGAACACATCCTAACCCTTTGCCTCAAGCATCATTCAGAGATAACAAATCCATCCAAACCAGATGGTATTGTCAAAACAAAATAAAATGAGTCTCCTCTCGAGATCTTGGAAACTCTTCTCGCATTCCTCGCTTCCATACTGAATTTTGTATCTTTACGAGTCAACCGAAGTTAATCTGAGTAGCGATTCTAGAAAATCCTTCCACAAATCTCCGATAATAACCAAATAAGCCCAAAAGCTACGATTTCTACCACCGCCTTTGGTTGCTCCCAACTTCAGATTGCTTCAATCTTCGCCAGTCAATAGACACTCCATGTTTTGACACCATGTGCCCAAGGAATGCTACTTCCTCAAGCCGTAACTCGATTTCTTCAACTTTTGGCATATAGCTTGTTATCACGGGCCTTTGCAAAGACTCAAATTTTCAAATGGCGCCATGATCTTCACGGCTTTTGAATAGATGAGGATGTCATCAATAAAGACAACAACGAACTCGATCCAAATATTCCTCAATACTTTGGCTCATCATATCCATGAAAGCAAAGAGGAGCATTAGTCAATCCAAAAGACATGACTAAGAATTCATAATGCCCGCATCGAAGTTCTCGAAAGCGCTTTGAATATCCTCGCTTAACCTTCAAATTGATGATATCCGAATCGAAGATCGATTTTGAAAAGAATTGTGCCTCAGAATCGGTCAAACAGTCATCAATACGAGGTAGCGGATACCTATTCTTGATAGTGATATGGTTTAATTCCCGATAATCGATACAAAGTCGATACTCCCATCTTTCTTCTTTACAAATAAAATGTGAGCACCCCAAGGAGATGTACTAGATGAATGAAACCGATGTCCAACAACTCCTCGTAGTTGGACCTTTAACTCCTCAAGTTCAATAGAGCCATTCGATATGGGTTTTAGAAATGGGCTTTGTACCAGTTTCAAGGTCAATAAAGAATTCAACTTCACGCTCGGGGGTAGACCGAAGTTCTTCAGAAATACGCCAGAAAGTCAATAACAACAGAATATTATTCAAATCGACGTGTCTTTATTCAAATCCATAACATGGGCTAAGAAAGCTTGACATCCGCTTTTCAATAAACGAATAACTTTATGACTTGATATGACAAAGGATTGATTTTAATGGTTTAGTTGTTTGAATTCGCATACAACAAAGTTGATTAGAATATGAAAACTAACAACCTTACGAAAAACAATCAATTTTGGTATGATGAGTAGTTAACCAATCAATCCCTAAAATCACATCAAAAGCAAGTATCTTTAAAGAGATAAGGTCAACAGTAATGTGATGGTGCCAACTTGATCAAACAAGATTTATAAACAAAGGATGTGATGAAAGTTTCTCCTAACTGAGTTTCCACAGATAGTCAAAGTCTAATTTCTCCTGAGTCAAGTTTAAACGCTGAGCACAAGCAGAGAGATAAATGAATGGGTAGCACCCCAGATCAAGTAATGTATAAACTTCGCACTAATTTATGATTAGCTTACCCGTGATCACCTCGCTTGGGTTCTCGTCGATGTCGACCACCACGACAAACGCTTTTCCAGAACCGCTGACTTTGACTTTTCTCGGGATGTTTTTTTCGAGTCACCATCCCCACTGGACTTGGTTTTGCATTCAAGGCAATCTCGAGCGATATGTCCTTCCTTTCCACAATTATAACATACCTTAAACCGCTAGGGCGCTTCAATGATATGTCCTTCTTTTCCCGCACTTTATAAGATATATGACCGGTGGTCGTTCTCCTCCCTCGAACCAAATTGTCTATTGGTGCCGACGCCTTCACATTGTCATTGTTGAATCTCCTTTTTAAAATCTCCCCGAGTCGCTTCTTCTATTTTCATGGCCACGATTACCACCAGAGTGGTTACCGCTTTTCAATGTTTTCCTCCCCACCGGTTTTCATTGTTCGATGATCGCCGCCACCTAGATGACCGTCATGGCCCTCGTCAACGTATCGCTATCTCGCTTCTAATAATTGAGCCTCGCTGACAACATCCTCAATATAAAGAAAATTTATGAGAGATAAGATATCGTCAATCTCGGGTTTTAAACCTCTCAGAACATCCTCGCTATTCGCTCTCATTCTCTACCAAATGAGGTGCAAACTCGATAACTCTCGCTAACTTCGCCAGATTGGGACACCGCCATGTTGTTTTGTTCTAGTCTAATAAACTCTACCTCCTTCATACGGCGTAATACTTTCAGAAAGTATTTTTGTTGAAAAGTTTCAAACGCTTCCCAAGACATGCGGAGTGCGCAAGCAGTCGGGTACGCTTTCACGCGACTCCCACCAAGAATCGCCTCGCCACTAAACATAAAGGTGGCGAATGGAACCTTCTGTTCTCCGCATCCCAAGACATCGAATATCTTGGTAATTTGTTTGACCCACGCTTTCCGCCATGATCGGATCCGCTTTCCCTTAAATTCGTGGTCCCAACTTTTAATCGCTTGCCGTGGATAAGTCACGGCTATCATTTCCACCCGTATTCTCGTATACGAAGTCTCCTCGTCTGGGTTTTGTATGAAATCGCAAAAAGCTCCTAAACATCCCGCTGCATCATCGCCCCGCCAAAAGGTGTTGTTTATAGGAGGAATATTGCCTTCCTCGCTGCATCGCCTCGGTAGTGATTAAAGGTGTTTCCACTGGCCTCATTAACTCCACCGCTAATATTCTCAAATTTGCCATTCTTAAATACGCCATAAAACAAGGGTTAATTAAACAAATTAACATATCACATATATAACCATATTACTTCAACCGACCAACAAATAAGCTTAGGTATGACACACACTAAATAAGGATTACTCGCCTCCCTCCTAAGATTATTCCCCG
Source organism: Panax quinquefolius (assembly GCA_020205615.1). NCBI lineage: Eukaryota > Viridiplantae > Streptophyta > Magnoliopsida > Apiales > Araliaceae > Panax > Panax quinquefolius. Next base: position 26,295,087 of record CM035151.1, read on the forward strand.
ATCTCTATACCAACCGCGATTCCACCATCTCCGCCAGACCAGACCATATCCCTAAGCTCGATAGTCAACCGCGATCCCTCATCAAATATAAGTATACAACACCCATTCTCGATATTAACCGTCGCCCCAAAAGTATACAACACCCATTCTCGGTACAAAAACAACTAAACAACTTTTATTAATACAACATAAAACTCATGAGTTTAAATACAAATATTGTCATCTAGACAATATCCACACTCAAATAAGTCCTCATTTCAATTATTGATAAATTATTTTATAAAATGGTGAGGACTACTAAAAAACTTCTAAACCATCATTCCATACCCCGACTAAGACTTTCGCTACATTCTCGCCTCCCCGAGAAGAAAAAAATGGAACAAAAGGAAAAGGGTGAGCTCAACTAGCCCAATAAAGAACATTACGACTAAGATAATACGTAACAAATTATCGTTAGTCTTCAACAGGAAAAATCTAATAGAATATAATAGACAACAAGTTTTAAATCAATATTCGCAATGAAATAATAATTCATTAGAAGAGTTAAGTAGAGAATGCAAACTACTATCTTCTATATATGAATTTAAAAGTTCATCGTCAATATTTTATCCTCGTAATATCAATCAATATATATCTCGAATCAAATATTCATCTTTGCACTACAGCCCAAAGATATTCATCACCAAATCATGTTCATCTAAACACTGCTCATCTTTGCACTACGGCCAAAGATATTCATCAAAAATCATTCATCTTTGCACTACAGCCAAAAAGATATTCAATTATATCATCATTTAGGACCGAGGATGATGAAAATATTTTAAAGAAAACGAATCCAAGTGAAACAAAAGAATAAATATTAAGGATTCAGTATTTCAAATATTCCATGTCCAAAAATATCTCATAAATAATCATAAGGAGTAAAATTCAAGAATGATCAAAACACATGGATACAATCAAAGCTAGTATCCATAATAGATATTTTGGACGAAAAACGAAAATTTAATTTTTCTGAATAGTGTTCGTATTAAGGTCAGATACGTGAATAGTCTCAGATACGTGATAAAGGATCTCACACTAAAAGATAGAAATTTCACAAAAAAATCATCACGCTTCGTGAATAGTATTCGTGAATAGAACTCGTGAATAAGAACTCGTGAATAGTAACTCATGAATAAGAACCCCGACATGAAAAAGTTCCAAATTTGATAAAAAGTTCCAACCAATATTTCGGCATAATTAATGATATTGAAGAAATAATATCATTTTTTTTTTAAAAAAAATATCCCTTACCTCAAAAAGGATAAAGACTCGACTGAATATCGGATATAGTGCAAAGAACTCAGCACCGATATAGCAATACTCAAAGTACTAAAATACTCACAAAATACGCTTGATATTATAGAGAGAGAAAGATAGAGAAATATGTAGTTTCTGGTGTGATTTTCAATTCTAACCTAAGCACCCTATTTATAGGAAAATGCTTAGAACACAAAAGTAGAAAATTTAATATAATATTAATATATATCAAAATTTCCTACGCACCTCTCGACCATCCTAAATCAAATTACTTACTAATGATAAAAAACAAAAAAAACGCTTTTTGTTATTAAAATTAATTAAAACTTTCAAAAATCAATTATTTCGGAACTTCAATAATTCATAATAAATAGCCCTTTAATCAGAAAATTCGAATCTCGCGAGTTTTTATAGGAAATTCAATTCTCTACAAAACTTTCTAGACATTGCCAATAATGTTTTCTAATAATATTATTCAGATAATATGAATTATTGCTTCGATAATGGAAAATACTGTATAGTGACAATTATTGAAACAACGGTAATATAAAATATTAACGCAACAATTATTGAATCAATAAAATAAAATAATTGAAAATAACTCATCAGTAATAATTATTGAGTAAGGCCTTCTTACGTAAGAATCAATAATTGGTGCAATACGTACATCTTCTCAACGCCGTATTTAACCAATTCTGGGTATTCCAACAAAGGTGTTAATCCAGTAACCACTATATCGTTATTTATAAACAACTTATACTTGTCATTTTCTTCATCCAATCGCTTTCCGTTATGGGGCCCACAAAAGACTGCGCCGTCATACGAATATACCCCGACATCAAGAATATTCCACGACCACACGAATATTCCCCGACAACAATGAATATTTTATAACCACCTGCTCATTTAAAATATTTGCGCATTTTACCCATAACTAACCACATTAATCAAATCAACCCTTACTATTTCAAAATGATAAATAGAGGAAACTAAATTTCATTTATTAATAATTTGGGGTCTTATAGACACTACAGGCTGTTTTCTCACCTACCACCTGAAAAGGTGTTTTGTCCCTCTTACCCATGGTACTATCCTTAGCTTCTTCACTACGCTTCTTTGTTGCATACTAAGGATATTTCATATATTCTGGGACTGATGAGTACTGCACCATCTGGGATCCATTCCTCACTTGTTGAAAACACAGATCATGAGGCTCGACGTTTTCTGACATGAGACAGATGATGCTCTATGATTTGGATCGTGAAGTTCTACGGTTTAGATCGTAGTGTCTTTGACATCTTTGCATACTACGAAGCTATTAGTTCAAGAGCACTATGATTTCCCTTAATCCTTCGCACACTACGATATTCTCTTGCTCGTGTTGTTGACTCTACGTTCCCGAGAGCACACTACGATCGTTGATTTGTAAAACTTCATGTTTCCTTCAGCATACTGTGATCGTAGAGTTGGATCGGCAAACGTTGGGACCACTCTATGATTTTCGAAGAGTCCCCTTCAAGGCAGGCACACTACGATCTTCAGGCTCTACGTTTTCTGCCTTGACTTCTGATATGTTGATCAGATGGATGCACTATGATTTCTTCAAGACTAATCTATTACATCTTAAGATCAACCTAACAATTTTGATCTTTCTATCTATACATTCTTTATCAGAATGGTACTCGTTGAAAGCTTAGATCAACCTAACAATTTTGATCTATCACTAAGTCCTTATACATATATTCATTTAAGGACCTTACAAATAATCATGAACATATACATTAAAACATCAAATCATAATATGCATTCTCCCAACAGTTTCTTTAAGCGAATCACATTCAGTGAACTTATTCTCCAATAAGCACCTACATATACTTACTTTAGTGTCTCCACACAAATAATTATGAGATCAATCATCCTCTTCAACATAGCAAGCATAGTATGTACTAATCCATCTGAAATCATTAACCCCGCATTAGTTATCCAATGATTAGGAACCTTTTAGTTTTGAGCTATCATACAATTTAGATCTCATTAGCATGATCATCATCATGATTTTAAAAGTATTGTTCAATAACTATGGGTAAACATAACTATTTGATTAAATTCGTATATAATGAGAATTGTTGTGTAGTAAAATATTAGACATGTCCTTTTCATTACATTATAGTTTATTTAATTTTAATTACATTCATATTGGAATAATATTGCACTCCCCAATAATATAGGAGCAATAATCAAAAATGTTGTCGTGATGTTTTAAATTAACATATTTCATTGCATTAGAATTTTAATTTTCATTAGAATTGATTAAAATTGGCCTATACCCAATGGAGTCTCGGTAAAAAATTAGTATTTGAAAATGTATTTTGATGTCTACTAAAAATGGCCATTGGTAACATCAGAACAATAATTATGTAGTCAATTCATGAATATTCTAATCCGGATCTGGTTACTGTGAAGTAAACTTCATGATAAGTTGGTTAATTGACTAATATACCTCTCAGCCTGCGTATCGATACTTTATTGATCAATTAACTAAATTTAACTTCATGTTAACCACTCCTGTGACGCCCCCAAAATAGGTATACATCACCTATTCTGAGTTGTCAATACATGGTACAGAAACAACTACAACTTTATTATTACAACAGTAAAACTGTGAGTTTGAATACAAATATTATCTTCTAGACAATATCTATACTCAAATAAATCCTCATCACATTTATTGATACATTATTTTACAAAAATGGTGAGGACTACTAAGCAATCCTTTCTAAAACCTTCATTCCATACCCGACTGCATCTCTCGCTATTCTCGCCTCCCGAGAAAAAAAATGGAACAAAAGGAAAAGGGTGAGCTCAACTAGCTCAAGAAAGAATATTATGACTAAGATAATATACAACAAATTATCGTTAGTCTTCAACAGGAAAAAAATAATAGAATACAATAGACAACAAATTTTAAATCAATATTCGCAATGAAATAATAATTCATTAGAAGAGTTAAGTAGAGAATGCAAACTACTATCTTCTATGTATGAATTTAAAAGTTCATCGCTCATCTTTTATCCCCGTAACATCAATCAATATACATCCGAATCAAATATTCATCTTTGCACTACAGCCAAAGATATTCATCACCGGTCATGTTCATTTAAACACTGCTCATCTTTGACTACTACCCAAAGATATTCTTCAGAATCATTCATCTTTGCACTACAGCCAAAGATATTCTTAAGAAATCATTCATCTTTGCACTACAAAAGCCAAAGATATTCCATAATATCATCATTTAAGACCGAGGATGATGAAAAATATTTTTTTTTTAAGAAACGAATCCAAAGAAACAAAATGACAAGGATTAAGGATTAAGGATTCAGTACTTGGTTTTATCCACGTCCAAAAACCCTCAAAAATAATCATAGTGGTGTAAAATTCAAGAATGATCAAAACATGGATACAATCGAAGTTAGTATCCGTATAGATGTTTTGACGAAAAGAAGAAATTTTATTTTTCTATGAATAAAGACCAGATACGTGAATAGTGTCAGATACGTGAATAAAGCCATATACGTGAATAAGAACTCCGACACCAAAGATAGAAATTCCACAAAAACATCTTCACGCTTCATTAATAGTACTCGTGAATAAGAACTCGTGAATAAGAATCTCATGAATAGAAACTTCGTGAATAAGAATCTCATGAATAAGAACTCATGAATAGTAACCCCCACATGAAAAAGTTCCAAATTTGATAAAACTTCAGATCAACATTTCAAAGATAATGATATTGAAGAAATAATATCATTCGAGAAGAAAATAACATCCCTTACCTCGAAAAGATCAAGATTTCTAAATTGAATAATGGGTATAAGTCTCAAGGAACTTGCACCGCCTAGCAATACTCAAAGTATACTCAAAATACTCACAAGAATACGCGATAATATAGAGAGAAAACTTCAGCCTTCGGTGTGATTTTCAATTCTAACCCAAGACCCTATTTATAGAAATCGCTTAGAACACCAAAGCGTAAAATTTAATATATTAATAATATTATTTTTCCACATCTTCCTACGCACACCATCAGCTGAAATCAACCACTAACACATGTCCCATAAGTGACAAAAACGTTTTTCATGCAAAAGTTACTTAAAACTCCAAAAAATGATAATCAATTAATCCTAACTTCAATAATTCATAATAAATAGCCCTTTCATCAGAAAATTCGAATCTCATGCGAGTTTTTATAGGAAATTCAATTCTCTACAACTTTGTAGAAGAAAGTTTTTCCAAATTCCAAATAGAAATTGACCAAATCCACAAACTAGACGATTTTACGTGCTAAAATCAAATTTCAAATAATAAATGGGGTCCACCGACATGTTTAACATGTTTTAAACATTTATTGCAACAAAAATACTCTTCCTCCTCTTATACTCATATATCCCACATTCGTTGTAAAAATATCACCGCTAATATATTATTAAAATAATATATTTAAATGAATTATTTTATCGTAAAAGATAAAATATTAATTTTCAACAATTGTCATTTTAAAATTTTCTCCATCTATATCCACATAAAATCAATATTTTCCTCATCATATAAATCAATAATTAATTATTCACAAATAATATTATGTAATCACAATATCGACAACCGTGCGCCTTCAGAGAGGGGGCTTTCCAATAAGAATTTCTTCATCAAGCAAGCAATTAGGTGACCAAACCTCTCCTTAGATGTAACTTTCTAGACATTGCCAATAATGTTATCTAATAATATTATTCAGATAATATGAATTATTGCTTCGATAATGAAAAATACCGTAAATGACAATTATCAAACAACAAAGAATATAAAATATCAACGCAAAGAATTATTAACTCAATAAAATAATCGAATAAGAATTATCAGTAACCATTATTGAGTAGTGCCTTCTTACGTAAGAATCAATAATTGGTGCAATACCGCAAAGCTATCGCTCAACAACGCGTATTAGTGTTTTTAACCAACGGGTATTCCAACAAGATAATCTGAATAACTACGCCGCTATTTTTAAAACAACTTATATTTGTCGCTTTTCTTCATCCAATCGCTTTCACATGGGGCCTACACATGGTCACATTGTCGCATTTAATATTCCCCGACAAAGATTTAATATTCCACGACCAAACGAATATTCCCCACGATAATGAATATTTTATAACCACTTGCTTATTTTGAAATATTTGCAGATTTAACCCTTAACTATCCACATTAATCAAATCAACCTTACTATTTCAAAATAATAAATAAAGGAAATTCCTTTTATTTAAAAATTTTGGGGTCTTACAACCTCCCCTCCTTATGAAATTTCGTCCTCTCGAAATCGACAGACGCACTGGTGTGTTTCGAAAGGTGAGGATACCTCGCTTTCATTTCCGCTTCCAATTCCTGTGTCATTTCTCTATAGCATGATTCCTCCACAAAACTTTAACTTGTGGTATGACCTTTGCGGCGTAGGACATGCTCCTTCCTATCCAAGATCTCGACAGTACCTCCTCATATACGTTAAGTCTTCTGGCTATCTCGTCCTGCTTCTAACTCAATAACGTGGTTCGGGTCTTTCACATATTTACGGCACGATATGTGAAACACATTATGAACACGAGACATACTCGAGGTAACGCAAGTCTATAGGCTACATTTCCTACTTCCTAAGTCAAGAATTTGAAATGGACCAATAAATCGTGGATCGAGCTTTCCTCTTCCCAAATCTTGTAACTCCCTTCCACGGAGCAACTCGCAACAATACACGATCCCTACATTAAATTCCACGCCCTTTCGATGAAGATCCGCATAACTCTTTTGTCGATCTTGTGCCGCTTTGTATACGCTTGTCGAATCATTTGGATCTTTTCTTGTAGTCATACGTTTAACCTCTGGTCCCAACAATGTTGCTTCACCCACCTCATCCCAACATATTGAGAACGACATTTTCGTCCATATAATGCTTCAATGGAGCCACACCTATACTTGCCTCGATAACTGCTGTTGTAGGAGAATTCCACCAATGGTAAATACTTATCCCAACTACCCTTGAAGTCTAGGACACAGTAGTCTTAATAGATCTTCAAGAGTTTGAATAGTCCTCTCGATCGTCCGTCTGCTTTGGGGATGGTATGCCGAACTAAATCGCAAATCCGCGCTCTATAGCTTTTTGCAAGCTAACCCAAAATCTTGAAGTGAATCTTGGGTCACGATCCAAACTATGGATACAGCATGCCATGCAACCTCACAATCTCATTCACATACATATACTAGCAAGACGCTCAAGGAATAAGTCTCCGACGGCAAAGAAATGAGCAGACTTGGTTAATCTATCAACAATAACCCAAATAGCATTGATGCCTTTGAGAAACCGTAGGAAGACCCGTGAATCGAAATCCATAGTAATGTGTTCCCACTTCCATTCCGAATCTCAAGTGGTTGCAACGGACCCTTAGGTACAAGATGCTCCGCCTTTTACACGCCGGGTGTTAAACACATCGAGATAAACTTTGCAATCTCTCTCTTCATATTGTTCCACCAAAATGTATGTCAAGATCACGATACATTTTAGTACTTCCGTGATGGATTGCAAATGGCGTATTGTGTGCCTCCATCATAATCTTGTACTTCAAATCGAGTCGTTAGGAACACAAAGTCTAGAGTGGACTCAAGTATTCCTTCTTCATCAATTCTCGCTCCTAATAGCTCCTTCTTGTACTTTCTTCTTCATAATGTGACGCCCCTGCCTGCGGCTTGAGCAACCTTAACTTTTTCTATTAAAGTTGGTTCTACGCCAGATACTTGACATCATCGCACTCGCTCCTCGCAAGATATGATCTTCTACTCAACGCGTCACCACCACGTCGCTTTACCGTGATGGTATCAATAGTGTGGTCGTAGTCTTTCAATAGCTCGAGCCAACGTCACCGCCGCATGTTGAGTTCTTTTTGAGTGAAGAAATATTTAAGGCTTTTATGGTCCAATATATCTCCACTTTCTCCCCATATAGATAAGTGCCTCCATATTTTTAATACGAAAACGATCACGCCGCCAACTCTAGATCACGAGTAGGATAATTCCTTCATACTCTTTAAGTTGTCGCGAGGCATAGGCTATGACTTTCCCACGCTGCATGAGAACACATCCTAACCCTTTGCCTCAAAGCATCATCAGAGATAACAAATCCATCCGAACCAGATGGTATTGTTAGAACAGTCCAAAATAAGTCTCCTCTTAAGCTCTTGGAAACTTTTCTCGCATTCTTCGCTCCAAACGAATTTTGTATCCTTCCGAAGTTAATGAAGTTAATGGAGTAGCGATTCGAGAAAACCCTTCCACTAATCTCCGATAATAACCACCTAAGCCCAAAAGCTACGTATTTCTGGCCACCGACTTTTGCTGTTGTTCCCAACTTTGTATTGCTTCAATCTTCACGGATCAACAGATACTCCATGTTTCGACACCACGCGCCCAAGGAATGCTACTTCCTCGCCGTAACTCGCATTTCTTCAATTTGGCATATAGTTGGTTTTCACGAAGCCTTCGAGTACCAAATTTCAAATGGTGCTCATGATCTTCACGACTTTTGGAATATATGAGGATGTCATCAATAAAGACAACAACGAATCGATCCAAATATTCCTTGAATACTTGCTCATCATATCCATGAAAGTCGCAGGAGCATTAGTTAGTCCGAAAGACATGACTAAGAATTCATAATGCCCATACCGAGTTCTCAAGGCGCCTTTGAATATCCTCGCCTAATCTTCACCGATGATATCCGTAATCGAAGATCGATTTTGAAAAGAATTGTGCCCTCAGAATCGGGTCAAACAAGTCATCAATACGAGGTAGAGGATACCTATTCTTGATGGTGACATGGTTCAATTCCGATAGTCAATACAAAGTCGCATACTCCCGCTTTCTTCTTTACAAATAAAACAGAGCACCCCAAGGAGATGTACTAGACGAATGAAACCGATGTCCAACAATTCCTCAGTAGTTGGACCTTTAACTCCTCAAGTTCAATAGAGCCATTCGATATGGGTTTTAGAAATGGGCTTTGTACCGTGTTCAAGATCAATAAAGAATTCAACTTCACGCCTCGGGGTGAATTCGAAGTTCTTCGAAAATACGCCAGAAAGTCAATAACAACAGAATATTATTCAAATTTGACGTGTCTTTATTCAAATCCATAACATGGGCTAAGAAAGCTTGACATCCGCTTTTTAATAAACGAATAGCTTTATGATTAGATATGACAAAGTGATCGATTTTAATGGTTTAGTTGTTTGAATTCGCATAACAAAGTTAGTTAGGAATAAACTAAACTAACAACCTTACGAAAACAATCAATTTTGGCATGATGAGTAGTTAACCAATCAATCCCTAAAAATCACATCAAAAGCAAGTATCTTTAAAGAGATAAGGTCAATGTAAGGTAATGGTGCCAACTTGAATCAAACAAGATTTATAAACAAAGGATGTGATGAAAGTTTCTCCTAACTGAGTTTCCACAGATAGGTCAAAGTCTAATTTCTCCTGAGTCAAGTTTAAACGCTGAGCACATGCAGGAGAGATAAAATGAATGGGTAGCACCCAGATCAAGTAAGGTATAAACTTCGCAAGAATTTATAAATAATTACCCGTGATCACCTCGTTTGGTTCCTCGATTATGACCAACCACAACAAACGCCTTCCCTAATCGCTGACTTTGACTTTTCTCGATACTTTTTGAGTCACCGTCCTCAATAACTAGGTTTCATGCATCAGATAATCTCGAAAGCGATATGTCCTTCCTTTCCACAATTATAGCATACCTTGAACTGTTGGGCGCTTTTGACCGATATGTCCTCTTTTCGTGATTTGTAGTATATACGACCGGTGGTCGTTTCTCCTCCCTTAGAACCAGCTTGTCACGCAAGACCGCTATCTTCTTCACATGGTCGTTGTTAAATCTCCTCTTTTTAAAATCTCCTCCCCGACTCGCTTCTTCTATTTTCACGGCCATGATTACCACCGAGTGGTTACCATTTCTGTCCGTCTGCTTTTCTCTCCGCAGTTATCATTATTCTGCTGATCGCTATCTCCGATACGATCCTCGTTGGGTCCTCACCGACCGTGCTTCGTTATCTCGCCTAATAATTGAGCCCTGCTTACAACATCCAATAAAGAGAAAATTTATGAGAAATGAGATATCGTCGTACGCCGGGTTTCAAACCTCTAAGAAACATCCGCGCCACACGCTCCTCATTCTCCACCAAATGAGGTGCAAACTCGATAACTCGCAAACTTTGCCTCGCATCGAGACACCGCCATGTTATTTTTTGTTCCAATCGATGAACTCCACTTCCTTCATACGACGAACACTTTCGTGAAAGTATTTGTCATTAAATAGCTTCAAAACGCTCTCCCAAGACATGCCGAAAAGTACGGATGGGTACGCTTCACGCATTCCCACCAAAGAGTCCGCCTCGCCACTTTTAACATAAAGGTGGCGAATGGAACCTTCTGTTCCTCCGCATCCCAAGACATCGAATATCTTGGTAATTTGTTTGACCCATGTTTCCGCCATGATCGGATCCGCTTTCCCTTAAATTCGTGGTCCCAACTCTTTGAATCGCTTGGTGTGATAACCCGTGAATTGCTATCATTTCCTCCTCAGATTTTGAACACGAAGTCTCCTCGTCTCGATTTTGCATGAACTCGCAAAAACTTCTAAACATCCCCTCGCTCATCATCTCGCTTTCAATGGTGTTGTTCACAGAGGAACATCACCACCATTGTAACGCTCTCCTCGCTTGGTGAGTACAGCATCTCCACTGGCCTCATTTCCATTGTTAATATTCTCATCGACATTCTCAAATATCACATAAAACAAGGGTTCATTAAGAAATCAATATATCACATAATATCCCTATATATCGACCAACTAACAAATAAGCTTAGTAGGACACACTAGCGAAGGATTTACTCGCCTCTCTCCTCCTAGTTCTATTCCCCATCTCCGCCAGAGATCATATCCCTAAGCTCGATACTAACCGTGACGCCCCAAAATAGGTATACATCACCTATTCTCGAGTTGCCAATACATGGTACGTAAACCACTACAACTTTATTATTACAACAAGAAACTGTGAGTTTGAATACAAATATTATCTTCTGCATAATATCTATACTCAAATAAATCCTCATCACATTTATCGATACATTATTTTACAAAAATGGTGAGGACTACTAAACAATCCTTTCTAAAACCTTCATTCCATACCCCGACTTCGCACTCGCTTATATTCTCGCCTCCCGAGAAAAATGGAACAAAAGAAAAGGGTGAGCTCAACTAGCTCAAGAAAAGAATATTATGACTAAGATAATATACAACAAATTATCGTTAGTCTTCAACAGGAAAAATCTAATAGAATACAATAGACAACAAATTTTAAATCAATATTCGCAATGAAATAATAATTCATTAGAAGAGTTAAGTAGAGAATGCAAACTACTATCTTCTATGTATGAATTTAAAAGTTCATCGCTCATCTTTTATCCCCTCAGAACATCAATCAATATACATCCGAATCAAATATTCATCTTTGCACTACAGCCAAAGATATTCATCACCGGGTCATGTTCATTTAAACACTGCTCATCTTTGCACTACGCCCAAAGATATTCTTCAGAATCATTCATCTTTGCACTGACTCAAAGCCAAAGATATTCTTAAGAAATCATTCATCTTTGCACCACAGCCAAAGATATTCCATAATATCATCATTTAAGACCGAGGATGATGAAAAATATTTTTTTTTTTTAAAGAAACGAATCCAATGAAACAAAATGACAAGGATTAAGATTAAGGATTCGTGACTTGGTTTTATCCACGCCCAAAAATACCTCAAAAATAATCATAGTGGTGTAAAATTCAAGAATGATCAAAACACGGATACAATCGAAAGTAGTATCCGTATTAGATGTTTTGACGAAAAAGAAGAAATTTTATTTTTCTATGAATAAGTACCAAGATACTGAATAAATGAATAGTGCCGAGTACGTGAAATAGAATCTACACCAAAAGATAGAAATTCTACAAAAAACATCTTCACGCTTCATTTAATCGTAATCGTGAATAAGAATCGTGAATAAGAACTCATTAATAAGAACTCGTGAATAAGAACTCATGAATAAGAACTCATGAATAAGTAACCCCGACATGAAAAAGTTCCAAATTTGATAAAAACTTCAGATCAACATTTCAAAGATAATGATATCAAGAAATAATATCATTCGAGAAGAAAATAACATCCCTTACCTCGAAGAGATCAAGACTTCTAGCTAGAATACCTGGTATAGTCTTTGAAGGGAACTTGCACCGCCTAGCAATACTCAAAGTATACTCAAAATACTCACAAGAATACGCCGATAATATAGAGAGAAAACTTCAGCTTCGTGTGATTTTCAATTCTAACCTAAGACCTATTTATAGAAAATCGCTAGAACACCAAAAGTTAGAAAATTTAATATATTAATAATATTATTTTCCACATCTTCCTACGCACACCATCAGCTGAAATCAACCACTAACACATGTCACATAAGTGACAAAAACGTTTTTCATGCAAAAGTTACTTAAAACTCCAAAAAAATGATAATCAATTAATCCGAACTTCAATAATTCATAATAAATAGCCCTTTCATCAGAAAATTCGAATCTCATGAGTTTTTATAGGAAATTCAATTCTCTACAACTTTGTAGAAGAAAGTTTTTCCAAATTCCAAATAGAAATTGACCAAATCCACAAACCAAGCGATTTTACAAAGCTATAATCAAATTTCACCAATAAATGGGGTCCACCGACATGTTTAACATGTTTTAAACATTTATTGCAACAAAATACTCTTCCTCCTCTTATACTCATATATCCCACATTCGTTGTAAAATATATCACCGTTAATATATTATTAAAATAATATATTTAAATGAATTATTTTATCGTAAAAAGATAAAATATTAATTTTCAACAATTGTCATTTTAAAATTTTCTCCATCTATATCCACATAAAATCAATATTTTCCTCATCATATAAATCAATAATTAATTATTCACAAATAATATTACGTAATCATAATATCGACAACCAGTGCGGCTTCTCAGAGAAGAGGGGCTTTCAATAAGAATTTCTTCTTCTTCAAGCCAAGCAATTAGGTGACCAAACCTCTCCTGTATGTAACTTTCTAGACATTGCCAATAATGTTATCTAATAATATTATTCAGATAATATGAATTATTGCTTCGATAATAAAAAATAATGTGTAATGACAATTATCAAACAACAAAGAATATAAAATATCAACGCAGAATTATTAACTCAATAAAATAATCGAATAATAATTATCGTAACCATTATCGAGTAGTGCCTTCTTACGTAAGAATCAATAATTGGTGCAATACCGTAAGCATCGCTCAACAACGCATATTAGTGTGTTTTAACCAACGGTATTCCAACAAGATAATTGTGAATAACTACGCCTTATTTAAAAACAACTTATATTTGTCGCTTTTTCTTCATCCAATCGCTCACATGGGCTCCACACATGGCATACGGCGTCATTGCATTTAATATTCCCTACACATTTAATATTCCACGACCAAACGAATATTCCCCACGATAATGAATATTTTATAACCACTTGCTTATTTTGAAATATTTGCGTATTTAACCCTTAACTATCCACATTAATCAAATCAACCCTTACCATTTCAAAATAATAAATAAAGGAAATTCCTTTTTATTTAAAAATTTCGGGGTCTTACAACTCCTCTCTAATAGACTCATAAAACATTGAATAATAATGTTACCGAAAATTGACCTATGTTGTGACACCCCCAAAATAGGTATACATCACCCATTCTGAGTTGTCAATACATGATACAGAAACAACTACAACTTTATTATTACAACAGTAAAAGCGTGAGTTTGAATACAAATATTATCTTCTAGACAATATCTATACTCAAATAAATCCTCATCACATTTATTGATACATTATTTTACAAAATGGTGAGGACTACTAAACAACTCTCTAGAACTTTCATTCCATACCCCACTTCGTACTCGCAATATTCTCGCCTCCACGAGAAGAAAATGGAACAAAAAGGAAAAGGGTGAGCTCAACTAACCCAAAGAAGAATATTATGACTAAGATAATATACAACAAATTATCGTTAGTCTTCAACAGGAAAAATCTAATAGAATACAATAGACAACAAGTTTCGAGATCAATATTCGCAGCTGAAATAATAATTCATTAGAAGAGTTAAGTAGAGAATGCAAACTACTATCTTCTATGTATGAATTTAAAAGTTCATCGCCTATCTTTTATCCCCGTAACATCAATCAATATATATCTCGAATCAATTATTCATCTTTGACTACAGCCAAAGATATTCATCACCGGGTCATGTTCATCTAAACACTGCTCATCTTTGCACTACGGACAAAGATATTCATCGAAATCATTCATCTTTACACTACAGCCAAAGATATTCCATAATATCATCATTTAAGACCGAGGATGATGAAAAATATTTTAAAGAAACGAATCCATGAAACAAAACGACAAGGATTAAGGATTAAGGATTCGTACTTTGTTTTATCCATTCAAAAATACCTCAAAAATAATCATAGTGGTGTAAAATTCAAGAATGATCAAAACATGGATACAATCAAAGCTAGTATCCGAATAGATATTTTGACGAAAAGAAAATTTTTCATTTTTCGATGAATAGTCTTTATTCGTGAATAAGGTCGTATACGTGAATAAAGGCATAGATATCGTGAATAAGAACTCCGACACCAAAAGTTCCAAATTTGATAAAACTTTAGATCAATGTTTCAACATAATGATATTGAAGAAATAATATCATTACGAAAAAAATAATATCCCTTACCTCGAAAGACAAGATTTCTAATTGAAACACTGAGATAAAAAGCTACGACTTGAACTTGCAATCAGATATAGCAATAATGAAGATCAAAGTATACTCAAAATACTCACAAGAATACGCTCGATAATATAGAGAGAAAACTTCAGTTTAATTGTGATTTTCAATTCTAACCCAAGCACGACTTTATTTATAGGAAAATGCTTAGAACACCAAAGTAGAAAATTTAATAAATATTATTATATTTTCCAAAATCTCATACGCACACTTCTTCCAACTGATTTCAGCCTCTATCACATGTTA
Organism: Panax quinquefolius; assembly: GCA_020205615.1. NCBI lineage: Eukaryota > Viridiplantae > Streptophyta > Magnoliopsida > Apiales > Araliaceae > Panax > Panax quinquefolius. Next base: position 26,310,665 of record CM035151.1, read on the forward strand.
CATAAGGGCCTCAAAATGAAAAAACACGTTTTGTAATTAAAAATATTTTAAACTTCCAAAAATCAATTATTTGAGTTTCTAACTTCAATAATTCACAATAAATAGCCCTTTTATTAGAAAATTCGAATTTTGCTGAATTTTTATAGAAATTCAATTCTCTACAACTTTGCGGAAGAAAGTTTTTCCAAATTCCAAACATAAATTGATAAAATCCACAAACGAATCGATTTTACAAGCTATAATCAAATTTCGATCGAATAAATGGGGTCCACCATATGTTTAACATGTTTTAAACATTTATTGGAACAAAATACTCTTCCTCCTCGTATACTCATATATCCCACATTCGTTGTAAAAATATCACCATTATTATATATTTAAAATATAATAATACATTTAAATGAATTATCTTATCGAAAAAAATAAAATTTTAATTTTCAACAATTGTCACATTAAAATTTTTCTCCATCTATATCCACATAAAATCAATATTTTCCTAATCATATGAATCAATAATTAATTATTCACAAATAATATTACGAATCACAATATCGACAACCGCGGCGCCTCAGGAAGAGGGGCTTTCCAATAAGAATTTCTCCTTCTTGGCAATTAATTAGGTGACCAAACCTCTCCTGCATGATCTTTCTAGACATTGCCAATAATATTATCTAATAATATTATTCGGATAATATGAATTATTGCTTCGATAATAAAAAAATCTTGTGTAATGATAATTATCAAAACAACAAAGAATATAAAATATCAACGCAAAGAATTATTAAATCAATAAAATCTTTGAGCGAAGAATTATCGTAACCATTATTAAGTAGTGCCTTCTTACGTAAGAATCAATAATTGGTGCATCATACCGTGGTACTTTGTATTTTAACCAACCGGTATTTTTTAACAATTATTAATTGATAACAACTACGCCGTTATTTTTAAACCACTTATATTTGTCGTTTTCTTTCATCCAATCGCTTTCAGTTATGGGCCCCACAAAATCTCGCTACCATCAATCGCATTTAATATTCCCAGAACAATGAAAGAATATTCCACGACCAAACGAATATTCCCCGACAATAATGAATATTTTATAACCACTTGCTTATTTTAAAATATTTGCGTATTTTACTCCTAACTATTCACATTAATCAAATCAACCCTTACTATTTCAAAATAATAAATAGAGAAAATTAAATTTTATTAATAATAAGTTGGGGTCTTACATATGTACTACTTTTAGACTTTCACTAAGGCTATGTTTGTTTGCAAAGATTATAATTGAGATAGGAATATTAATCTCAAGTGTCTTGTTTGTTTTCAAATTTAAATTTGGGAATATTAGTCTAAGGATTATTAAATGGCTTAATAGTCTTGAAATTATAATTAATCTTGGGATTATAATCTGATATACTATAATCCTGATATTATAATCATTCCAAACAAACATAGACTAATAGTAATTGAAAAACATACTTATTTTACATAGTAATAATATCGGTTCTTCACAATCTCAAATTAAATAATTATTTATGTACTAGCTCTCATATTTTTACATATTATTTTTGTTTGCAAAGATGTATTTAATTTTTATACTAATAAAACAAATAAGTTAAAACAAAATTACAATTTCTCCTAACACATTTTTCTTCTTTTTTGTATATTTTAAAATTCAGAAACATACATTAATTAAGTGAGAAAAGGCATCATCTAGGTCATGTTTGTTTGTAAGGATTATAATCCCGGGATTATATTCCTATGAATTATAATCTCAAGATGACTATTAATCATATGATTAAATAGTCATAGTCACATGTTTGTTTTTTATGAGATTATTAATGTGATAACTTAAAATAATCTCATGTCATGTTTTTGTTTTGTTGAGAATTATTTAAAGGGTTGGATAAAAACTTAAGCTATGTTTGTTTGCAATGATTATACTTGGGATATGAATATTAATCTCTAGGCTATGTTTGTTTGCAAGGATTACATGATAAGACTATTAATCCCAAGGCTATGTTTGTTTGCAAGGATTATAGTCCCAAGATTATGGGAATATTATAATCCCAGAATTATAATCTCAAGACTATTAGGATTTTAATTCCGGGATTATAATTATAATGTCAAGACTATTAAATCATTTTATAATCCCTATACTAATTGTCTCAAGTCTAAATTTAAAAACAAACAAAATAAAACGTGGGGGAAGGAGAAACATAATTGCATGTTATATTATGGGGCAGACAGAGATAAGGGACAATGTGATATATGCAGCTTGTCTCGGTACAAGGTGACAAAACGTGGGGGGGGAGGAGAAACATGTGCCTTAGAAGATCTTAAATTACCTTCATCTTGCATCTAGACTTCAACGACTATTCATGTCGTCCCATACGGCTCAACATATGAGCCGTATGGATTTGCAGAAAGGAAATTGTGTGTATTTAGTTTAGCAGTGTTGTAACTGAATTGAAATACCTACAGGGATTTTCAGTACATGAAGTAAATCGTGTGTAATCTATTTAGCAGGAAATCGTGGGTATCTATTATATACATCCGCTAGACTTACTAGCGGATTGTGTAGTTTCTGTCATAGTCTTGGCTAATTGAGGGGACAAAAGCGTCAATAATTTTGATTAAACACGTCCGCTAGTAAGTCTATCGGACGACGATTTTCCATTCTAAATCTCAGCCACTGATTTGTTAAACGGACGGTATGAATGTTATTTGCCACTTTTTGATCCATAGCAAATAGATGTTATAGATCATTTTCCATATATATATATATATATATATATATATATATATATATATATGCGGATCAATGACACTAAATTTTTTACACAATTTTTTGACTCTTAGATTTGAACATTCTTAATGGCTAAGATTAAAGCTGATTTTTAATTTATAACTAAATAAAAAAAATAAAGATTATGGTAACATACTAGAGATATGTGATAGTAGGATGATACATCTTGGGCTTCCTCCATCCTGACGGTTTACATGACTTGAGTTGAAGTTTTAGACATGAAAAGATTAAAATGAAAAGCTCCATGTTTTATTTTTATTTTTATTTAGTATTAAATTAAAAATCAACTTAAATCTTAGCCATTAAGAGTGTTCAAATTCAAGAGTCAAAAATCATGTAAAAAACTTAGTGTCATTGATCACTATCCGCCTATATATATATATATATATATATATATATATATATATATATAGGGATCAGAGCATTCTCATTAAATAGTATTCTTTTTATTAAAACAACGTCATTTTGGAGGGATTTATGGCATTTTGTAAATATAATGCCACCGCGTATTTACAAAAATGCCACAGCGTCCCTCCAAAATGATTTAGTTTTAATAAAAGAATGCTATTTAAGAGAATGCTCTTGATCTGATCCCGATATCTATATATATATATATAAAGCCATTAGACTCACAACTCAAAGGTTGATGTAAGACCCAAAATTTTTAAATAAAAGAAAATTCTTTTATTTATTATTTTGAAATAAGAAGGGTTGATTTGATTAATGTGGATAGTTAAGGGTTAAATACGCAAATATTTCAAAATAAGCAAGTGGTTATAAAATATTCATTATCGCTTGGGAATATTCGTTTGGTCGTGGAATATTCAAATCTTGTCGGGAATATTCGTGATTTACGACGCCAATGACCATGTGTGGGGCCCATAACTGAAAGCGATTGGATGAAGAAAGCGACAAATATAAGTTGTTTTTAAATAATCAGTAGTTATTACTGCAATTAATCTTGTTGGAATACCCGGTGGTTAAAACACACTAATACGCGTTGTTGAACAGTAGCACACGGTATTGCACCAATTATTGATTCTTACGTAAGAAGGCACTACTAAATAATGGTTACGATAATTCTTGCTCAAAGATTTTATTGAGTTAATAATTGCTACGCGTGATATTTTATATTCATTGTTGTTTCAATAATTGTCATTACACGATATTTTCATTATCGAAGCAATAATTAATATTATCTGAATAATATTATTAGATAACATTATTGGCAATGTCTAGAAAGTTCATCTAAGGAGAGGTTTGGTCACCTAATTGCGGCTACCAGAAGAAGAAATTCTTATTGGAAAGCCCTCTTCCTTGAACCGCTTTTGTTGTCAATATTGTGATTCTCAGTAATATTATTTGTGAATAATTAATTATTGATTTATATGATGAGGAAAATATTGATTTTATGTGGATATAGATGGAGAAAATTTTTAAAATGACAATTGTTGAAAATTAATATTTTATCTTTTTCTCGATAAAATAATTCATTTAAATATATTATTTTAATAATATATTAATCTGTGATATTTTTACAACAAATGTGGGATATATGAGTATACGAGGAGGAAGAGTATTTTTGTTGCAATAAATGTTTAAAACATGTTAAACATGTCGGTTGGACCCCATTTATTGATCAAATTTGATTATAAACCGTAAAATCGGCCGCTTGTGGATTTCGGTCCAATTTCTATTTGGAATTTGGAAAAACTTTCTTCTGCAAAGTTGTAGAGAATTGAAATTCCTATAAAAACTCATGAGATTCAAATTTTCTGATGAAAGGGCTATTTATTATGAATTATTGAAGTTCAAGTTCAAATAATTGATTTTTATAAGTTTTAATTATTTATTTTATGAAAAACGTTTTTATCATTTCTTTCTAGAAGGTTGGCATGTGGGAAATGTTGGGATCTGATTTCCAAAGAGGCGTGAAATTTATTAATAATAATATATTTTATTAAATTTTCGCTTTGGTGTTCTAAGCGTTTTCCTATAAATAGGTGCTTAGGTTAGAATTGAAAATCACACCGTAAAATCAAGTTTTCTCTCTATATTATCGAGCGTATTCTTGTGAGTATTTTGAGTATACTTTGAGTATTGTTATACTGGTGCAAGTCCAAGTCATACTTTATATCCTGTTTCATTTAGAAGTCTTGATCTTTCGAGGTAAGGGATATTATTTTTTTTTTTTTCGTAATGATATTATTTCTTCAATATCATTATAATTTGAAATGTTGATCTGAAGTTTTTATCAAATTTGGAACTTTTTCATGTCTGGTTACTATTCATGAGTTACTTATTCACGAAGTTACTATTCATGAGTTACTATTCACGAGCTTACTATTCACGAGTACTATTCATGAAGCGTGAAGATGTTTTTGTGGAATTTCTATCTTTTGGTGTCGAGTTACTATTCACGATACTTGCACTATTCACGTGATACTGATATTATTCAATCGAAAAATAAAATTTCTTCTTTTCGTCCAAAACATCTATTCGGATACTAACTCGATTGTATCCATGTTTTGATCATTCTTAAATTTTACACCACTATGATTATTTTTGAGGTATTTTTGAACGTGGATAAAACCAAGTACGAATCCTTAATCCTTAATCCTTGTCATTTTGTTTCACCGGATTCGCTTTAAAAAAAATATTTTCATCATCCTCGGTCTTAAATGATGATATTATGGAATATCTTTGGCTTTGTAGAGCAAAAGATGAATGATTTCTTAAGAATATCTTTGGCACAGAGTGCAAAGATGAATGATTTTGAAGAATATCTTTGGCCCGTAGTGCAAAGATGAACAGTGTTTAAATGAACATGACTAATCGATGAATATCTTTGGCCCGTAGTGCAAAGATGAATATTTGATTCCGGATGTATATTGATTGATGTTACAGGGGATAAAAGATAGACGATGAACTTTTAAATTCATACATGAAGATAGTAGTTTGCATTCTCTACTTAACTCTTCTAATGAATTATTATTTCATTGCGAATATTGATTTAAAATTTGTTGCCTATCAGATTCTATTATATTTTTCCTTGTTGAAGACTAACGATAATTTGTTGTATATTATCTTAGTTATAATATTCTTTCTTGAGCTAGTATTTGAGCTCACCCTTTTCCTTTTTGTTCCATTTTTCTTCTCGGAGGCGAGAATATAAGCGAGTACGAGCCTGGGTATGGAATGAAGGTTTTAGAAAGGATTGTTTAGTAGTCCTCACCATTTTGTAAAATAATGTATCAATAAATGTGATGAGGATTTATTTGAGTATAGATATTGTCTGAAGATAATATTTGTATTCAAACTCACAGCTTTCTTGTTGTAATAATAAAGTTGTAGTTGTTTCATACTATGTATTGACAACTCGTAATAGTGATGTATACCTATTTTGGGGCGTCACAATTGACAAGTGTTGAATATGATGTTATGAAATATTATAATTGGACAAAAATGAATTTGAAAAAAGCACTCCAAGTATCAATAAATAATATTTTTATCAAGTATTTTGACCCCCCCTCTAAAAATGTTATGCTTCCGTCACTGTTAGTACTATTAACAAAGATATCATATTCTCATTAGTTTAAGTTTAGATAGATAGGATAAGATATATCACTGTTTTTAAACAAAATTATTGGTTAATTTTATCAAGGAGCTGGGACCACCAGAGTTTTTGGGAAAGCCAAAACCACTTAAGGCGGAGACGTGGATTAAGCAGATCACCAAGATATTTGATGTCTCGGGATGCTCCGAGGAGCAAAAGGTTCCCTTTGCCACCTTCATGTTGCGAGGAAAGGCAGATCATTGGTGGGAATCTGTAAAGCGTACTCAGCCTGCCGCACTGAAGAACATTTCACATATATAAAGGTTATTAAACTTTTATATAATTACAACCGAGCATTAAATTACATCTGCTTACACAAAAGAACATTTCACATATATAAAGGTTATTGAACTTTTATATAATTACTTGATCTTTAATTGCTAGTTGCTTAATTGAGAAGCATCAAATATAAGAGTTACTTAAACTTTTATATATATTTGTACTAAATTCTATCTGCTTATTTTAAGAAGCATGTCTCTATTAAATCTTTTGTAAAAAGAGAAAATGGTAGAGTTAGTTTATTTTATGTACATGTGAGAAAGACGAGTAATTCTTTGAACACGACCAAAGTCTTACAGAGGTCACCGGGAGTTGAATCTCTAGTGTACTTGTGAGGTGAGGAAGAGGTCATTGTTTCAAGACGGATTATAGAATATAACTAAACTCAACAAAAAGATACAACTAAGCTTGAGGAGGGAGCTGGGAGCTTGTTGTCCAATATATATATAGTTAGTTGAGAATAGTTATATGTTTGTCTATAAAACTTTGTAAAGGCTTTTCCGCCTGTTGAATGAGTATTTATTACTGAGAGTAATAGGATCTCAAGTCCTGAAAAGGAGCTTGAGACTGGACGTAGCAACATATCCGGGATGTATGTTTGTGAATAAAACAAATCTATGTGCATTGAGTGATTGAATTTTTATCGTCTTGAATATTAATTTCTACCACTGCAAATTAATTATCTAAAAATTTAAAAAGGCCTAAGATAATTTTTTAATCTGTAATAATCTATTCAACCTCCATTCTAGATTATTATTTGACTTTCATCTTGTTTGTTTTCAAATTTAGGCTTGAGACTATTAGTTTAGGGATTATAAAATAACTTAATAGTCTTGAGATTATAATCTCATTGATTATAATCTCGGGATTATAATCCTTGCAAACAAGCATAGCCTTATTATTTGGACTATAATACCCTTAGTACTCACTGGCGGAACCAGGGGGGTCATATGACCCTCACCCTGTAATATTCGGGGGTTAGTTGTTTTCCTTTCCCTTCCTTTTTCTTTTATGAATTTTCTTTTCTCCTTTGCTTTTCTCTTTGATTTTGTTTTATCATCAAAGTGGGGCAAAAAGTGGTAGTAACAATTCTCTATGTAAACTAATTAAAAATAAAAAGCTAAAGAAATAAAATAATTTTTTTTGGATCCCACTAGTGATCTTAAGTGCACCATAGTTATATCCTATCAAGATTACTAAATTTGTCTTCTTCTATTTATTTATTTTTATTGCTGGAATTCCTTCTTTCAATCTAATTAATCCCATGAACCACAATATAAGGTTTGGAATATATAATATTATAATTTATACTTTATCTATAAAAGTAGGTAATCAATTGCCTAAAACTTAAAAGTTTGATTAATAGTCCCATAGTTCGAGAAACTTATATATATATATATATATATATATATATGGCAGATCAATGACACTAAATTTATTACACAATTTTTTGACTCTTGAATTTGAACATTCTTAATGACTAAGATTAAAGCTGATTTTTAATTTATAACTAAATAAAAACAAAAACAAAGATTATGGTAACATACTAGAGATAGGTGAGAGTTGGATGATACATTTTGGGCTTTCTCCATCTGACAGTTTGACAGCTCCAGGTTGAAGTTTTAGACATGAAAAAGATGAAGATGAAAAGCTCCAGGTTTTGTTTTTATTTTTATTTAGTTATAAATTAAAAATCAACTTTAATCTTAGCCATTAAGAGTGTTCAAATCCAAGAGTCAAAAAATTGTGTAAAAAACTTAGTGTCATTGATCCGCCCTCATATATATATATATATATATATATATATATATATATATATTTAAAGTCATTAGACTCACATCTCAAAGGTTGGCATGGGTTGAAATATGATGTTGTGAAATACTATAATTGGACAAAATAAATTTGAAAAAAGCACTCCAAGTATCAATAAATAAATTTTTTACTGATGTATTTTGACCCCCCTCTAAAAATGTTATGGTTCAGTCACTGTTAGTACTATTAACAAAGATATCATATTCTCATTAGTTTAAGTTTAGATAGATATGATAAAATACATCGGTGTTTTTAAACAAAGTTAAAGGCTAATTTTATCCACAATTTTTAGTCTTAAATGGTAAGGATTACTAGTTGAACATGTTATTAAATATTTTTCATTTTCAAGTCATTTTATTATCATTGGACTAATAATCCCAACTCCCAAATATATTTTTAAAAATAAACAAGAGACTTGAGATTAATTATCAAATCTCAAGTATAATCCTTACAAACAAATTACGTAGCCCTAGTCTTTTCATATTCTCATGTTTTAAAATATTTGACCTTTTCTTTTCATCCAAACAAATTATAAATTCCAAAACAATCTAAAAATATTGAAACATTGAGCCAAAGCGTCTAAGCACCCAACTTAAAAAACAAGATTTTGTTAAAATACCAATAGTACAAGAGAGTTGAGTTGTGAACATCTTCAATGATTTGGGGTAATCGTTTTTATTGTCTTATGTAAAGATATAGTTGAGATTCTCCACTTGGGAGAACTTAATTCCATCACTTTCCATTGTGGAGATCGATGGTTTGTATTCTCTACTCAATCTTTGTAATTGGGACGATTATTTATATATTTTTGTTGTGTTAAATTTACATATTTCATCCGCCTCTAAGAATTTCAAATAAGGAGTATTAATTATTCTAATTCACAACATCATATCATGCTATAAAATACTTTTATTTTTTTGTCTAAAATAATGTGTCACTATAATATTGGTCAGTAGAGATCTCATGTGATTGATTATACAATAAATTATCATTAAAATATTTAATGTCATGTTATCCGAGTTCAAAATTTGAGACCTCAAGCATTACTCATTTTATAATTTTACACAATCTCATTTATTAATATATAGGTCACAGAATCGACAATTTTTTATATAATCTAAGAGAATTAACCACAATCTTTCTAAAATTACCCTTCATGAAAAATGTTACAAATGAGAGAGAAGATGAGATAAGTATCTGAGAGCCTTTGGTTCAATGGTACTCGGCATATGGTAAAGGTATTATAGATAATTAATACTATATTTTAGTCTTTATACAATTATTTTCTTAATTTTTGTACACAACTCTAAAGCGTCATATATATATATATATATATATATATATATATATATATATATATATTTTTTATTTTAAAAGGAAAATAAATAAATTGTGACAGATGAGAAAGTAATTACCAAAGTCTATTTCTAGTTGAATATATAACACAAATATGTATCACAATTCTCAAGCAACCCGTTTAACTTGAATGTCTATCTATACTCATTATATTGTCATCATAATATCATAAGTGGAGTTGTAAAATTATTATTATTATTATTATTATTATTATTATTATTAAAGAGTTATATTTAATTCAATGTGTTTTGTATCATTTTAAAAGTATTTAAAAAATTCAGTGCAATTGCACTCAAAGTCAAATGGAAACTTGGTGCTTCGAAAGCTGCTCGACCAACACAATTAACTATATAAGCAATTTTTGTCTTTATACTATATTAATTTAATTAAATATAATGGAGTTGAAACAAAAAAAAACAGACATGAGTATTTTACTAATATTAAAATTTCCATACCTACCATTAATAATTAAAAGGTAATTTAACTAAACTTGAAAAACAAATAGACATAGATATCTTACCAATATATTGATTTCTACATCTATTATTAATAATTAACATTTTAAAAAATTAACATTTATTACTATCGAGTTAATTCGGGATGATAATATGAATCATTATCGAGTTAACTCGGTTGTTCCTTAAATTGATTGAAAATGAAGTCAAGTCAAACTTTTAAAACGGGGCATGAAGACTCTCATATGAGTTCGGACATGGAGGTATTCAACCGCTTAGAGGCTAATTTAGTAAAAAGCATAGTTCATTATGTCGACTGTAATACAAAATTAATACTCCAATTTGTACCTCTTTTTTGCAAACCTCCAACTTTTATTTTTACAACTCTCTCCAAGATGTATTACATATGTCAAACTCACCCTTTATGTATATTTTTTTGTTAAAAGTACTTAGATTAAATTATAAATCTAACCATTCTATTTATTATGCTTTTGCTTGCGAAAGTGTTCTCTAAACTTATTTTTTTTAGCACAAGTCTCCCTCGTTGAGGGTTAAATATTTTATAGGTCACTGTACTATAGGTTGACTTACAAATGGGTCACTGAACTTTTTTTCTTACAGTCAACTCACTGAACTTGTTTTTATTAACAAAACGTTAGAAAATCCGTTAAGTCTGTTGACTTTTAACGAAAATCTCCACATCAGCAGCTGAGTTGGAAACAAGAAGTTTATGTGTCAATAATTATCTCACGTGGCATTTATTATGTGGATCTAAAAGGAAAATCTATAACAAAATAAATTAGAAAAGTTTTTCAAAAATATAAGAAAATAAATAATATATTTAAATATTTTTGTAATTAATATTAAATGAATTTTTGTTTAATTATTTACAAATATAATAATATAAATTAGAAAAGTTAATCAAAAAAACAAAAATAAATGAAAAATATATTTAATTATTTTTTAATTAATATCATATAAATTTGTATTTAATTTTTCACAAATATATTAATATAAATTTAAAAATTTTGCTAAAAATAAAAAAATAAATGAAATATATATTTAATTATTTATATATCATTTAATAAAACAAAAAAAAATACTAAAATTAAATCAATACAAATTAATAGATTTACAAAACTATTTACGATTCAAAATCAATACAGGTACTCATTCACGCACCATAACTATTTCTTTTCTTTTTTTTCATTTGGACTCTTTCTAGGGTTTCGACTCTGAATCCTAAGCTTGTCGTAAAATCCTTTAAGTTTGTGTTAGGGATTCGACGAATTGGGGATTTTAAAGAAACATTAAGATTTAAGGGTTGTAGATTAGATTGGAACAGAAAAGAAGAGGAAGGTGAGCTTGTTCGATGTGGTGGATGATAGGTGTAAGACCCTAAATTTTTTTAAATAAAAAGGAATTTTCTTTATTTATTATTTTGAAATAAGTAAGGGTTGATTTGATTAATGTGGATAGTTAAAGGTTAAATACGCAAAATATTTCAAAATAAGCAAGTGGTTATAAAATATTCATTTTGACGACGGAATATTCGTTTGGTCGTGGAATATTCGCATCGCTGTCGGGGAATATTCGTATTTACGGCGTTAAAATGACCGTATGGGCCCCATAACGAAAGCGATTGGATGAAGAAAACGACAAATATAAGTTGGTTAAAAAATAACAGCCAGTAGTTATTACCAAGTAAGATCATTGGAATACCCGGTGGTTAAAATACGATGTCTGGCGTGGTCGCATGATGCAAGACGCCATTGCGCATATTGTTGAATTATTGATCCTTACGTAGCAGAAGGCACTACTCAATAATTTTCACATGAGTTACTTGTTCAATATTTTATTTTATTGATTCAATAATTCTTTGCGTTGATATTTTATATTATTGTTGTTCAATAATTGTCAACGCATTATATCTCCATTATCGATCAATAATTCATATTATTTGAATAATATTATTAGATAGCATTATTGGCAATGTCTAGAAAGTTCTCATCAAGGAGAGGTTTGGTCACCTAATCAAGGCCAAGAAGAGAGAAATCCTTATCTGAAAGCCCCTCTTTCCGGAACTACTGGTCATGTCATAATTGTGATTCTCAGAATATTATTTGTGAATAATTAATTATTGATTCATATGATAAAGAGATATTTATTTTATGTGGATATAAATGATGGATTTATTTATGTGGTTATAAATGAAGAAATTATTGTTGAGGTGTTTTATCAAGATTTTTACCGATCGAGGTATTAAAAATTAAATCGGGGGTTTGAGATATATATTGCGGGGTTATAATTTTAATCCGAATAGTTGGATTGTGGTAATTTTTGGGTATGTTATACATACATAAGTTGAGTATATGTCCACAAATTTTGAACCGTTAAAAATGCACGAATGATTTGTTATGAATTTTAAGAGGTGTCTCGATTCTAAATTAGGGTTATAATTGATTTTGGTGGAAAATTCTAGAATTGAGTGGGCCCCACTTGTGGTTGGTGAAGAAATGTTCTGAATTTTATTTCAAATGTGGTGGGTGGCAATAGTAGCGAGTAAAGCCATCGTGTAAGCAGTCAAGTCTGCTTGGTTTGGCCAGGCTAACATTTTTCTATAAATAGAGGCTGTTAGAATTGAAAATCACACCGTAAACAAAGTTTTCTCTTTCTCTCTCTATATTATTGAGCGTATTTTGTGAGTATTTAGATACTTTGAGAGTTGTTGTTCAAGACAAGTTTCATTCAAAGATCACTTCCGACCTTTCCTTCCGGCAATCTTCGATTCTTTGAGGTAAGGGATATTATTTTTTCAGAATGATATTATTTCTTCAATATCATTATCTTTGAAATGTTGATCTGAAGTCTTTATCAAATTTGGAACTTTTTCATGTCTGGGTTACTATTCATGAGTTACTATTCACGAGTTACTATTCATGAGTTACTATTCACGATTTACTATTCACGAGTACTATTCATGAAGCGTGAAGATGTTTTTTGTGGAATTTCTATCTTTTGGTGTCGAGTTACTATTCACGATACTTTGACTATTCACGATATCTGACACTATTCAATTAAAAATAAAATTTCTTCTTTTCGTCAAAAATATCTATTCGGATACTAGCTTTGATTGTATCCATGTTTTGATCATTCTTGAATTTTACACCACTGTGATTATTTTTGGGTATTGTTGGACATGGATAAAACAAAGTACTTAATCCTTAATCCTTAATCCTTGTCATTTTGTTTCACTTTGGATTCGCTTTTTTTAAAATATTTTCATCATCCTCGGTCTTAAATGATGATATTATTGAATATCTTTGGCCCGTAGTAGTGCAAAGATGAATGATTTCTCAAGAATATCTTTGGCCCATAGTGCAAAGATGAACAGTGTTGAGATGAACACGACCGATCGATTAATATCTTTGGCACAGAGTGCAAAAGATGAACAGTGTTTAAATGAACATGACCAATCGATGAATATCTTTGGCTCAGTAGTGCAAAGATGAATATTTGATTCCGGATGTATATTGATTGTTGTTACGGGGATAAAAGATAGACGATGAACTTTTAAATTCATACATAGAAGATAGTAGTTTGCATTCTCTACTTAACTCTTCTAATGAATTATTATTTTCATTGCGAATATTGATTTAAAATTTGTTGTCTATCAGTATTCTATTAAATTTTTCCTCGTTGAAGACTAACGATAATTTGTTGTATATTATCTTAGTCATAATATTCTTTATCGAGCTAGTTGAGCTCACCCTTTTCCTTTTGTTCCATTCTTCTCGGGGAGGCGAGAATATAAGCGAAGTACGAAGCCTGGGTATGGAATGAAGGTTTTAGAAAGGATTGTTTAGTAGTCCTCACCATTTTGTAAAATAATGTATCAATAAATGTGATGAGGATTTATTTGAGTATAAATATTGTCTGAAGATAATATTTGTATTTAAACTCACGCTTTCTTGTTGTAATAATAAAGTTATAGTTGTTTACGCACTCATGTATCGACAACTCGTAATGGGTGATGTATACCTATTTTGGGGGCGTCACAATAGGTCAGTCTCGAAGCTAAGCAGACCTAACGGAGGCGGCCGTACTCACAGAGAAGCTTGTTTTCATCCAGAAATTTTTCGCAGAGAGGGACAACGGAGGCAGAGGTCGAGCGGTGGCGGTGGCGAATCTGAGTTTGGATTTGGGTGGAGGATCTGGGTTGGGGTTTGGCAGTCACTCTATTTGAATCCAGATGTGAATCCCAAGATTACAGATGAGATGGAAGTTAGTGGAACGATGGTGCAGAGTGGTGAATCCTGATAGCTTATTATCAGTAAGAGTATGTATCTTTGCTTAATAGAAGTTAGTGGAACGATGGTGCGGCAGAGTAGTAGTAGCGGAGGTGGTTCGACTATGAGTAGGGTGGTTGCGAGTATGCAGGCGTCTAATTTGCAGGAAGAATTAAGGAAATTAAGGAATTAGTGTGTGTGTTCTTGGTGTGTTAGTGTGTGTGTGTGTTTGAATTTATATGTGTATTCTTGGTATTAGTGTGTGTTCTTGGTGTGTTAGTGTGTGTGTTTGAATTTATATGTGTATTAAGGAATTAGTGTGTATTTTCATCCAAAATTATTCATTTTAATTTGATTTGATTTGTAATTTTAGTATATTACAAAGAAGATTTGTAAATAATTTTTTATTATTGATTTAATTTGATTTGTAATTTTAGTATATTATAGTATATTTTTTCTATTAAACTATGAAGATTATTTTCTATTTTCTTATAATCACAAAAATAAGAATTGTTATAAAATTTAATTAAATTATTTCTTTAATAAAATGATTATTTCTTAAATTTAATTAAATTAAATTATAAAATTTAAATTTTGTATAATTTTAAAATAAAAATTATTTGATAAAATTAAAATTACAATATAAATTATTTGATAAAATTATTTGCATATAAAAGTACAAATTTATTTATCCTTGTTAGAGATCACAAAAAAAATTATCACCAAATTGACTCAATTATAAATTTAATATCCGATTTTGAAAAGATTTTTAATTTTAAATTATTTTTAATTTTATAATTTTTAAAATTTATTTTATACTTTAAAATATTTTTTTTCATTTTTTCATAAAAATTTTCCTCCAAATCCACATCTTCACTGCCACGTCGCATACTAACTGCCACATAGCCTTTTTTCAGACAAGTCAGCTGCCACGTCATCATTTCCGTTAAGTCAACTTTGACTTAACGGTTTTTGAAATTTTGTGTTAGTAAAAACTAAAGTTCATTGAGTTGATCGTAAGAAAAAAAAGTTCATTGGACCCATTTGTAAAATCGAATTCCATAAGTAGAAATGACTTTCAAAAGCGTTTAACCCCTTCGTTAATATATTAGTCATACAAAATTGTCTCTCCATCCTTTTCCGTTGATAATATAGCAATTTTGTTAATTAAATTTGACAAAAAAATTGTTAACGTATTGTTATGCTGTATAAATTAAGATTATTATAGTGTTAACATAGGTGTCATCATGTTTCCAATGTAACAATCGAAAATACATAAAGGCTGAATTTTGCATAATTAATACATCTTGAAGGGAGGGTTTTGTAAAAATATAAGTTAAATGATGAGTTTTGCAGAAATGGTACAAACTAGAGCGTACTTTTGCATTTTAGTCTCATTATGTCAGTCTCAGTCTCAGCTCCCAATTGCATATGGATCTAAAAGGCTAAGCATAAAAAAACTAAACTCTCTCTCTCTCTCTCTCTCTCTCTCTCTTCTTCACCTTAAACAGTGATTATAAAAGAGATCCCCAAGTTTAAACTCCTCTTAAACAAACCTTCTATTTTTAGAAAC
This sequence comes from Panax quinquefolius, assembly GCA_020205615.1. Taxonomy (NCBI): domain Eukaryota; kingdom Viridiplantae; phylum Streptophyta; class Magnoliopsida; order Apiales; family Araliaceae; genus Panax; species Panax quinquefolius. The sequence goes on from CM035151.1 coordinate 26,326,857, forward strand.
TAAACCTTTTCAGCCGCCCATTTGCCATGGCCCCTTTAGTTTGCAGTACATTCCATTTTTAGCAAACACTTTCTCTCGCTACCAAAAAGTAATCTTTATCTCTATCTATATTCCATGTTCGCTGTTTCTCTCTAGAACTTTGTGAAATTTGTCAACTTATGTGTAGAGCAAGTAAAGGCAGATACTTTGGTCGGTTTTTGGAAGCTATCCAGTTAAAAGGATAGGCTTGGGGCTGATAATTTGGTAAAGTTATGTATTTGGGGCTGGGTTCATTTCATCTCCATTTTCAGGTAATTCCCAATTTCCCATATTCAATTTGGGTTTGGCATTTCTGGGCCTTTTTTAATCTTATTTATTTAATTTTTTTTAGTATTTGTTGATAGAGGGCTTGTCTAAATTGTTTTTTATTTTTATTTTTTAATTTAAGACAGAATTTAAACTTATATAGTTTGAACTCCTACCTTTTTTTAGTACAAGGGTGGGGATAACCGTTGGCCCAAGTTTTATTTTTTTGTTTTTTTTCTATTTTGTTGATTAATAGTTGCAGCTTTTTCTTTGCTCTGCGACTTTGGCGGCTAAGTTGAGAGGGACACTGTGAAATTTCTGTCTAAGGTGTGTATGTAGTGCCATTTGTTTTAATAAAAAATATTAGTTGTATTAATTTGTTTTTATATAAAGGGAGAAGGAGGGTGATTTTCATTTGTGGGCAGTGCAGGTTTTATGTTGTTTAATTGAAGAAGTTGAGATCTTGATTTGAATTAGGAGTTTCTTTGACTAAAAGATTGGTGAGGCTAGTGGCATAATGTTCAGATACTGGGTTCTTGGTGTTCAAGTTGGTGAAGATTTTAGGGATGGAAATATATTTTTGAAGAAAATCTTTTGAAAGAATTCTAGCATTTGATACTTGAGTTTGTTTTTGTTTTCTTAAATTTGAAAATGGAATACCCTTTTTCTTCTAAAGAAAAGGGTATTAGTTCCTGGGGTTCTCCAAGAACTCAGATAGATGGTATTACATCATTGGATGGTGTGACAAGGTATTCTGGGCTGGAGGATCCATTTAACAATGTTGCAGACCTCATGAATTTCGATACATATGCCGGATGGTTCAGCAGTCCCTCAATGGCAGATCAGATGTCCGGGTCTTATTCATTTGCACCTCTTGACTTGGTGTCCACAAATTGCCCGCCCTTAGATCAATTGAAGTTCAGTCAACAAAGCTGTGGGAGCTTTGGCGTGGCCGATGGCGATGTGGTCAGAGGTTCGGTTATTACTGGCGAAAAAATGGCTTTTCAGCAGATGGATCCCCAGTTTGGTTTTTTGTTGAATCTTGTGGATGGGGAGGGCTCAGGTGCAAAAAGAAGTAGCACTTCTTGTCAGCAAAACAACATTATGGATGTGGGGAATTGGATTATCCCTCGGCCACTTGAGCGACCGCTAGCAGAAAAGATGCTCAGTGCATTATCTTTGTTTCAGGAGTCATCTGGTGGGGGAATTTTGGCCCAAGTTTGGGTACCCATTAAGCATGGGGATCACTATAGGTTAAGCACTTCTGAACAGCCCTACTTGCTTGATCAGATGCTGTCAGGATATCGTGAAGTTTCTCGAGGATTCACCTTTGCTGTAGAAGCGAAACCAGGGTCACTTCCTGGGCTTCCTGGCCGTGTATTTGCCTCCAAAATACCGGAGTGGACCTCAAACGTAAGATACTATAATGAGAATGAATACTTAAGGGTAAATCACGCAGTAAACCATGAAGTCCGTGGATCTGTTGCCTTGCCTATATTCAGCAGTGATCTGTTGGAAAAGTCATGTTGTGCTGTGCTGGAACTTGTCACTTTGAAAGAAAAATCCAATTTTGATTCTGAGATGGAGCACGTCTGTCGTGCATTCAAGGTTAGTTCTCCTGTTTAATGTCTTTACAACTTATAAGTACACATTCTATAGTTAAGGCTGTGCTATTAAGCCAACTGAGAAGAAAAATCACCGTAGCTGATATTAAACCAACCTCTCCGAATTCTAGTTAGTAGTGCTAAAACATTTTTAATTTAATATTTGTCATGTCTATTAACCATTGAATAATAGAAAAGGAGAAATATATGGCACTTTCGGAATGGTGAACTGAACTTGTTGAACTGTTACTTCAAAGGTTTTAACTGTGTTTGGACCCCACATAACGCAAGGTCAGAATGATTGCAATGATTCGTCCTTCCATTTTAACTTACTAACTTGTGAGTTGTCTTCTTTCTTAGATTCTTGGGAGTTGTTTATAACGTGTTAAACCAGTCCAGTAAAGGTTTGAGTTTTGGGTTATTCCCCTGTGTGAGTTTCTAATATAGGTGACAGTTTCACATAAATATAAAATAAAATTTGTCACCCGAGTGGATTGAGACGGGTAGAAACATGAGAACAAAATGTGTATGTTTTGGTATTTCTAGTCTGCAGCAGTATTATGGATCTGCCTTTTTATATTGATAAGTATCTGTTATGCCTTTTTCTGGATAAGTCTCTGTTATGGACCAGCCTTAGACGAATCGCTTCATCTGTCACTTTCTGAAATTTTATCTTGAAATTTGTCGTCCTTGATATGACACGCTTCTTCCGCAATTTACAGTAAACAATAAAATATACAAAACATTAAAAGAAAATGTATTATCAATATTCACATGAGTAATCATTTTATAATTTATACTTTAGTGGCCTATCAATGTTAATTATTGGTTTTATTGCGAATAATGTCTTTTGTATCTTAACTCCTAACCCTGACATCTGCAGGCTGTGAATCTAAGGAGCACTGCACCTCCTCAATTTTATCCCCAGGTTTCAATCAGTAAATTTTATTTTGTCATTTCAGCAAATGATAGTTAGATCGGATAAAAGAATTCCTCAATAATTCTTCTGAGTAATTTTTGTAATCTGAAATTATATTTTTTCTAAGTCATCTATTATTTTGCAGTTCCTATCAAAGAATCAAAGGGCTGCTTTGGGTGAGATAGCTAATGTTTTACGAGCTGTATGCCATGCACATAGATTGCCACTTGCTCTAACATGGATTCCATGTACTTGCAATGCGGGAAGTGGTGATGAAATCATTGAAGTACGTGTTAGAGGGTATAATACAAGTGCAAACGAGAAATGTATACTTTGTATTGAGGATACGGCTTGTTACGTGAATGATAGAGAAACACAAGGATTTGTGCATGCTTGTGTCGAACACTATCTTCAAGAAGGGCAAGGTATTACTGGAAGAGCATTTCAATCCAATCATCCTTTCTTCTTCCCAGATGTAAAGGAATATGATATAAGTGAGTACCCGCTTGTGCATCATGCTCGCAAATTCGGATTAAATGCTGCTGTAGCAATCAGGTTAAGGAGCACCTATACTGGCGACGATGACTATATTTTAGAGTTCTTTCTTCCTCTTAGTATGAAAGGGAGTGCAGAACAGCAACTCCTATTGAACAATCTCTCGAGTACTATGCAGAAGATGTGTAGGAGTTTGAGGACGGTTTCAGATGCAGAATTACGTGGACAAGGCAGTTCTGGATTTGGGTTTCAAGAGGGTTCAGTCACAGAGTTGCCGCCAGTGGTGTTATCAAGAAGCAGCTCCCAACAAGAATTGTTAAATACCAATATAAATTCTAGTGATCAAGTGCCCTCAAAATTGTCTGATTCATCAATGGAAGTAGATGGTTGTCCTGGACAGGTATCTTTTCAACTTGCTTTCTTCCTATGTGACAAATTAATATGTTTGCCATGAATAATTTTGGGAGACACTATTGTCCCTGGTTACCATGTGTTGTGGAAATTATTGTCCCAAATTACCGTGTTGTGGTAATATGGTTAACCCTAGTGTGGGGCCACCCCTGGTTACCATGTGTTATCTAAGAATATGGTTGAGCTGCTTAAATTATAACAATATTTTATATTTCTTCGCATCAACTGGATCCACCAATAAACATTGATTATAGAAGAAAAATGATGTAGAAATAAAAAGAGAGAGATCTGGTATGAAATATGAAAGATGATCTAATTCTTGTTATATATGTTTGTGCCGCTTGATTTCAATGGTTTTTATATATTTTCTCTGATTGATTTTTTATTGCAAATGTAGACGAAGGCTGGATCAAAGAAGCAAATGGCGAAAAAGCGAAGTACAACAGAGAAAAATGTTAGCTTGAGTGTTCTTCAGCAATACTTCTCTGGAAGTCTTAAGGATGCTGCTAAAAGTATTGGTGGTAAGATTCCAGATACACACTCCATCTTCGAAAATAGTGAATCAACCCAATTTTACTAATTTATTGTCCTCCCAACTATTTTTAGCACATTTAAAAAGTATTCGTTAAACAAACATTGAAGACGTACACAACATTGAGAAGGAACATATAATACCATATCTTAGAATTTAAGATTAATTTAAAATAAAATTTCTAACCAACATCGGGTGATCATATCAACCTTGCCTTAATTTTTTTCATAGAAATTATTTATTTTCCTGTTATTATAATCTTTTGGGGTTGGCATCAAGCCCTGCATCCTGAAAGACTTGTTCATTACTGATTTTGAGGTCTGAACTGAAATTTTGTTGAAGTGCATGCTGAGATGAATATTAAAACAAAAATGGAATTATAAGTTCTGATAAAAAAAAAAAGGGTATAATGTTGACAATTGAACTTCTGATTCAGAGAATCATCTAGAACCCAAAGGTCACAGACTTCTGGATCAGTTAATTAAAAATTAGTAATTTTTGATGAAATTTTACTGTTTCCCTATGTTTTTTCGTTACTAATATTAAATGTTTTGTTTATATCATATAATTTGTTACTGTAGTAAAAGGATGGTTTCTGATTGTTAATATTTTGTTTTTGTAGTTTGCCCTACTACACTGAAAAGGATATGTAGACAACATGGGATCTCAAGATGGCCGTCAAATTTTTCTTCTAAACGTCACTTAAGATAAACAAGGTGAACCGTTCTTTAAGGAAAATACAAACTGTGCTTGACTCTGTTGAAGGGGTTGAAGGAGGATTGAAATTTGACCCTAGTACAGGGGGTCTAGTGGCAGCAGGTTCCATCATCCAACAGGTCGATGCACAAAAAGTTTCATCCTTTCAGATAAAAATCTTGTTCTGAAAAATCATGAATTAGTATCCCAAGATTCAGTGTTGGTGCCTTCCATATCTTGTTCTGATGGAAAATTTTCTACAGTGAAGGTGGAAGATGAGTCTTATATGGGCGGAAACCAAGCAGGCTCGCCTAGTATCATGCCAACTTCGAATACTTGGAATGGAGATCATAGCTCCAACATTTCTCTTGCTACCTGTCCTGATGACTCCAATTTGGTTGAATTAGATGCAAGGCCGTCGAAGTCTACGAGTCCTAACCCCGTGTATTGGAATTATTCTGAAAATGCCTCGCTGGGATCTTATTTTCCAAAAGAAAGAAGTAAAAGTTGTGGATTAAGTACGGCTGATTTGAAATTAGAGAAATCTGAGTTCCAATTTATTTCTCAGAGATCTAGCTCCTCCATGGCTACTCTTGATGAGATGGATACCATAATGAATGGTTCAATTGAGATAGATGAAGATGATGGGATCATTGAACACAATCAACCCACTACTTCAGGCACGACAGACTCATCAAATGGGTCACTGGTAAATGGCAGTTCATCAAGCTCACCAAGCTTTGGTAAATGGAAGAGTTCACAAGCTGGAACATGCTCTGTAGAAGGTGAATCAAAAATTACTATTAAAGCAACCTACAAAGAAGATACCGTAAGATTCAAATTCGAGCCTTCAGCAGGGTGCTTGCATTTGTACGATGAAGTTGCAAAGAGGTTCAAAATACAAACAGGTACATTCCAGCTCAAGTATCTAGACGACGAAAAAGAATGGGTGATGTTGGTAACCGATTTGATCTACACGAGTGTCTCGAGATATTAGATTTCCTTGGCACTCGTATTGTGAAGTTCTTAGTTCGTGATGTGCCTTGTGCAATGGGCAGCTCTAGCAGTAGCAACTGCTTCTTGACCGGAGCTTCTTAAAAGTATAATAGGAACTAAGGTATTCCCGATTTGAGTCATTGTCGTGTTATTTCAATGTTGGCTCAAATATACCATGGCATTGTGCAGCAACTATTCTTGCAGGAAACAATCATGAACCAGGGAATTACCATTATCCAGATTCCAGACTAAAGTTACCTTATCGTCTGAAAAAGGTTTTTGCTACGATTGGGTATTGCCAGAATTTTGAAAAGAAGAAATGGCCAAATGGGAGGAAGAATGGTTTCGAATTCTAAAAAAGATTGCTAATCCTTAACTTTTCGAGGAATCCTTCATCATCAGTGGTTGTGAATGACTTATTTTTCAATCTTTTCGATCTTGGTTGACAGACAGATAGTAAGCTTAATGTGAAAGAACATTTGAGTGAAGATGTAATGTATAGTTTTGTATATTACTAGAAGCATTAGATGTAGTTGTAGTTGAAAAAAGCTGGGAGATTACTTCTCCCTACCAGTCTGTATAGTACTTGTATACATACATGTTCATACATGTCTACAATAGTGAATAGTCGCAGGCTGTTTAGTATTTGGGCAGCTATTTTTTCATGCTAGATTGTGAATTGGTAGTTATCTTTATTTTAATTATAATATTTTGGACTCAATTGATTTTGATAATTAATTTTTTGAGAAATCTTTAAGGCTTAGGTCCGAGTTCATTTTTCGCCTACTCGAATAATTTCGAATGGAAGGTGTGACTTGAGTTCTGAGTGATTAAAACTAAGAAATAGTGTTGAATTAGATACAAACCTCGCGCGTTGCGGCGGGATTATTCAATTTTTTAATAATAAATATGTACGTACAATTAATAAATTAAAATATAATAAGAAGATGGTAAATTATTGTACGTAGGGGGTAGTTTTGAGAGTTTACCGGTTTGTGCATTACATATTCTGCTTTGTTCCAAGGTATTTTTTATAACAATTATTTCAAGCCTTTGAGTAATTTCTTTATTTTTTTCCAGGTATATTTATTGAATGAATTAAGATTTTCGAACTTATTCTAAAGTCTAAAATCTAAAGATACAAAGAAAGAAAGAAAAATCTCTACAAACTTAAATTTGTGTAGACAGTAAGGGGACAAAGAAAGGGAAAAACATATCAGGCCCAAATATTTAGTCTCGAATTGATTTTAATGGCCACACAAGATCAATTATCATATTTCCACATTTATAAGTAACTATATGTACTATATAGTTATGGAGAAGAGACAGAGAGTAGAGGAAGAAACGGTGTAATATATTATATTAAAGAAGCTAAGCATATTAACCAAATTACAAATTAGAAGCTACAATTATAAAATTAATTGTAACCTTTTAAATCTCTCTATAGCCGACAAAGAAGGCAAAAAAATATTGAAGGGTGGTTTTTCATAGAACTGGAATTAAAAGAATATACCGACTTAATTTAGTTTCAATTCCAATTGTGATTTCCTTTTAGTTTCCTCCAAAGCAAAAATACATGTTTTTTAATTAAAAAAGGGAAAAAGAAGAAGAAAAGAACATAAGTTCTAGAAAGTGATTGATGTTGAATTGTTTGTTGACTAAAACCAGAGAATCAATGCTGCGGATATCATCATCGTCAATTAACCCAAACAACAAACAAACATAATCAACTATAACTTCTGCAAATTCAAAACGAAAAACTTCACTCCTCCAATCAAAAGTGCAAAGTATGTGAATGTGAAACCTAATTACTACACTCTTAACTAATAATCACAATTAAAAATAAATAATAGATTGAGAATATATAACAGATTCAAATCTTTACCTAAGCCCAACTAATGAATAGCTAATATTGCTAGCTTTTACCATGCATGAAATAGCATGAAGCTTATACTATATGCTTCTGGTCCTTAAAATGCATAAGCTACACCAAATTCTTACATCCAATACATTTTGAGCATGTAACTTGATTAGTAAAGACAAATCAAATGCATACAAAATCCAATAATTGAGCAAGATGAATGTAGTATACGAAAAATCTTACATGAATTTATGTGCAGCCTCCTGACAAAAGAAGTCTTCAATGGCATTGATGCCTCATTTAGAACTTTAATTCCTAACAAAGTTACAACCTTTCTTCCAGTTTAATAGATAAAGAAGCCTAGCAGTGACCACATGGACATTCAGTAAATTCCCATAAAGACATTATTTCAGGTCATGAGGATTAAATAGAGGCATTTAAGGTATCAAAATTGTATATGTTCTGCTAAACTCTTACTTGAAAATCCACAATAATCTCAAGATTCAGGAATTTATAGTATTTTTAGTTATTGCGACACAAAGTTTCATATTGTAAATATAATGTGGTAGAAATATCTTTATATTTTTTATATTGATTATAAGTTCCAACTATGAAACATATCAATGAACTTGTTACGAAGGATGAATGATTTCTACAGTCCATGATGATCCACTGAAGAGTGTGTGTGACGCCTTGAAAAATAGGTATACATCACCCATCTTGAAAAATCGAATATACATGTGATTCAAATACAATCTTAAATATACTGACGTGAAATTATGAGTTTTAATACAAACATCATTTTCTGCAGACAACATTAAAACTCAAAATAAGTCCTCAATACATTTATTGTCACACTATTTAACAAAATAAATGAGGACTACTAATACTATCATCCTGTCCATCACTCTCCTCGATTCTCGACTAGTCCTCATTATATTCTCATTTCCTCAAGAGAACAAAGAAAAAGAAAGGGTGAGCTCAACTAGTCCAAGAAGAAATATTATGACTAAGATAATGCGTAATAAATTATCATTAGCCTTAAATGTGTGTTAACCGATACAATATAACAAACATCAAGTTTAATCTGCAGCTGAATAAACAATCCATTAAAGAGTCAAGTAGAGAATAAAATCTACTATTTTCTATGATTTAAAAGGTTTTTCATGACTTTTATCATCCGAGACTCACTTAATAAATAATCCACATCATCAAATCATCCATGCACTACAAGCCAAGGATATTCTTTAAGATCACGACCATGAATTATCCATGCACCACGCGCCATAGATAATCATGTTTTCATCAATCATTCCCGATCATACCATAAAATAATTCATCTTTGCACCCTTTGGTCAAGAGAATCTATAGCCATAATCATACCAAAAACGTCCCATCAATGTACTACTACCAACGAGGACTTTTTCCACATCATTTGTAACATTACTACATGATTATACCCCAATAATCTCGTCATAATCATACCAAGTCCATATATGCACTACAGCCACGTGATGACTTTTTGAACATAATATAAACATGAGGATGATGACAATGACATAATAATTCAATAAAACAAGTTCAAGAATTAATTTATCCAGAACCAACAACGCCCAAATTGTCAACATTATACTTTTTTGTGGAGTAAAATTCAAGAATGCTCGTAAGAATATTTCCATGAAAAGATATCTTGGATGAAGCGCAAATATCAAGGATATTCCACTAATTTCATGGAGTATAGAAGTCAAAACTTTAACCAAGTGAGTATAATAGAATATATGAAATCGCAAATGGATTTTTACTTCGCCATGCAGAATCCACGTAGATAGATCATTTCCACAATTTAATAAGGAATTAATAATGAAGGATCATTCACCATGCATGTGGTAATCCACATGTATGTGTTATTCCAATGTAATAATAAAAAGAATGGAATAACATAAGGATTCACCATGCGTGCGATAGATCCATGCATGATGTGTTATTCATAATAAATAATGGAACCAGTCCCACATGTAATAATAAATAATGGAACCAGTCCGTCCCAATAAACACACGATAGATATTTAAGGCGTAATAATAAATAATAGAACCGCATCCGACGTAAACGCATGCATGTGATATTCCACAAAATAATAAAGAATGAATATTAGAAGAATTTCACCACGTATGCGATATTTTGATAGTATGAGTTATTCCAACATAATAATAAAGAATGGAATAATGTAAGAATTTCACCAAGTATAGGTATCCTCACATACACAAGTTATTCTAATGTAATAATAAAGAATGGAATAACAAGTTCTCTTCATGAATAAGAAAAAAATAATACCCTTACGAGTACAACAAATAATATCCCCTATCTTAAGAAAGAAAAGTCTTGGATATAGAAGTAGTAAAGTAGCACTACACTTTTCTTCTTTCTCTCTATAGTTTTTCTCTCTTCAGTTTTTTTAGTGAATTCGTAAGAAATAATGAATGAATGAGCTTCTATTTATAGAAAAATGTATCGCATAGTAAGAATTAACTCATGAATCTGGTCCAGATTGATTTACTTTTAATCTGACGGTCCATATTTAAAGCAAAATCTTTTAAATAAAATATAATATATTCTATTTATAATCTAATAAAACGAATAACTTTATAAAAGATTTTACTATGCAAACACTATGCTAAGACTATACACAAATACTATGCATAATAAAATATAATATATTCTAATTATTGTCTAATAAAATGTATAACTTTATAAAAGTATTCTTTTTTATATAAAAAAAATTACTATAAAACACTATGCAGATACTATAAACACTATGCATAATAGAATATAATATATTCTATTTATAGAATAACTTTATAAAAGTATTCTGCTTTTATATAAAAGTTTTTCTGCTTTATTACATTAATAATACCAATAAAACAAAACCGAGTGACTTATCACGTAAGCATCAATAATCAATACCGTGTGCTACTATACAATCACGCCAGACATCGCATTTTTTACTACCGAGTAGTTCAACAAGATAATTGTAAAACTTCCGCCGTTATTTTCATAAAATATTTTTGTCGCTTTCTCAATCCGACAATAATTCTGTTGCGGGGTCCACCAACGATTGTACCGTCATACGTATATTCCCCGACAAAAAGAATATTCCCCGATAAATCGAATATTATACAACAACTTGCATACTTTTCAAAATTTATAAATATTACCCACAACTATAACATTATCTCAAATCCACACCATAATATTAAAAAAAATATTTCGAGAAATTAAATCTTTATTCATAAAATCTGGGTCTCACAATCTCCCTCCTTATGAAATTTCGCCCTCGAAATTTACGTATCGCATTTGTATGCCAAGAGAGGTGAGGATACCTCGACTTCACTTCAAATTCTAACTCTTGAGGTATAACCTTTGAGCGTCGAAATACGATCCTTCTTATCCAAGATGTTAACACGATCTCCTCATACACGTTAAATCTTCCGCTATCTCGTCCGGGTTTAAATTAATAATGTGGTTCGTCGTCCACATATTTACGTAACATCGATACGTTAAAAAACGTTATGAACACGCTGACATATTTGGCGATAAACGAGTCTATAAGCCACGCCCTACTCGATCGAGGATTTCAAATGGGCCAATTAAATCGAGGGTTGAGATTTCCTCTTCGTCGATTCTTGCTTTTAGAATAACGCCTTTTGAACCTTCTTCTTCACATTCATCGATTCGGTGTGTAACTTGAGCGGCTTTTAACTTTATCGATTAAAGTCGATTCTACTCAGATATTCGTTATCTTCACGCGGGTTCGTATATTCATCACTTGTAACCGTGATACGATCTTCTACTCAACGCGTGACTACCACCACGTTCGTACTTCCCACGATAATATTGAATGGTACGATTGTAATCTTCAATCAAATTCGAGTCAACGCTTTTGCGCATGTTACCTTTCACTTTAGATGAAGAAATATTTAAGGGTTTTAGAAATTGGTTTTTAGATCGGGTCAATACAAAATTCGATTTCACGCTCTAGGGGTAGGCTAAGAAGTCTTCAAGAATACGCCAGAAATTTATTAACAATAGAAATATCATTCAAAATCGCGACCTCATCAAAGAATTGATAAGATGTCACATTGATACCTATCAACTTGCCATCGCCATTCACGACGTCGCCACGAAAGTCCGGCTTTGTGCATTCCACACAAGAAAGTCAACAACGAAAGGACCGGGGCTCTTTACTTATGGCTTTATATGACAATGATCGACTTTAGTGGTTTGGTTGCTTGAATTCGATAACAAAGTTGGTTAGAATATGAAAGCTAACAACCTTACGAAAAAGCATGATGGGTAGTTAACTAATCGATTCCTAAAATCGCATCAAAGGCAAGTATTTTCAAAGAGATAAGATTGGCACGTAACGTGAAAGTGTCAATTTGAATTAAACAAGATTTATAAATATTAGAGGTAACGAAGGTTTCTATTATCGAAGTTTCAACCAATAAGTCAAAGTCTAATTTCTCCAAGTCAAATTTAAACGCTGAGCGCAAGCAAGAGAGATAAAAGAATGGGTAGAACCGGATATCTAATAAGGTATAGACTTTCGCAAGAGCTTATGATTAACTTACCCGTAATAACCTTGTTCGGGTTCCCGATAAACGCCTCACTTAAACTACTCGAAACTAACTTTTTGTCTTCGAGACATCTTTTGGCATCACTTTCCCAAATTGGACTTGACTTCTTCACTTCACGACAAAATCGAGCTAGTGACGCATTCTCTTCTTCTTGAAATTTCCACTTCTATTATCTTGCCATGATAATTTCCCCGATGGTTATTATCATAATATTGTTCACGATGGTTATCATTGTTCAATATGCCATTGCCATGATGATTATTATCGTGTTGTTGGTCGTTACATTTTGGTTGAAATGACTCAACGGCCTCATGTGCTTCATTGCTTATCTTAACATTTTCGGATGTCATTTTCAACATACCGCCACAAAACAAGGGTTAATTAATATATCACATATTATCCCTATACTCGACCGACCAATTAAATACCAAATAAACTTAGGTAGGTCATACTAGCGAAGGAATTCGCCGCCTCCCTCCTAGTTCTTGTCTCACATCTCACCAGGATCATATCCCTAATCTTTGATATGTGATGCCCCAAAATTACGTATACATCACCCATCTTGAGTCACCGATATATATGGTATGTAATTCAAATACAACTTAATAATACAACTGTCGTACAAATACGACAAAACATAAACTGTGAGTTTGAATACAAATATTGTCTACTAGAGAGTATATACAAACTCAAAAGGAGTCCTCATTACAATTATTATCACACTATTTCACGTAATAGTGAGGACTACTAATGCACCATCTAGGTTCATCACTTTGTTCCCCGACTAGTCCCAAATTTAATACGCTCTCATTTCCTCAAGAGAATAAAGAAAGAAAGGTGAGCTCAACTAGCCCAAGAAGAAATATTATGACTAAGATAATGCGTAATAAATTATCATTAGCCTTAAACAAAGGTTAAACCGATACAATATAAAAAACATCAAGTTTAATCATAAATGAACAAGCAATCCATTAAAAGAGTCAAGTAGAAAATAAAATCTACTATCTTTTATGATTTAAAAAGTTTTTCATCACTTTTATCACGAGACTCAAATTTAATAAATAATCCACATCATCAAATCATCCTCGCACTACGTGCCAAGGATATTCTTTAGATTACGCACCACGAATTATCCATGCACTACGGCTTAAAAAGATAATCATGTTTTCATCAACTATCCCCGATCATACCATAAAATAATTCATCTTTTGCACTACTACCAAAGAGAATCCATAGCCATAATCATACCAAAATCATCCATCAATGCACTACGGGCCAATGAGAACTTTTTTCCACATCATTTATAACATTACTATGATTATACCGAATAATCCCTCGGTCATAATCATACCAAGTCCATCTATGCACTACAAAAGTCATGATGACTTTCAACATAATATAAACATGAGGATGATGACAATGATATAAGAATTCAATAAAACAAGTTCAAGAATTAATTTATCCAGAACTAATAACGTCCCCATTTGTCAACACGATACTTCTTTGTAGAGTAAAATTCAAGAATTCTCATAAGAATATTTCCATGAAAAGATATCGATGAAGCGCAAATATCAAGGATATTCCACTAATTTCATGGAGTATAGAAGTCAAAATTTAACCAACCGAGTATAATAAAGAATGGAATAACAAAAGAAATTACCATGCATGCGGTACTTGACGCAGACATTCATGTTATTCTAATGTAATAATAATAATCTAAACCAAGTCAAAGTAAATTAAATGACCGACAAAGATATTCCAACAAAATAATAAATAATAAATGTCAGTCCCACAGAAAAAATGCATGTGATATTCCAATAGAATAATAAATAACGAAAACCAGTCCCACAAAAAAACGCACAAATAGGATATTCCAACCAAATGTAATAATAAAGAATGGAATATTAGAAGAATTTCACCATGTATGCGAAGATTTTTCACATATAGTATAAACAGTTATTCCAACATAATAATAAAGAATGGAATAATGTAAGAATTTCACCAAGTATAGGGTAGTCCAGCGTGATACAAAGTTATTACAATGTAATAATAAAGAATGGAATAATGTAAGTTCTCTTCATAAATAAGAAAGGAAGAGTACCCTTTACGAGTACAACAAATAATATTCCCTACCTTAAGAAGAAGTAATCGATATATAAGTAATGAAGTAGCAGTAATACTTTTCTTTTTTCTCTCTCTCTATAGTTTATCTCTCTAGAGTTTCAAAGGAATTCGTAAGAAATAATGAATGAATGAGCTTCTATTTATAGAAAAATGGACTACATAAGAACTAACTCATTAACGATCCAAATTGATTTACTTTAATCTGACTATCCATATTTAAAGCAAAATCTTTTAAATAAAATATAATATATTCTATTTATAATCTAATAAAACGAATAACTTTATAAAAGATTTTACTATGCAAATACTATACTAGCAAAACACTATGCAAAACACTATGCATAATAAAATATAATATATTCTAATTATTGTCTAATAAAATGTATAACTTTATAAAAGTATTCTGCTTTTATATAAAAAGATTTTACTATACAAAAATACTATGCAAATAATTATGCAACACTATACATAATAGAATATAATATATTCTATTTATGTAATAACTTTATAAAAGTATTCTGCTTTATATAAAAAGATTTTCTCGTATTATTACATTAATAATACCAACAAAACTAAGTGACTTATCACGTAATCATCAATAATTAATACCGTGTACTACTACTATGCAACCACACGTGACATCGTATTTTTTACTACCGAAAGTAGTTCAATATTATTAATCAGAAAACTTCCGCCGTTATTTTCATAAAATATTTTTGTCGCTTTTCTCAATCCGACAATAATTCCGCTAGGGGTCCACCAATGATTGTGCCATTGTATTTAATATTCCCCGATAAAATAAATATTCCCGACCAATCGAATATAATATGACAACTCATATATTTTGCAAAATTTATAAATACTACCCACAACTATAACATTATCTCAAATCCACACCATAATATTTAAAAAAATTATTTCGAGAAAATTAAATATTTATTCATAAAATATGAGGTCTCACAATCTCCCCTCCTTATGGAATTTCGCCCTCGAAATTTACGTACTTACTTGGTATCTTCAATATGTGAGGATACCTCGACTTCATTTCAAATTCAACTCTTGAGGTATAACCTTTGAGTGTTGAATACGATTCTTCTTATCCAAGATTTTAACACGTATCTCCTCATACGTTAAATCTTCTGCTATCTTGTCCAGTTCTAAATTAATAATGTGGTTCGATCGTCCACATATTTACGTAACATCGATACGTAAAAAAAAACGTTCTGAACACGCAATATACTTGGCGGTAAAAGGAGTCTATAGGCCACAGTTCCTACTCGATTGAGGATTTTAAATGGGCCAATTAAATCGAGGGTTGAGATTTCCTCTCTTCATAGATTTTTGCTTCTAGAATAACGCCCTCTTGAACCTTCTTCTTCACATTTATCAGCTCCGGGTGTGTAGCTTGAAACGGCTTTAACTTTATCAATTAAAGTCGATTCTATTCAGATATTCGTTATCTTCACACTGGGTTCCTGTAGTCTTTAACTCTATCTTCATCATTTGTAAGTCGTATTTAAATGGGCCTTTGTGTTAACAACATCGCACTCGTAAACTTATACGATCTTCTACTCAACGCGTCACCTACCACGCTCGCTTTCCCACGATGGTATTGAATGGTACGATCGTATTCTTCAACAAAATGAGCCAACGTCTTTCAAGCGCGTATTACGCTCATTTTAGTTGAAGAAATATTTGAGGGTTTAAGAAATTGGTTTTGTACTGGGGTCAATACAAATTTAGATTTCACGCTCTAGGGGTAGGCTAAGAAGTCTTCAAGAATACGTCAGGAAATTTATTAACAATAGAAATATCATTCAAAACTATGACGCTTGTGACGCCCCCAAAATAGGTATACATCACCCATTCTGAGTTGTCAATACATGGTACGTAAACAACTACAACTTTATTATTACAACAAGAAATCTGTGGAGTTTAAATACAAATATTATCTTCTGTATAATATTTATACTCAAATAAATCCTCATCACATTTATCGATACATTATTTTACAAAATGGTGAGGACTACTAAACAATCCTTTCTAAAACCTTCATTCCATACCCCGACTTGCACTCGCTATATTCTCGCCTTCCTCGGTAAGAAGAATGGAACAAAAGGAAAAGGGTGAGCTCAACTAGCTCAAGAAGAATATTATGACTAAGATAATATACAACAAATTATCGTTAGTCTTCAACAGGAAAAATCTGATAGAATACAATGACAACAAGTTTCGATCAATATTCGCAGCAATGAAATAATAATTCATAGAAGAGTTACGAGAGAATGAAATCTACTATAATCTATGAATTTAATAAATTCATCATCAATATTTTATCCCCGTAACATCAATCAATATTCATCTCAAATCAAATATTCATCTTTGCACTATGTGCCAAAGATATTCATCAATCGGTCATGTTCATCTCAACACTGCTCATCTTTGCACTACAGCCAAAGATATTCATCACCTGGTCATGTTCATTTAAACACTGCTCATCTTTGCACTACGTGCCAAAGATATTCTTCAGAATCATTCATCTTCGTGACTACACAAAAAAAAGATATTCAATAATATCATCATTTAAGACCGAGGATGATGAAAAATATTTTTAAAGAACTAATCCAAAGGAAACAAAATGACAAGGATTAAGGATTAATGATTCGTACTTTGTTTTATCCATGTCCAACAATACCTCAAAAATAATCATAGTGGTGTAAAATTCAAGAATGATCAAAACACGGATACAATCAAAGCTAGTATCCGTAATAGATATTTTGACTTAAAAGAAGAAATTTTATTTTTCTATGAATAGTGCCGTATACGTGAATAGTGCCAGATACGTGAATAAAGCCGATACGTGAATAGTAACTCCGACACCAAAAGATAGAAATTCCACAAAAAACATTTTCACGCTTCATTTAATAGTACTCGTGAATAAGAATCGTGAATAAGAACTCATGAATAAGTAACTCGTGAATAAGAACTCATGAATAGTAACCCCGACATGAAAAGTTCCAAATTTGATAAAAACTTCAGATCAATATTTCAAAGATAATGATATCAAGAAATAATATCATTACTTAAAAAAATAATATCCCTTACCTCAAAGAATCAAGATTTCTAAGGAAAGGCTCAAGTGATGTTTAATGAAACTTGTAATCGAATAAAGAACTCTCAAAGTATCTAAATACTCACAAAATACGCCAACAATATAGAGAGAGAAAGAGAGAAACTTTGTTTCGTGTGATTTTCAATTCTAACTTAAATTTCATTTATAGAAAATGTTAGCTACCAAGCGATTTCTTGACCAACACCGATGGCTTTACTACGCTACTATTGCCACCACCACATTTGAAATAAAATTCAGCACATTTCTTCACCAACCACAAGTGGGGCCCACTCAATTCTAGAATTTTCCACCAAAATCAATTATAAACCTAATTTCAATCCGACACCTCTTAAAATTCACAACAAATCATTCAAGCATTTTTAATTCGCTCAAAATTTGTGGACATATACTCAACTTATGTATGTATAACATACCCAAAAATTACTATTATCCAACGATCGGATTAAAAATTATAACCCCGCAATATATCTCAAAACCCCGATTTAATTTTTAATACCTCCAACTGCAAAAAATAATCGATAAAACACCTCAACAATAATTTCTTCATTTATAACCACATAAATAAATCCATCATTTATATCCACATAAAATAAATATTTCTTTATCATATGAATCAATAATTAATTATTCACAAATAATATTACGTAATCACAATTATGATAACCAGCCGCTCCTCAGAAAGGGGGCTTTCCGATAAGGATTTCTCTCATCATGCCAAGTAATTAGGTGACCAAACCTCTCCTCGATGTAACTTTCTAGACATTGCCAATAATAATGCTATCTAATAATATTATTCAAATAATATGAATTATTGATCCGATAATGGAGATATGCGTGCAAAGTGATAATTATCGAACAACAATAATATAAAATATCAACGCAAAGAATTATCAATCAATAAAATAAAATATCAAATAAGAATTACCGTGAAAATTATCGAGTAGTGCCTTTCACGTAAGGATCAATAATTCAACAATACTGCAATACTGCAATACCGCAGCATCGCAAAAACACGCCAGACATCAGATTTTAACCAACGGTATTCCAATGCCTTTTTACTGATAACAACTACGCCAAGTATTTTTAACCAACTTATATTTGTCGCTTTTCTTCATCCAATCGCTTCACATGGGGCCCACACACGGTCAAGGCCATCGCATTTAATATTCCCCGACAAAGATTTAATATTCCACGACCAAACGAATATTCCCCGACAACAATGAATATTTTATAACCACTGCTTATTTTGAAATATTTGCGTATTTAACCCTTAACTATCCACATTAATCAAATCAACCCTTACTATTTCAAAATAATAAATAAAGGAAATTCCTTTTATTTAAAAAATTTGGGTCTTACAACCTCCCCTTCTTATGAAATTTCGCCCTCGAAATCGACGACGACTGTGTTTCAAAAGGTGAGGATACCTCGCTTTCATTTCCGCTTCCAATTCCCTGTGTCATTTCTCTATAGCATGATTCCTCCACAAAACTTTAACTTGTGGTATGACCTTTTGCATGCGTAGGACATGCTCCTTCCTATCCAAGATCTTGATAGTACCTCCTCATACGCTAAGTCTTCTGCTATCTCGTCCTGGTTCTAACTCAATAACGTGGTTCGGGTCTTTCACATATTTACGAAGTACGATATGTGAAACACATTATGAACACGAGACATACTTTGAGGTAACGCAAGTCTATAGGCTACATTTCCTACTCTTGGCCAAGAATTTGAAATGGACCAATAAATCGTGGATCGAGTTTTCCTCTCTTCCCAAATCTTGTAACTCTCCTTCCATGGAGCAACTCTCGCAACAATACACGATCCCCTTACATTAAATTCCACGCCCTTTCGATGAAGATCCGTATAACTCTTTTGTCGATCTTGAGCCGCTTTGTATACGCTGTCGAATCATTTGGATCTTTTCTAGAGTCATATCGCATTTAACTCGGGTCCCAACAATGTGTTGCTTCACCCACCTCATCCCAACATATTGAGAACGACATTTTCGGCCCATATAATGCTTCAATGGAGCCACACCTATACTTGCTCGATAACTGTTGTTGTAGGAGAATTCCACCAATGGTAAATACTTATCCCAACCGCCTTTTGAAGTCTCAGGACACGTAGTCTTAATAAATCTTCAAGAGTTTGAATAGTCCTCTCCGATTGTCCGTCTGCTTTGGGGATGGTATGCTTAACTAAATCGCAAACTGCGCTCCATAGATTTTTGCAAGCTAACCCAAAATCTTGAAGTGAATCTTGGGTCACGATCCAAAACTATGGATACAGTACGCCATGCAACCTCACGATCTCATTTACGTATATACTAAAGAAGACGCTCAAGAGAATAAGTCTCCGTGATTCGGCAAGAAATGAGCAGACTTGGTTAATCTATCAACAATAACCCAAATAAGATTGATGCCTTGAGAAACCGTAGGGAAGACCCGAATCGAAATCCATGGTAATGTGTTCCTACTTCCATTCCGGAATCTCAAGTGGTTGCAACGGACCCTTAGGTACTAGATGCTCCGCCTTTACACGCTGGCAAAGTTAAACACATCGAGATAAACTTTGCAATCTCTCTCTTCATATTATTCCACCAAAATGTATGTCAAGATCACGATACATTTTAGTACTTCCCGTGATGGATTGCAAATGGTGTATTGTGTGCCTCCATCATAATCTTGTACTTCAAATCGTAGTCGTTAGAACACAAAGTCTAGAGTGGACTCAAGTATTCCTTCTTCATCAATTCTCGCCCTAATAGCTCCTTCTTGTACTTTCTTCTTCATACGACGCCTCCGGCCTGCGTGGCTTGAGCAACCTTAACTTTTTCTATTAAAGTCAGCTCTACGCAGATACTTGACATCATCGCACTCGCTCCTAAAGATATGATCTTCTACTCAATGCGCCACCACCACGCTCGCTTTTACCGTGGTGGTATCAATAGTGTGGTCGTAGTCTTCAATAGCTCGAGCCAACGTCACGCCAGCATGTTGAGTTCTTTTTGAGTGAAGAAATATTTAAGGCTTTTATGATCCGAATATATCTCCACTTTCTCCCCATATAGATAGTGCTCCATATCTTTAACAATAAAACGATCACGCTAACTCTAGATCATGAGTAGGATAATTCCTCTCATACTCTTTAAGTTGTCGCGAGGCATAAAGCTATGACTTTCCCACGCCGCATGAGAACACATCCTAACCCTTTGCCCAAGCATCATCAGAGATAACAAATCCATCCGAACCAGATGGTATTGTTAGAACAAAAATAAATAAGTCTCCTCTTAAGCTCTTGGAAACTTTTCTCGCATTCTTCGCTCCAAACGAATTTTGTATCCTTCCGAAGTTAGCCGAGTTAATGGAGTAGCGATTCGAGAAAACCCTTCCACGAATCTCCGATAATAACCAAATAAGCCCAAAAGCTACGACTTCAACCACCGACTTCGGTTGCTCCTAACTTTGTATTGCTTCAATCTTCACGGATCAACAGATACTCCATGTTTTGACACCATGCCCCAAGAAATGCTACTTCTCAAGCCGTAACTCGATTTCTTCAATTTGGCATATAGTTGGTTTTCACGAAGCCTTTGGAGTACCAAATTTTCAAATGGTGCTCATGATCTTCACGACTTTTGGAATATATAAGGATGTCATCAATAAAGACAACAACGAATCGATCCAAATATTCCTTGAATACTCGGCCATCATATCCATGAAAGCCATAGGAGCATTAGTTAGTCCGAAAGACATGACTAAGAATTCATAATGCCCATACCGAAGTTCAAGGCGCTTTGGAATATCCTCGCCTCTAATCTTCAAATGATGATATCCGTAACGAAGATCGATTTTTGAAAAGAATTGTGCCTTGCAACCGGGTCAAACAAGTCATCAATACGAGGTAGAGGATACCTATTCTTGATGGTGACATGGTTCAATTCCCCGATAGTCAATACAAAGTCGCATACTCCCGCTTTTCTTTTTTACAAATAAAACAGAGCACCCCAAGGAGATGTACTAGATTTAATGAAACCGATGTCCAACAATTCCTCGAGTTGGACCTTTAACTCCCAAGTTCAATAGAGCCATTCGATATGGGTTTTAGAAATGGGCTTTGTACCGTGTTCAAGATCAATAAAGAATTCAACTTCACGCTCGGGGTAGACGGAAGTTCTTCTTCGAAATACGTCAGAAAGTCAATAACAACAGAATATTATTCAAATTTGACGTGTCTTTATTCAAATCCATAACATGGGCTAAGAAAGCTTGACATCCGCTTTTTCAATAAACGAATAGCTTTATGATTAGATATGATGTTGATTGATTTTAATGGTTTAGTTGCTTGAATTGCATAACAAAGTTGGTTAGGAATATGAAAACTAACAACCTTACGAAAAACAATCAATTTTGGTATGATGAGTAGTTAACCAATCAATCCCTAAAATCACATCAAAAGCAAGTATCTTTAAAGAGATAAGGTCAATGTAAAGGTAATGGTGCCAACTTGAATCAAACAAGATTTATAAACAGTGGATGTGATGAAAGTTTCTCCCAACGAGTTTCCACAGATAGTCAAAGTCTAATTTCTCCTGAGTCAAGTTTAAACGCTGAGCACATGCAGGAGAGATAAATGAATGGGTAGCACCCAGATCAAGTAAGGTATAAACTTCGCAAGAATTTATAAATAGCTTTACCCGTGATCACCTCGTTTGGGTTCCTCGCATTATGACTAATCACAACAAACGCCTTCCCTAATCGCTGACTTTGACTTTTCTCGGGATGTCTTTTGAGTCACCGTCCCTCATTGAACTAGGTTTCGCTACAGCATAATCTCGAGCGATATATGTCCTTCCTTTCCACAACTATAGCATACCTTGAACTGCTAGGGGCGCTTGACCGATATGTCCTCTTTTCCGATTTGTAAGATATACCGGTGGTCGATCTCTCCCTTAGAACCAGGGCCATCACGCAAGACCGCTGCCTTCACATAGTCGTTGTTAAATCTCCTCTTTTTAAAATCTCCTCCTAACTCGCTTCTTCTCGCTTTTCACGGCCATGATTACCACCAGAGTGGTTACCATTTCGTCTGTCTGCTTTCTTTCTCCGCAGTTATCATTATTCTGCTGATCGCTATCTCTAGTACGATCCTCAAGTTATGGTCCCTCAACACCGTGATTTCGTTATCTCGCCTAATAATTGAGCCTCACTTATAACATCCTAATAAAGAGAAAGTTTATGAGAAATGAGATACCGACGTACGCCGGGTTTCAAACCTCTAAGAAACATCCGCCATACGCTCCTCATTCTCCACCAAATGAGGTGCAAACCGATAACTCGCAAACTTTGCCTCGCATCGAGACACCGCCACGTTGTTTTGCTCTAATCGATGAACTCCACTTCCTTCATATAGACGAACACTTTCGTGAAAGTATTTGTCATTAAATAGTCTCTCAAACGCCTCCCAAGACATGCCGAAAAGCGTCTCGATGGTACGCTTCACGCATCTCCACCAAGAGTCCGCCTCGCCACTTTAACATAAAGGTGGCGAATGGAACCTTCGTTTCTCCGCATCATCCAAGACATCGAATATCTTGGTAATTTGTTTGACCCATGCTTCCGCCATGATCGGATCCGCTTTCCTTAAATTCGTGGTCCCAACTTTTTGAATCGCTTGTCGTTACAACCCGTGAATTGCTATCATTTCTCCTCAGATTTTGAATACGAAGTCTCCTCGTCGATTTTTGCATGAATCGCAAAAACTTCTAAACATCCCTCGCTCATCATCTCTCCCATGGTGTTGTTCACGGAGGAACATTGCCACCACAGACGCTTCTCCTCGCTGGTAAAGACAGCATCTCCACTACCTCATTTACTCCAATCATTAATATTCTCAAATTCGACATTCTCAAATAATCGCCATAAAACAAGGGTTAATTAAGGAAATCAATATATCACATAATATCCCTATATACTTGACTAACTAACAAATAAGCTTAGTAGGACACACTAGCGAAGGATTTACTCGCCTCCCTCCTAGTTCTATTCCCCATCTCCGCCAGAGATCATATCCCTAAGCTCGATACCAACCGCGACGCGCCCCCAAAATAGGTATACATCACCCATTCTCGAAATTGTCAATACATACGGCATGTAAACAACTACAACTTTATTATTACAACAAGAAATCAGTGAGTTTAAATACAAATATTATCTTCTGCATAATATTTATACTCAAATAAATCCTCATCACATTTATTGATACATTATTTTACAAAAATGGTGAGGACTACTAAACAATCCTTTTCTAAAACCTTCATTCCATACCCCACTCGTACTCGCTATATTCTCGCCTCCCCGAGAAGAATGGAACAAAAGGAAAAGGGTGAGCTCAACTAGCTCAAGAAGAATATTACGACTAAGATAATATACAACAAATTATCGTTAGTCTTCAACAGGAAAAATCTGATAGAATACAATAGACAACAAGTTTCGGATCAATATTCGCAATGGAAATAATAATTCATGTAAGAGTTACGTAGAGAATGAAATCTACTATAATCTATGAATTTAATAAATTCATCATCAATATTTTATCCTCGTAACATCAATCAATATTCATCTCAAATCAAATATTCATCTTTGCACTACAGCCAAAGATATTCATCAATCTAGTCATGTTCATCTCAACACTGCTCATCTTTTGCACTACAAAGCCAAAGATATTCATCACCGGGTCATGTTCATTTAAACACTGCTCATCTTTGCACTACAGCCAAAGATATTCTTCGAAAATCATTCATCTTTGCACTACAGACAAAGATATTCAATAATATCATCATTTAAGACCGAGGATGATGAAAAATATTTTTAAAGAACGAATCCAAAGGAAACAAAATGACAAGGATTAAGGATTAATGATTCGTATTTTGTTTTATCCATGTCCAACAATACCTCAAAAATAATCATAAGGGTGTAAAATTCAAGAATGATCAAAACACGGATACAATCAAAGCTAGTATCCGTAATAGATATTTTGGACGAAAAGAAGAAATTTTATTTTTCTATGAATAGTGCAGATACGTGAATAGTGTCAGATACGTGAATAGTGCCGATACGTGAATAAGAATCTCCACACCAAAAGATAGAAATTCCACAAAAAAAACATTTTCACGCTTTATTGAATAAGTACTCGTGAATAAGAATCGTGAATAGTAACTCATGAATAAGAACTCGTGAATAAGAACTCATGAATAAGAACCCCGACATGAAAAAAAGTTCCAAATTTGATAAAACTTCGATCAACATTTCAAAGATAATGATATCAAGAAATAATATCATTACGAAAAAATAATATCCCTTACCTCAAAGAATCAAGATTTCTAAGGAAAGGTCTCAAGTGATGCCGAATGAAACTTGTACTCAACAAAGAACTCTCAAAGTATCTAAATACTCACAAAATACGCCAACAATATAGAGAGAGAAAGAGAGAAAACTTGTTTCGTGTGATTTTCAATTCTAACTTAGCCTCTATTTATAGGAAAATGTTAGCCCGCCAAGGCATTTCTCGACCAAGCACTTCGATGGCTTTTACTCGCTACTATTGCCACCCACCACATTTGAAATAAAATTCAGCACATTTTTCTTCACCAACCACAAGTGGGGCCCACTCAATTCTAGAATTTTCCACCAAAATCAATTATAAACCTAATTTTCGAATCCGACACCTCTTAAAATTCACAACAAATCATTCGTGTGCATTTTAATTCGCTCAAAATTTGTGGACATATACTCAACTTATGTATGTATAACATACCCAAAATTACTACAATCCAACGATCGGATTAAAAATTATAACCCCCATGAATATATCTCAAAACCCCGATTTAATTTTTAATACCTCCAACTGGTAAAATACCGATAAAACACCTCAACAATAATTTCTTCATTTATAACCACATAAATAAATCCATCATTTATATCCACATAAAATAAATATTTCTTTATCATATGAATCAATAATTAATTATTCACAAATAATATTACGTAATCACAATTATGACAACCAGTGCCGCTCCTCAGAAAGAGGGGCTTTCCGATAAGGATTTCTCCTCATCAAGCCGCAATTAATTAGGTGACCAAACCTCTCCTCGATGTAACTTTCTAGACATCGCCAATAATGCTATCTAATAATATTATTCAAATAATATGAATTATTGATCCGATAATGGAGATAATGTGCGTTGATAATTATCAACAACAATAATATAAAATATCAACGCAAAGAATTATCGAATCAATAAAATAAAATATCAACAAGAATTCATCGTGAAAATTATCGAGTAAAGCCTTCACGTAAGGATCAATAATTCAACAATACGCAATACCGCAAAGCTACCGCGCAACCACGCCAGACATCAGTATTTTAACCACCGGGTATTCCAATGGTCTTTTAACGATAAATAACTACGCCAAGTTATTTTTAACCAACTTATATTTGTCGCTTTTCTTCATCCAATCGCTTCACATGGGGCCCACATTATGGTCAGCCATTGCATTTAATATTCCCCGACAAAGACGAATATTCCACGACCAAACGAATATTCCCCGACAACAATGAATATTTTATAACCACTTGCTTATTTTGAAATATTTATATTTAACCCTTAACTATCCACATTAATCAAATCAACCTTACTATTTCAAAATAATAAATAAAGGAAATTCCTTTTATTTAAAAAATTTCGGGTCTTACAACGCTTCATCCAAGACTTGATAGCATGTCACATTGATATTATCAACTTGTCACCGCTATTCACGACGCCGCTTACGTAAAGTCTGCTTTGCATTCCACACAAGAAAAAGTCAACAACGAAAGGATCGGGGCTCTTTACTTATGGCTTGATATGACAATGATTGACTTTAGTGGTTTGGTTGCTTGAATTCGCATAACAGGTTGGTTAGGAATATGAAAGCTAACAACCTTACGAAAAACATGATGGGTAGTTAAACAATCGATTCCTAAAATCGCATCAAAGACAAGTATTTTCAAAGAGATAAGATTGGCACGTAACGTGAAAGTGTCAATTTGAATTAACGTGAAACAAGGTTTCTACTATCGAAGTTTCAACCAATAAGTCAAAGTCTAATTTCTCCGAAGTCAAATTTAAAAGTTGAGCGCAAGCAAGAGAGATAAAAGAATGGGTAGAACCGGTATCTAATAAGGTATAGACTTCGCAAGAGCTTATGATTAACTTACAGTAATAACCTCGCTCGTTCCTTAATAAACGCTCTCACTTAAACTCTGGCTTTGACTTGTCGAGAGACATCTTTTGGCATCATTACCTCAATTTGGATTGACTTGACTTCACGACAAAATCGAGCTAGGTGACCTTCTCTTCTTGAAATTTCCACTTCTATTATCTTGGCCATGATAATTTCCCCCATGATGGTTATCATTGTTCCGATGGCCGTTGCCACCGGTATAATTATTATCGTGTTGTTGGTCGTTACCTTTTGGTTGAGCTGACTCAACGGTCTCATGTGCTTCATTGCTTATCTTAACATTTTCAGATGTCATTTTCAAATACTGCCACAAAACAAGGGTTAATTAATATATCACATATTATCCCTATACTCTGACCGACCAGTTAAATACCAAATAAACTTAGGTAGGTCATACTAGCGAAGGAATTCCCCATCTCTCCCCTCCTAGTTCTTGTCTCACATCTCAATCAGGGATCATATCCCTAAGCTTTGATGTGACGCCCCCAAAATTAGGTATACATCACCCATCTTGAGTTGCCAGATACATGGTATAGAATTCAAATACAACTTAATAATACAACTGTCGTGTACAATACGACAAAACATAAACTGTGAGTTTGAATACAAATATTGTCTACTAGAGAGTATACAAACTCAAAAGGAGTCCTCATTACAATTATTATCACACTATTTTACGAATAGTGAGGACTACTAATGCACCATCTAGGATCATCACTCGCTCCCCGACTAGTCCCAAACCACGCTTCTCATTTCCTCAAGAGAATAAAGGAAAGAAAAAGTGAGCTCAACTAGCCCAAGAAAAAATATTATGACTAAGATAATGCGTATATAAATTATCATTAGCCTTAAATGATGTTAAACCGATACAATATAACAAACATCAAGTTTAACTGCAGCGGAACAAGCAATCCATTAGAAGAGTCAAGTAGAGAATAAAATCTACTATCTTTTATGATTTAAAAAGTTTTTCATGACTTTTATCGCTGAGACTCGGCTTAATAAATAATCCACATCATCAAATCATCTCTGCACTACAGGCCAAGGATATTCTTTAGTATCACGACCACGAATTATCCATGCACTACGGCTAAAGATAATCATGTTTTCATCAACGGTCCTGATCATGCCATAAAATAATTCATCTTTGCACTACGGCCAAAGAGAATCCATAGCCATAATCATACCAAAAACTGTCCATCAATGCACTACGGGCCAATGAGGACTTTTTCCACATCATTTGTAACATTACGGTCATGATTATACCGAATAATCCCTGGTCATAATCATACCAAGTCCATCTATGCACTACAGGCCACAGATGACTTTCAACATAATATAAACATGAGGATGATGACAATGATATAAGAATTCAATAAAACAAGTTTAAGAATTATTTTATCCGTAAACTAATAACGTCCCCATTGTCAACACGATACTTCTTTGTAGAGTAAAATTCAAGAATGCTCGGAAGAATATTTCCATGAAAAGATACTTAGATGAAGCGCAAATATCAAGGATATTCCACTAATTTCATGGAGTATAAAGTCAAAACTTTAACCAACCGAGTATAATAAAGAATGGAATAACAAAAGAAATCACCATGCATGCGGTGCTTGCAGATGTACAGTTATTCCAATGAATAATAATAATAGAACCGGTCCTGCAAGAAAACGCATGCATGTGATATTCAATGTAATAATAAATAACGGAACCAGTCCCACAGAAAACGCATGCATACGATGCATATATTCAACGAATAATAAAGAATGGAATATTAGAAGAATTTCACCATGTATCCAAGATTTTGCATATACAAAGTTATTCCAACATAATAATAGAGAATGGAATAATGTAAGAATTTCACCAAGTATAGGGTAGCTTGGCGATATCTGAGTTATTCCAATGTAATAATAAAGAATGGAATAACGAAGTTCTCTTCATAAATAAAAAGGAAGAGTACCCTTTTACGAGTACAACAAATAATATTCCCTACCTTAAGAAGAAAAGTCTTTGGATATATAAGTAATGAAGTAGTAGAATACTTTTTTCTTTCTCTCTATAGTTTATCTCTCTAAAGTTTCAAAGAATTGTAAGAAATAATGAATGAATGAGCTTCTATTTATAGAAAAATGGTCCAGATAAGTAATTAACTCATTGAACGGTCCAGATTGATTTACTTTTACTTTGATGGTCCATATTTAAAGCAAAATCTTTTAAATAAAAATATAATATATTCTATTTATAATCTAATAAAACGAATAACTTTATAAAAGATTTTACTATGCAAACACTATGCATAATAAAATATAATATATTCTAATTATTGTCTAATAAAACAGATAACTTTATAAAAGTATTCTGTTTTATATAAAAAGATTTTACTATGCAAAATACTATGCAGACACTATGCATAATAGAATATAATATATTCTATTTATAGAATAACTTTATAAAAGTATTCTGTTTTATATAAAAAGATTTTCTGTATTATTACATTAATAATACCAACAAAACTGAGTGACTTATCACGTAAGCATCAATAATTAATACCGTGTGCTACTATGCAACCACGCCAGACATCGCATTTTTTTACTACCGAAAGTAGTTCAACAATATTAATCTGGTAAAACTTCCAAGTTATTTTTATAAAATATTTTTGTCATTTTCTCAATCCGACAATAATTCCGTTCTATGGGTCCACCAATAATTGTGTCATTACGCATCTAATATTCCCGATAAAACAAATATTCCCCGACCAATCGAATATAATATGACAACTTGCATACTTTGCAAAATTTATAAATACTACCCACAACTATAACATTATCTCAAATCCACACCATAATATTTTAAAAAAATTATTTTGAGAAAATTAAATATTTATTCATAAAATATGAGGTCTCACATTTGATACCAACTCGTGACGCCCCAAAAATAGGTATACATCACCCATCTTGAGTCGCCAAATACATGGTACAGAATTCAAATACAATCTTAAATATACAACATGAGCTGTGAGTTTTAATACAAACATTGTCTTCTGTGACATTAAAACTCAAAATAAGTCTTCAATACATTTATTGTCACACTATTTAACAGAATATTGAGGACTACTAATACTATCATCCGTCCATCATTCCGTTCCCAGGCTCGTCCCAAATTATATTCTCATTTCAAGAATACGGTGAAAGAAATGGTAAGCTCAACTAGCCCAATGAAATATTATGATTATGTAATGCATAATAAATTATCAAGAGTATAAATGATTAAACGATACAATATAACAAACATCAAGTTTAATCAAAATGAACAAGCGATCCATTAGAAGAGTCAAGTAGAGAATAAAATCTACTATCTTCTATGATTTAAAAGGTTTTCACGACTTTTATCACGGCGAGACTCGACAATAAATAATCCACATCATCAAATCATTCATGCACTACTGGCCAAGGATATTCTTTAGTATCACGACCATGAATTATCCATGCACTACGGGCCATAGATAATCATATTTTCATCAACGGTCCTAATCATGCCATAAAATAATTCATCTTTGCACCCTTGGCCGAAGAGAATCTATAGCCATAATCATACCAAAAACTGTCCATCAATGTACTACGGGCCAATGAGGACTTTTTCCACATCATTTGTAACATTACGGTCATGATTATACCGAATAATCTCTGGTCATAATCATACCAAGTCCATATATGCACTACAGGCCACAGATGACTTTGAACATAATATAAACATGAGGATGATAACAATGACATAATAATTCAATAAAACAAGTTCAAGAATTAATTTATCCAGGAACCAACAATGTCCAAATTATCAACATTATATTTTTTTGTGGAGTAAAATTCAAGAATGCTCAGAAGAATATTTCCATGAAAAGATACTGGATGAAGCGCAAATATCAAGGATATTCCACTAATTTCATGGAGTATAGAAGTCAAAACTTTAACCAAGTGAGTATAATAGAATATATGAAACTGCAAATGAATTTTCGTCCGCCATGCGGTAATCCACGTAGATAGATTATTTCCACAATTTAATAAGGAATGAATATGAAAGATCATTCACCATGCATGTGGTAATCCACATAGACAGGTTATTCCAACAGAATAATAAAGAATGGAATAACATAAGGATTCACCATGCGTGCGATAGATAGATCGCATGATACATGTTATTCCCAAATGAATAATAAATAATGGAACCCGGTCCCACAGAAAGCACGCATACGAAGATATTCCGGCGAATAATAAATAATGGAACCAGTCCCAAGCATAAACACACGAGACGTGGATATTAAATGAGAATAATAAATAATGGAACCAGTCCCCAGAAACGTATGAGATGTGATATTCCAACGAATAATAAAGTACTGAAATATTAGAAGAATTTCACCATGTATGCGATACTTTTGCATGATGCGCTTTATTCCAACATAATAATAAAGAATGGAATAATAGAAGAATTTCACCAAGTATAGGGTATCCGCGATATCTTTGGTTATTCCAATGTAATAATAAAGAATGGAATAACGTAAGTTCTCTTCATGAATAAGAAAGAAAGAATACCCCTTACGAGTACAACAAATAATATCCCTACCTTAGAAAAAGAGTCTTTGGATATAGAAGTAGTGAAGTAGCGAACACTTTTTCTTATTTCTCTCTATAGTTTTCTCTGTAGTTTCAAAGGAATTAAGTAAGAAATAATGAATGAATGAGCTTCTATTTATAGAAAATGGACTGCGTAAGAACTAACTCATGAACTATTCCGATTGATTTACTTTAATCTGACGGTCCATATTTAAAGCAAAATCTTTTAAATAAAATATAATATATTCTATTTATAATCTAATAAAATGAATAGCTTTATAAAAGATTTTACTATGCAAACATTATCAGACTTATGCAAATACTATGCATAATAAAATATAATATATTCTAATTGTTGTCTAATAAAACATTTAACTTTATAAAAGTATTCTGCTTTTATATAAAAAAGATTTTACTATCTGCAAAACACTATACGAGATATATATTAACACACTATGCATAATAGAATATAATATATTCTATTTATAGAATAACTTTATAAAAGTATTACATTTTATAAAAAAATTTCTATTTTATTACATTAATAATACCAATAAAACAAAACTGAGTGACTTATCACGTAAGCATCAATAATCAATACCGTGTGCTACTATGCAACCACGCGTATTATTGTACTTTTACTACCGAGTAGTTCAACAGTATTAACGGTAAAACTTCCGCCGTTATTTTCATAAAATATTTTTGTCGTTTTCTCAATCCGACAATAATTCCGTTGCGGGGTCCACCAATAATTGTACCGTCATACAGATATTCCCCGACAAAAAGAATATTTCCCGACCAATCGAATATTATACAACAACTTGCATACTTTTCAAAATTTATAAATACTACCCACAACTATAACATTATCTCAAATCCACACCATAATATTTAAAAAAAATATTTCGAAAAATTAAATCTTTATTCATAAAATCTGGTGTCTCACAAAGTGACCATGAGAAATACTATGCATGGTGTTCTATATTTGATTACCTTTTAATCCTATTAAGTAGCCTCAGTATTCTCTCTAACCTTTTTTATATATGTTCCTAGCCATGAACCTCTTCATTGGAGTTTTTTTTGCTTAAATTAGTGTAATTATCAAGGACAACTGTTCCTAGCCATGAACCTCTTCATTAGTGTTTAAGATCCTATGATGTTGTCATTCTGTTTTTGTTACTTTGTTACTGTTTAGTTATTTAAATTTTTTCTATACCATTGTTATCTTCTTATATGTCCAGTATTCTTTATAATGGTTCCCACACCCTTTTTGAATGAGTTAGAAGAATACAAGTTAGAAGAAAAGAAGACCGCATGCAAAGAAGATAAGAAGCGAGCATCGGAGGAGTCTTCCTCCTTGGACTGATCTTGATATGATTCTAGAACCGATCATCTATCAAAGCTAAAATAGAACATAGGAAAACTCATAAATTGAATTCATTTATAAATGCCTACCAGAATTTGACTCATAATCAGACCTTGGAACTAAAATTAATCATTCAGACATTTGATGACTAACTTGAAATATGTAAAAGACTGTTGACCTTTCTGTGAAAACTTGTACCATTATAGAGACTACTAAAACAACACATAGTAAAAAAAGGTATCAGCAAATTGAACATAAAGACACCCTATTTCTGAACCAAGTTCACAGTTGAACAAAACTCTAGAAAAATTTCTTTCTTAATCTTTTCACAAACTCCATTTTCCCCCGGTCAGAGGAAACTCAATCCTAAATTTTGTAATATTGGAGTATCAATGTCCTAGAGCATTTAGTATGAAAACCAGATTTCGAAAGAGCAGTGTGAAGCCATTTTGTCTTCTTTGTTTGAGGGGACAAAGTGATTGATTTTCTCAATCTGAGTTGCAGAAATTTTCTGGTATCACAAAGTCAATTGTTGGAGCCATTGGTACACTAATGCTAGTACCACCCCAAGTTGATTTGCTCTATTTTGGCTTAAAGCTTTGCTTAATGCTAAGTAACATCTTTAAAGTTCACCTACTTCTGTTTTGTATTAGAAGGATCAGCCAGCGCATCAAAGATTCTGTAATCATTGGTAAGCAAACCAGTTGTATTTGGGTATCCAATAAGAACAATAATTAATTACCCTGTAATCTCACCTTATTCAATTGATCGCCGTAGTCTATTTTCATTAAATGGCCCTTGCATTCGACAGCTACCACTCAAAACTGGGGTGATCTAGAAATCAAACCAAACAACATCAATTACAGTGTCCAAAAGCATGAGCCAAATGTTTACATTCATTTACAAAACCATGTCTACATTACATTACATAGTGATTCCACCTAAAAGCACCTAGCATCCTAAGCATGATAACTGATAAGAAAAAATATGCTTGTTTATACATAGCCACTGGAGTTATAAATTACCAACAAAACACATCAAAATTAAATTTATTTTAAAAATCCCAATAATAATAACTGTGCAAATAACAAAATTAATTACAAAAAAATGAAGTGCTCAATTACTGAAACATAAATTATATGCCTCCGGTTTCTTAATCATCACAGTCGCATTGTAGAGCTCTTCGACGATTCGTTTCTTGCGGTTCACCATCGCCGAAATCTACTGACAATGGATCAAACATTAATTTGTTTTGGAATTCAACCTCTCTCTCACGATTTCAACCCACACTAATAAATTTATTGAAAAAATCCCCAAATTCATCTCTACATATCTCTAATTATGAAAAAGAATTGAAATTAACGAAAATTAAACAGCGGCAGTATAAATTTATTCACTATGCTGCGAGAGAGATAGAGAGCTGACCTTGTATGATCTATGTCTTCTTGCACTACAAGAGATAGCAAATAACAATTTATTATTATCCTATTTAGTATCCATAACAATGCAACTTTCATCGAGCTTCTCCTGGTCAGATAAATCAATGGTTTCCATGCTAGGATCTGCAATATCAATATTGGAGTCGTCAACATAGCCTGTAAAAGCATTCTCAAATTAGCAATTAGTTGAATCATATAACAAAAGGATAGTAACAGTCTCTGAAGAAGAAATTCAAAACTTTACCTGAGTAATAGACTTATTTCTTTATACCATCACATTATATGTCATGCACAGAGTATAAATAAAGTGTGAATTTTAATACAAACAAAAAGGAATGCTCGCCGTGTTCTATTTCTTATTTGGTTCCGATACATATGTTTATCTTTTGGGGCTGAGTCTTTTTCGCCGTTTGAAAGAATTTGAACGAATTTAGTTGCCATATTTGAATTTATGATCCCAGATTTAGGGGATGAATTTAGTTGACATATTTGAATACATGATCCCAGATTTAGGGGAGCCATATATCTTTTGTTAGCTGGGCATTTTGTAAAGGGTAAATAGGAGCATTAATTAGGATGGACGTGTGTTGAATTTGTAGAAGGATGGATGTCAAATATCATGTTATGAATCCGATTTAATATATATAAATTGGAATGTCAATAGCTATCACAAATTTAATGAAATGTAGTTGGAAATTATATTATTTTTTCTTCCGTTTGCCACTATTATAATATCAATAATCAATTAAGTTATATAAAAGAAAAAACACATTTCGCATAAAAAAAGGAATTGATATTTCCACAAATGAAAGTAAGGAAATTGATATTTCCACAATATTTTTTAATATTTTCACATGAAAAATGTTGCTATAGATGTATAACGACTATGAAAACCGTCACTATAGAAAATCGTCACTATAGGATCTATAGCGACATTTTTATTTGGAAATATCATTTTCTCATTATGAATTTATCGATTATTAAATGTAATAGTTCCATAAGGTCCATCTCACATAAATAGTAAATAAGTCCCACACCTATGTGAGAGAGATCTTGTGGAAATAACAATTCTCTAAGACTATGTTTGTTTGCAAAGATTATAATACCATGATTATAGTCCATGAAATTATAATCTCAAAACTATTAATCTTAGAATTATAATTCCGGAATTATAATTATAATCTGAAAATTATTAAGTCATTTTATAATCCCTAAACTAATAGTCTCAAATTTAAATTTGAAAACATACAACACTCCAGATTAATATTCTTATTCCAAGTATAATTCTTGCAAACAAAGATAAATTAAAAA
Source organism: Panax quinquefolius (assembly GCA_020205615.1). Lineage (NCBI taxonomy): Eukaryota > Viridiplantae > Streptophyta > Magnoliopsida > Apiales > Araliaceae > Panax > Panax quinquefolius. The sequence continues at coordinate 26,362,561 of CM035151.1, forward strand.
ATAGATACATCTCCAGTTTTAGATTTGTAAGTTTATTATTTATTTATTTTTTGTAAAAATAAGTAGTAACATGAACTTGATGTTTTTCTCATTGGCAAAAATCTACTCCTTTGGTTCCCAAAAAGATGACTAAATGTACAAATTTTTTTCTCAAAAAGATGAGATAAAGTACATAAAGTAAATGGTAAATATGTGATAATGAGGTCCATTAGTAAAAATAAATAAAAATACTCATACTTTATATAATTTTGTGAGACCAATAAGGAGAAATTTTGAAAAAATTTACTCCCTATATTCTATTTTTATAATATATGTGCAAATTTTATTTTGTTTATGTTTTTAGGGATGAAGAGAGTAATAAATAGGTTAAACCAACTACTTATCATTATATCTTATTATTATTTATCCCTATTTATTTTTGCCATAAAAAAATAATCACTTTTCTTAAAAATAAGCATCGCAAGTCTCTTCTCACATGAATAATAACCGGGACCTACCTTCATGTGAGTGATATCTTTTTTTTTCCTGAAAATAATAATTCCCTCCCTATAACACCAAACAGTATACTTTTTAATAATGGTATTTCACATACTCAATTCAAAGAAAAATATTTCATACCTCATATTTTTTTCATATTCTTTCCATAATTTCTCACAACAATATAATTCGTGAACCCTTTAAATTTTAATATTTCACAAATTACATAGCAGCTAAAATGTATTTTAAATTTCTCTCTTTGAAAAATATGTATTACAGGTACAATAAATTAACAATCAAGCACCAAATAAACAATCATAATTACATTATGACCATATATTTTACAATAATCTCACATTAATAAACAGAATAAATAAAATAGATAAAACCTAACATACAAATCGAAACTCAGACAGAAATAAAAGAAAAATAATATATATATATATATATATATATATATATATATATATATATATATATGATTCACTTCTCCAAATGAACCTGGAAGGAGCGGACCAAAACGAACCTGGCTTATGTTGATTTATTTTTTCCGTCGCTCCAATTTTTTATGCTATAGCGACGGAAAAAATCGTCGCTATAGCCGGTTCGCTCTTAGTTCGCTTCCTCTAGTTCGTTGGAGAGAGTCGGTATATATATATATATATATTGCAAAGGAAATTGTTTTTTCATATTTTTTACACGTAAGACCCCATATGAGTTGATGTAACGAATTTTTATTAGTTAATATGTGTGGTTTATATGTATGAAAATATCAAAAAATAATATAAAAATATCAGTTTTATTAATTACGGAAAAATATTAGTGATAATTATTCGGGAAAAAAAGACTAAAATACACTTTGAACCCTAAATGTTACACGTATGTTGAGGTTTGCACCTGAAGTTCTAAATGTGCCCACTTGCACCCTAAAGTTTAATTTTCATAACATAAAACACCCTCCGTACTCTCAACCGGTTAAAAATGACTTGAAGTTCAGGTTAATCTATGATTAATACTTTAAAAATAGTATATTTAAATTTAAAGTAAAAAAAATAAATAGAAAATAATTAAATTAACATCACTCGTTCTCTCTTCACTTATGTTCATCTTTTTCATTTTAATCTCAAACCCACAACAAACATTTACTCTTCGTCAACCCTAATTTCAAAAATTAACACCCAAATGTTAACCACTTCACTTTCTCTTTTGTTTTTCTTCATCTTCATCACCATTGGTACATCTCCTTTCTTTTTAATCACTATTACATCTCCTTCACCCTTTCATCCAATAAAAGTATAGTAGAGAGATATGCATGATTAGAGATATAAAAGAAAAATTCATCTCCTTCTCTCTTTTATCCTAGAAAAGCAAAGAGAGAAAATGAATTTTGATGTTTCTTTACAGATTGAACTTTCACAAATACCTTAAACCTTCATTTAATTTTGATCTCTAAATATAACTCCAATTTCTAATCTCATACCCAATAAAATTCACATCAATTTGCTCTTCTTCATCATCTTCTTCACAACAATAATCTTAAACCTAAAATCTAACCCCAAATTAAATTTTATTGATGTTTTTAGTTAATTGGGTGAGAAATTTTTAGATCACTTTGGGGTTGGTGTGGGTTAGGGTTTTACTCAGTGGCGGAACTAGAACGTATTTATTTATAGGGGATTCAAAATACATAAGTAAAAAAATTTATTTATTGACGCTTTAAGAGCTTCTTTCGGTTGTATGACTGAGAGGAGGCAACTGTATCCTACTATGCAAACACTATGCAGACACTATGCATAATAAAATATAATATATTCTAATTATTATCTAATAAAACAGATAACTTTATAAAAGTATTATGTTTTATATAAAAAGATTTTACTATGCAAAATACTATGCAGATATTATGCAACACTATGCATAATAGAATATAATATATTCTATTTATAGAATAACTTTATAAAAGTATTACATTTTTATATAAAAAACTTTTCTGCTTTTTATTACATTAATAATACCAATAAAACAAAACTAAGTGACTTATCACATAAGCATCAATAATCAATACTGAAGTCTTTTTTACCAAAATAGAAAAAAAATTTGAATACTTTTATTTCATAAAATTCGGGTCTCACAATCACCCTCCTTATGAAATTTCGCCCTCGAAATTTACGTGCACGCACTGATATTCAAGAGATGAGAATACCTTGCTTTCTTTTCGGATTGTACCTCCCGATTATATCCTCTCAGATCATGATTTTTCATTGCTTATCTCCTGTATTTCGGATATCATTCTAGAATATATCTTCAAAACAAAGGTTAATTGACATATCACAATTTGTCAACTTATCAAGTAAACAATTTCGACTAGGTAAGTCACACACATCTAGCGAAGTATATAACTTCGTCTCTCCTTCCTAGTTCTAGACTCTTATCTCCACCAAATAACCATATCCCTAAGCTCGATACCAAATGTGACGCCCCAAAATTAGGTATACATCACCTATTCGAGTCGCCAGATACATGGTACAAAATTTAAATACAACTTCATTTATACAATCTGTTGAGTTGTCAGATGCAGAATCGACCCACGCTTAATCGTGAGTTTTAATACAAATGTATGTAACTCTCATGGTGCCTCGACCACAACCTTACAATGGTACTTTACATAAAAGTATAGTCAAAGACTGTTTTAGAAACTAAAATCTTTGGGAAGTGCTCAAGGAAACCTTCGTACATGTTATAATAGATATCATATGGCCACAGAATTATCCTTGGTTAACCCAATAGACCCCAAAGAAAAACGAGAAGATTACTATCATCTTCTTTCCAATGGTGAGTCTTCTCTTGCCATATAGTTATCTCCACTGTCTCCAAGTGAATATTATATTTTAAATCAACTCCAAGATCATATAGGTAGTGCCCGTAAATATACTCAACAAGTGGATGCGCATAACCACATCTTTATGATAACACGAGGTTGTATGTCATTAGACATATTGTATGATAGTGGCAAAACACCCTTCCAAAGTTGGGTTCACCTCACCCTATTTGATTCACCAAATATAACTACTAAATGTTGTATAGAATACAACACACTTTTCTATATTGTTTAAGGAGAACCTCCACAGCTAGCGACCATTGTTCTATTCCCCTCATATCTGCGGCCGACCCTAAATAACACTCTTACTAAGAACACTCTTATTACGAAAGGAATTGTGAAGCGAGAAGGGTGAGCACAACTAGCCCAAAGAAGGAATATCATGGTGAGGCTAATTAAATTATCAATAGCTTTCATCAATAATAAATCGAGATTTAGAACATATGGTAGATGATAAAAATTTTCAACCATAGTCAGTGCGGTAACGAGCGATCCATTAGAAGAGTCAAATAGACCATCGATCTATTATCTTCTATGTTAAAATTCCACCAATAATGTTTTATTCTGTAACATCAATCAACAATTCCTCGCCCACAATCATATGAATAACTCATAATCATAATTGTGATTCTAAATTCTCTTCGCACCTGTGATCGAAGATAATTTTCATCACCGCCTTCACCCCGAAACATCAAAAATCATGGTTATACAAAATCACAATTCTCGTCAGAATCATTAAATCATCTTTACACTACTACTAAAGATATTCATTATTATCACATCCATGAATTAATATTTCATTCTTGAGACTCAAATTTCAATAAATAATCCACATCATCGAATCAACCCTCGCACTACTGTGCCAAGGATATTCTTTAAGATCACGACCACGAATTATCCATGCACTACGCCCAAAGATAATCGTGTTTTCATCAACTGATCCCGATCATGCCATAAAACAATTCATCTTTGCACCTTGGTCAAGAGAATCCATAGCCATAATCATACCAAAATCGTCCCATCAATGCACTACGGACCAATGAGGACTTTTTCATTAAGATCACAACCACAAATTATCCATGCACTACGGCCAAAGATAATCGTGTTTTATCAACTATCCCGATCATGCCATAAAACAATTCATCTTTGCACCCTTGGTCGAAGAGAATCCATAGCCATAATCATACCAAAAATCGTCCCATCAATGCACTACTACCAACGAGGGCTTTTTTCACATCATTTGTAACATTACTATTCATGATTATACCGAATAATCCCATTGTCATAATCATACCAAGTCCATCTACGACTACTACTAAAGATGACTTTCAACACAATATAAGCATGAGGATGATGACAATGATATAAGAATCAATCAAATGAGATAAATTATAAATATTAAACATTTATAATATAATTTATCAAGCGCTCAATAATAACCAAATGTTATCAATCACTTAATAATCTCATAATCTAATATCATTAATATTATAACAATATTTTAATCATTTCTTAAACTTATAAACAATTTATTTCAATTGTTTACACTTTATCAAATAATGGATTTAATCATTCAAAAATGCTATACTCATAAGATTTCATCATCAATGATCAAATCCCTCATCAAAAATCTGCATATACCCTATATAGGATTCTCAAGCCATAAAATCCTATTTTTCAATTTTATTACTTCACATAACATATTTAATTCATTTACTCATAACTAGTTTATTTTCATGAAAAATACCAAATCAGTCCCAAAAATATTTCTTTTCTAGGATTTAGCAGAATATAGTCCCATCTTGAACATATATTTTTCTCAGAATTTTTAAAGTTCATTTACTATTTTTCATATGGCTAAAACTGCCAAATATTTAGACATTTATCATAAATTGTAATTTTTATCCAAAAATTCCGAAATTTATAGGGTATACTCCTGTTATATACATGTACTCCCAATAAAATTTTTACCAATTTTGGAGTTAACCACAAGGAGTTATAAGGGTTTACTTTTAAAATAGTCTTTTCCCATAAAATCCATAACTCTTAATCTATACATCCAAAAATCGCCATTTTTGGACACAATCTAGAAAACTCATCAAATTATCATTTCAAATTTTTCAAGAATTTTTGAGAGTCAGAAAAATTATGAATCACTTCTCGCGTAAACCCTTTTTAATGAAAATACTATTCGTATGAATACGAAGGATAATTCAACATGCATGTGGTAATCCACATAGACATGTTATTCCAATAGAATAATAAAGAATGAAATAACAGAAGGATTCACCATGTGTGCGATAGACTGCACCGACGGGTTATTCCCAATAGAATAATAAATAATGGAACCAGTCCCACCAGAACGCACGCACGTGATATTCCGGCTGAATAATAAATAATGGAACCAGTCCCAGATAAACGCATAGATGTGATATTCATTCCGGCGTATAATAAAGAACAAAATATTAGAAGAATTTCACCATGTATGCGATTGTGATAAATAAAAGTTATTCCAACATAATAATAAAGAATGGAATAATGTAAGAATTTCACCAAGTATAGGGTAGTCACAGATGTCAAAGTTATTCCAATGTAATAATAAATAATAATAATATCCTTTACTTAGTACAACAATTATATCCCCTACCTTAAAAAGAAAAGTATTCCGAATTTGGTAGGGCGGAATATACTTGAAGAAAACTTCAGACTACGCTTTCAAAGCTTTCTTAAACTCTAAAGAAATACGCCAAGATTATAGAAGAAGAACTCTCTATAGTTTCTCTCTCTCAGAGTTTCAAAGAATTCGTAAGAAAATAATGAAAGAATGAGCTTCTATTTATAGAAAAATGGATCAGATAGTAATTAACTCATGAAACTATTCGTATTGATTTACTTTAATCTGACTATCCATATTTAAAGCAAAATCTTTTAAATAAAATATAATATATTCTATTTATAATCTAATAAAACGAATAACTTTATAAAAGATTTTAATATACAAACACTATGCATGCACTATGCATAATAAAATATAATATATTCTAATTATTGTCTAATAAAATGATAACTTTATAAAAGTATTCTCGCTTTATATAAAAAGATTTTACTATACAAAATACTACGCAGACACTATGATAATAGAATATAATATATTCTATTTATAGAATAACTTTATAAAAGTATTTTATTTTATATAAAAGCTTTTCTATTTTATTACATTAATAATACCAATAAAACAAAATTGAGTGACTTATCATGTAAGCAATAATAATCAATACCTTCGCTATTTACCAAAATAGAAAAAAATTGAATACTTTTATTTCATAAAATTCTTATCTCACAATCACCCTCCTTATGAAATTTCATCGAAATTTACGTGACGCACTGATATTCAAGAGATGAGAATACCTTTGCTTTCTTTTTTCTGGATTGTACCTTCCTGCTTATATCCTCTCAGATCATGATTTTTCATCATTTTCATCTCATGTATTTCAGATATCATTCTAGAATATATATCTTCAAAACAAAGGTTAATTGACATATCTTAATTTGTCAACTTATCAAGTAAACAATTTCACTTAGGTAAGTCACACACTAAATAAGTATATAACTCGCCTCTCCCTCCTAGTTCTAAACTCTTATCTCCGCCAAATACCATATCCCTAAGCTCGATACCAAATGTGACACCCCAAAATTAGGTATACATCACCCATTCTCGAGTCGCCGATACATGGTACAAAATTTAAATACAACTTCATTTATATTAATTGTTGAGTCGTCAGATGTATCACGACCACGCTTAATCGTGAGTTTTAATACAAATGTATGTAATTCTCTACGGTGCCTCGACCACAACCTTACAATGGTACTTTACATAAAAGTATAGTCAAAGACCTGCTTTTAGAAACTAAAATCTTTGGGAAGTGCTCAAGAAACCTTCGTACATGGGAGGCCATGCGCCTAGGTTATAATAGATATCATATGGCCACGTAATTATCCTTGAGTTAACCCAATAGACCCCCAAAGAAAAAACGAGAAGATTACTATCATCTTCTTTCCAATGGTGAGTCTTCTTCGCTTATAACTATCTCCACTTGCTCTCAAGTGAATATTATATTTTAAATCAACTCCAAGATCATATAGGTAATGCCCAGTAAATATACTCAAAGAAGTGGATGCGCATAACCCTCTTATGATATAACACGAGGTCAGTATGTCATTGATATATCAGATGATAGTGGCAAAACACCCTTCCAAAGTCAGTTCACCTCACCCTATTTGTAAGACCTCAAAATTTTTTTTAAATAAAAGGAATTTCCTTTATTTATTATTTTGAAATAGTAAGGGTTGATTTGATTAATGTGATAGTTAAGGTTAAATATGCAAATATTTCAAAATAAGCAAGTGGTTATAAAATATTCATTGTTGTTGTGGGAATATTCGTTTGGTCGTGGAATATTCGTATCATTAGGAATATTCGTATTTTACTGACCAAGCCCATGTGTGGGCCCCATAACTAAAAGCGATTGATGAAGAAAACGACAAATATAAGTTGTTTTTAAATAACTACAGAAGTTATTACTGCGTTATCGCTGGAATACCCTATGGTTAAAACACACTAATACGCTGTTGTTGAACAAGAGACACCAGTATTGCACCAATTATTGATTCTTACGTAGAAGGCACTACTCAATAATGGTTACAAGAATTACCGCTCAAAGATTTTATCGAGTTAATAATTGTCGCGTTGATATTTTATATCATTGTTGTTTCAATAATCACATTACACAAGATCTTTCATTATCGAAGCAATAATTCATATTATCCTAATAATATTATTAGATAACATTATTGGCAATGTCTAGAAAGTTCTGCCTAAGGAGAGGTTTGGTCACCTAATCATGCGCCCAGAAGAAGAAGAAATTTTATCGAAAGCCCTCTTCCTGAACCGCCTCGTCACAATATCAGTGATTCTCGTAATATTATTTGTGAATAATTAATTATTGATTTATATGATGAGGAAAATATTGATTTTATGTGGATATAGATGGAGAAAATTTTTAAAATGACAATTGTTGAAAATTAATATTTTATCTTTTTCTCGATAAAATAATTCATTTAAATATATTATTTTAATAATATATTAACTGTGATATTTTTACAACGAATGTGGGATATATAAGTATACGAGGAGGAAGAGTATTTTTGTTGCAATAAATGTTTAAAACATGTTAAACATGCTCTGTGGACCCCATTTATCGACCTGAAATTTGATTATACCGTAAAATAGTCCGCTTGTGGATTTCTGGCCAAATTTTTGATTGGAATTTGGAAAACTTTCTTCTTCCGCAAAGTTGTAGAGAATTGAATTTCCTATAAAAACTCGCAAGATTCGAATTTTCTGATGAAAGGGCTATTTATTATGAATTATTGAAGTTCAAGTTCAAATAATTGATTTTTGAAGTTTAAAATATTTAAAATTAGAAAACGTTTTTTCTTACTTTTCTAGAAGGTGGCATGTGGAAATGCTAGGATCTGAATTCTAAGGTTGGCGTATGAATTTGATATATATATATATTAATTTATTAAATTTTCTGCTTTGGTGTTCTAAGCAATTTCCTATAAATAGGTGCTTAGGTTAGAATTGAAAATCACACCGTAAATCAAGTTTTCTCTCTATATTATCGAAATGATTCTTGTGAGTATTTTGAGTATACTTTGAGTATTGCTATACGGTGCAAGTCCAAGTCATAGCCTATATCCTGTTTTCAATTAAAGACCGATCTTTCGAGGTAAGGATATTATTTTTTTCAGAATGATATTATTTCTTCAATATCATTATACCGAAATGTTGATCTGAAGTTTTTATCAAATTTGGAACTTTTTCATTTTGGGTTACTATTCATGGGTTACTATTCATGAGTTACTATTCACGAAGTTACTATTCATGAAAGTTACTATTCACGAAGTTACTATTCACGAGTACTATTCATGTAAGTCGTGAAGATGTTTTTTGTGGAATTTCTATCTTTTGGTGTCTGAGTTACTATTCACGATACTACGGCACTATTCACGATACTAAGACTATTCACGATACTGCATATTCAATCAAAAAAATAAAATTTCTTCTTTTCGTCTAAAACATCTATTCCGGATACTAACTCGATCAGATCCATGTTTTGATCATTCTCAATTTTACACCACTATGATTATTTTTGAGGTATTTTTGGGCGTGGATAAAACCAAGTACGAATCCTTAATCCTTAATCCTTGTCATTTTGTTTCACCGATTCGCTTTCTTAAAAAAAAAATATTTTCATCATCCTCTACCTTAAATGATGATATTATTGAATATCTTTGGCCCAGAGGCAAAGATGAATGATTTCAAGAATATCTTTATTCAGTAGTGCAGATGAATAGGTGTTGAGATGAACACGACCGATTGATTAATATCTTTGGCCTCAGAGTAAAAGATGAACAGTGTTTAAATGAATATGACCAATCGATGAATATCTTCGGCCAGTAGTAAAGATGAATATTTGATTCCGTATGCATATCGATTGATGTTACAGGATAAAATATTGATGATGGACCGTTAAATTCATAGATTATAGTAGATTTCATTCTCTACGTAACTCTTCTATGAATTATTATTTCAATGCGAATATTGATCCAAACTTGTTGCTTATCAGATTCTATCGATTTTTTCCTCGTGAAGACTAACGATAATTTGTTGTATATTATCTTAGTCATAATATTCTTTATCGGGCTAGTTGAGCTCACCCTTTTCCTTGTTGTTCCATTTTTCTTCTCGTGAGGCGAGAATGTAGCGAGTACTAGCTCGGGGTATGGAATGAAGGTTCTAGAGAGAGTTGTTTAGTAGTCCTCACCATTTTGTAAAATAATGAATCAATAATTATGATGGGGATTTATTTGAGTGTGGATATTGCTCTGAAGACAATATTATATTTAAACTCATAAGATATATTGTCGATTTCACACGACATTTATTGTATTATTGAAGTTGTAGTTTGCTTTTGTACCATGTATTTGGCGACTCGAGAATGGGTGTCAGTATACCTATTTTGGGGGCGCCACAAATGGTATCGAGCTTAGGATATGATCTCCAAGGAGATCGGGAATAAAACTAGAGGGGAAAGACGAGTAAATCATTCGCTAATGTGTCCTACCTAAGCTTATTTGTTAGTTGGTCAAGATATATAGGATATTATGTGATATATTGATTTCCTTAATTAACCCTTATTTTATGATGATTTGAGAATGTCGATCGAGAATATTAACAAGTGGAGCAAATGAGACCGTGGAGATGCTCAGACTCACCAACGAGGAGAACGTGCAACAGTCGACAATGTTCCTCCCGTGAACAACACCAATCGAAAGCGATGATGAACGAGGGGATGTTTAGAAGCTTTTTGCGCTCATGCAAAATCGCATTTAGGGAGACTCGTGTTCAAAATACAGAGAGAAATGATAGCAATTCACGGTGGTCACAAACCCCAGCGCCAAAGAGTTGAGACCACCGTAATTCTGGGAAAGCCGGATCCGATTAAGGCGAGACGCGTGGTCAAACAAATTACCAAGATATTCGATGTCTGGGATGCACGGAGGAACGTAAAGTTCCATTCGCCGCCTTTATGTTCCGTGGCGAGCAGACATCGGTGGAATCAGGAAGCATACCCATCCAAATCGCACTCAAAGATGTCATGGGAGACGCTTGAAATGCTTCAATGACAAGTACTTCCCGAAAGTATTCGTCACATACGAAGGAAGTGGAGTTTATTAGACTAGAGCGTAATAACACGACGGTGTCAAAGACGAGGCGAAGTTCATGGAGTTATCCAAGTGCTCGCACCTCATTTGGTGGATAATGAGGAACGATGACGTGGATGTTTCGAGAGGTTTGAAACCCGACATACGCCAAGATCTCATTTCTCATAAATTTTCTCTATTCGATGTTGTCAATGTGGCTCAAATTGTTAGAGCGAGATAACGAAAGTACGCTCAACCGAGGGACCATAACCAGATCATACCAAGATAGCGAAGCCATCGTAATAACGATAACCAAACCGGAGAAAGAAGAATACGACAAACAAAGGTAAACCACTCCGTGGTAATCGTGACCATGAAAATAGAGAAGCGAGCCTGGAGGAGATTTTAAAAGAGGAGATTCAACAACGACCATGTGAAGACGCCGCCAAAGAGAACTAGTTTTATGGAGGAGAACGACCACCCATCGATGTTACAAATGCGGAAAGAGGGATATATCACCTTCAAACCGCCCACAACAGCTTTAAGGTATGCTATAATTGTGGAAAAGAAGGACATATCGCCGAGATTGTACGATATCGAAACCCAAATTCAATGAATGGTGACTCAAAAGGATGTCCCGTAAAAGTCAAAGTCAACGGTTCTTCGGAAGAGCGTTTGTCGTGACCGGTAAAATGCAAGGAACCCGAACGGGTTAGTACGGGTTAGTTAATTATAAATTCTTGCAAGTATATACCTTACTAGATATCGGTTCTACCCATTCTTTTATCTCTCTTACTTAAGCCAACGCTTAAACTCGACTCGGAGAAATTAGACTTTGACCTATCTCGTGAAAACTCCGTTAGAGAAACTTTCATCACATCCACTCGCTTATAAATCTTGCTTGATTCAGTCAGGCACTATCACATTACCCGTTAACCTTATTTCTATAGAGATATTTGTTTTTTTGATGTGATTTTAAGGTTAACTACTCATCATGCCGAAATTGATTATTTTCGTAAGGTCATTAGTTTTCATATTCCTAAGCAACTCGTTATTCAATTCAAGCAATCAAACCATTGTAGTCAAACATTTTCATATCAAGCCATGAAGTCATTCGCTTATTACGGATGTCAAATTTTCTTAGTCCATGTTATGGATTTGAATAAAGACACGCCGATTTGAATAATATTCCCATTGTTATTGATTTTTCCACGATTTCAAGAATTTCGCTTACTCCCAAAGCTCGATATTAAATTTTGTATCGACTTTGAACCCGCAGACAAAACTCATTTCTAAAATCTCATATCGAATGGCTCCTATTGAACTTCGTGAGTTAAAATTCAACTATAGAATTTGGTACCGAGCCTTTATCTTGTGACTTCCTTTGTGGAATTCACCTGCCGCACTCTCTCCGTAGGGGACGCCATATTCGCGCGATAGTAAACCGATAGGTGTCATTGTGACGTATATCCAAGATCGGGATATGAGTCACAAATGAGAGCAACCTAAGTCAAGAATCGAAATACGTAGCTTTCTAGCTTAGTTGGTTATTATCTGAGATTCGTTGAAGGATATTCTCGAATCACTATTCCATTAACGCAAATTTAACTCAGAGAGATACAAAATTCGAATGGAGCAAGGAATGTGGGAAGAGCTTCAAGAACTCAAGAGAGACTCATTTCAAAGACATGTTCGATCATGCCATCCTCGAAAAGCGAACGTGGTAGCCGACGCGATGAGTAGAAGATCATATGCGGAACGAAAAGGATGATGTCAGTATATACGACAGAGCCAACTTTAATAGAAAAAGTTAAGATTGCTCAAGCCACCGACTCGGAGCTGATGCGTATGAAGAAGAAAGTACAAGAAGGAGCTATTCCTGAAGCGAGAATTGATGAAGAAGGAATACTTCGAGTCCACTCTAGACTTTGTGTTCCTAACGACTCTGATTTGAAGTACAAGATTATGATGGAGGCACACAATACGCCATTTGCAATCCATCCTGGAAGTACTAAAATGTATCGTGATCTTCGACATACATTTTGGTGGAACAATATGAAGAGAGAGATTGCAAAGTTTATCTCGATGTGTTTAACTTGCTAACGTGTAAAGGCGCGGAGCATCTTGTACCTAAGGGTCCGCTGCAAACCACTTGAGATTCCTAATGGAAGTGGGAACACATTACTATGGATTTCAAGTATTATATCTTCCTACGGCTTCTCAAGGCATCAATGCTATTTGGGTTATTGTTGATAGATTAACCAAGTTCCGCTCATTTCTTGCCGATACGGAGACTTATTCCTCGAACGCTCTTGCTAGTATGTACGTGAATGAGATTGTGAGGTCAGCATGGCATGCCCAGATCCATAGTTTTGATCGTGACCCAAAATTCACTTCAAGATTTTGGGTTAGCTTGCAAAAAAGCTATGGGCACGGATTTACGATTCTGCTTTGGCATACCATCCTCAAACCATGGGCAATCGAAAAGGACTACTCAAACTCTCAAGATATATTAAAACTCGTGGTCCTATATTTCAAAGGAAGTTGATAAGTACTTGCCATCGGTGGAATTCTCATACAACAATAGTTATTAAACAAATATAGGCATGGTTCCATTCAAGCATTATATGGACAAAATGTCGCTCTCCAATATGTTGGGATGAGGTGGGTGAAGCAACATTGTTGGGACCCGAAAGTTAAGACGTATATGACTAATGATTCGACAACGATATATAAACCAACAAGATCGACAAAAGAGTTATGCGGATCTTCATTGAAAGGACGTGGAATTTAATGTAGGGATCATGATTGTTATGAAGTCGCTCCATGGAAGGGTGTTACAAGATTTGGGAAGAGAGGAAAGCTCAATCCATGATTTATCGGTCCATTTCAAATTCTCGACCGAGTAAGAAATGTAGCCTATAGACTTCACAAGCATTCCGAGTATGTCTCGTGTTCATAATGTGTTTCACATATCTCGTATTTTGTAAATATGTGAAAGACCCGAACCACGCTATCGAAAGTTAGAACCTGGACGAGATAAATTAAGACTTAACGATGAGGAGGTACCGCCAAGATTTTGGATAGGAAGGAGCATGTCCCACGCCAAGAAAGGTCATACCACAAGTTAAAGTTTTGTGGAGGAATCATGCTATAGAGGAAATGACCCGGGAATTGAAACGAAATGAAAGCTAGGTATCCTCACCTTTTTCAAAACACTGTGTACGTGACGCCAATTTCGAGGACGAAATTTCATAAGGAGGGAGGTTGTAAGACCCTAAATTTTTTTTAAATAAAAGGAATTTCCTTTATTTATTATTTTGAAATAAGAAGGGTTGATTTGATTAATGTGGATAGTTAAGGGTTAAATATGCAAATATTTCAAAATAAGCAAGTGGTTATAAAATATTCATTGTTGCTTGGAATATTCGTTTGGTCGTGGAATATTCGTATTTGGTTAGAAATATTCGTATTTACGACAATAGCCCATGTGTGGGCCCCATAACTGAAAGCGATTGAATGAAGAAAACGACAAATATAAGTTGTTTTTAAATAACTCACAGTAGTTGTTACCGAGTAATACATGTTGAATACCCGGTGGTTAAAACACACTAATACGCGTTGTTGAACAAGAAGACACCAGATTGCACCAATTATTGATTCTTACGTAGAAGGCACTACTCAATAATGGTTACAGAATTATCGCTCAAGATTTTATCGAAAGTTAATAATTGTCGCGTTGATATTTTATATTATTGTTGTTTCAATAATTGTCATTACACAAAGATCTTTCATTATCGAAGCAATAATTCATATTATCTCAATAATATTATTAGATAACATTATTGGCAATGTCTAGAAAGTTCTCGCTCTAAGGAGAGGTTTGGTCACCTAATCAAGGCCAAAGAAGAAGAAATTTTATCGAAAGCCCCTCTTCCCTGAACCGCCTCGTCACAATATTGTGATTCTCAGAATATTATTTGTGAATAATTAATTATTGATTTATATGATGAGGAAAATATTGATTTTATGTGGATATAGATGGAGAAAATTTTTAAAATGACAATTGTTGAAAATTAATATTTTATCTTTTTCCGATAAAATAATTCATTTAAATATATAATTTTAATAATATATTAACTATGATATTTTTACAACGAATGTGGGATATATGAGTATACGAGGAGGAAGAGTATTTTTGTTGCAATAAATGTTTAATACATGTTAAACATGTCTCATGGACCCCATTTATCGATCCCAAATTTGATTATAATGTAAATTTGCCCGCTTTGTGGATTTCTACCAATTTCTCGATTGGAATTTGGAAAACTTTCTTCAGCAAAGTTGTAGAGAATTGAATTTCCTATAAAACAAGCGAGATTCGAATTTTCTGATGAAAGGGCTATTTATTATGAATTATTGAAGTTTCAAGTTCAAATAATTGATTTTTGGAAGTTTAAAATATTTAAAATTAGAAAAACGTTTTTTTCTTACTTTTCTAGAAGGTGGCATGTGGAAATGCTAGGATCTGAATTCTAAGGTTGGCGATGAAATTTGATATATATATATATATATATAATTTATTAAATTTTCTCGCTTTTGGTGTTCTAAGCAATTTCCTATAAATAGGTGCTTAGGTTAAATTGAAAATCACACCAGAAACCAAGTTTTCTCTCTATATTATCGAGCGATTCTTAGTATTTTGAGTATACTTTGAGTATTGCTATACTAAAGTCCAAGTCATAGCCTATATCCTGTTTCAAATTTAAGATCGATCTTTCGAGGTAAGGGATATTATTTTTTTCAGAATGATATTATTTCTTCAATATCATTATAATTTGAAATGTTGATCCAAGTTTTTATCAAATTTGGAACTTTTTCATGTTGGGGTTACTATTCATGGGTTACTATTCATGAGTTACTATTCACGAGTTACTATTCATGAGTTACTATTCACGAAGTTACTATTCACGAGTACTATTCATGAAGCGTGAAGATGTTTTTTGGGAATTTCTATCTTTTGTGTTCTGAAATTTACTATTCACGATACTAAGACTATTCACGATATACTTATTCACTATTCACCAAAAAAAATAAAATTTCTTCTTTTCGTCTAAAACATCTATTCGGATACTAACTCTCGATTGTATCCATGTTTTGATCATTCTTGAATTTTACACCACTATGATTATTTTTGAGGTATTTTTGGGCGTGGATAAAACCAAGTACGAATCCTTAATCCTTAATCCTTGTCATTTTGTTTCACCGGATTCGCTTTCTTAAAAAATATTTTCATCATCCTCGCCTTAAATGATGATATTATTGAATATCTTTGGCCAGTAGTGCAAAGATGAATGATTTCTCAAGAATATCTTTGGCCCAGTAGTGCAAAGATGAACAGTGTTGAGATGAACACGACCGATTGATTAATATCTTTGGCCTCAGAGTAAAAAGATGAACAGTGTTTAAATGAATACGACTAATCGATGAATATCTTTGGCCCAGAGTGCAAAGATGAATATTTGATTCCGTATGCATATCGATTGATGTTACAGGATAAAATATTGATGATGGATCGTTAAATTCATAGATTATAGTAGATTTCATTCTCTACGTAACTCTTCTATGAATTATTATTTCACACGCGAATATTGATCCGAAACTTGTTGTCTATTGTATTTCTATCGATTTTTCCATGTTGAAGACTAAAGATAATTTGTTGTATATTATCTTAGTCATAATATTCTTTATCGGGCTAGTTGAGCTCACCCTTTCCTTTTTGTTCCATTTTTCTTCTCGTGAGGCGAGAATGTAAAGCAAGTACTAGTGGGGTATGGAATGAAGGTTCTAGAGAGAGTTGTTTAGTAGTCCTCACCATTTTTGTAAAATAATGAATCAATAATTATGATGGGGATTTATTTATGTGGATATTGTCTAGAAGACAATATTATATTTAAACTCACAAGATATATATTGTCGTATTTCACACCTACATTTGTATTATCAAGTTGTAGTTTGCTTCTTGTACTCATGTATTTGGCGACTTCGTAATGGGTGTTGTGTATACCTATTTTGGGGGCGCCACACTATTTGATTCACCAAATATAATTACTAAATGTTGTATAGAATACAACACACTTTTCTATATTGTTTAAGGAGAACCTCCACAACTAATGACCATTGTTCTATTCCCCTCGTTATCTGCGTTCAATCTTTCTACAACACTCTTACTAAGAACACTCTTATTACACGAAAGGAATTGTGAAGCGAAAGGGTGAGCACAACTAGCCCAATAAGAATATCATGATCGAGGCTAATTAAATTATCAATAGCTTTCATCAATAATAAATCGAGATTTAGAACATATGGTAGATGATAAAACTTTTCAACCATAGTTAGTTAAATGAACGAAGCAATCCATTAGAAGAGTCAAATAGACCATCGCTTCTATTATCTTCTATGTTAAAATTCCACTAATAATGTTTTATTCCTCAGTAACATCAATCAACAATTCCTCATCCACAATCATATGAATAACTCATAATCATAATTGTGATTCTAAATTCCTCTTCGCACCTGTGACGAAAGATAATTTTCATCACTGCCTTCACCGATGTCAGGGTTTCTAAGACGCGAACGCATAAATGAAAATAAAATTTTTAAAGCAATTTCAAACCCTAAAAAAGCAGGATCCATGCAAAAATTCAATTAATTCAGAGGTTAGAAATTATACCGATTAAGAAATCTGAAATTGATACGATTGAATCTCCAACGCAATCCACGAATTAAGAAATCGGAATTGATACGATCGAATCTCCAACGCATCCAAATGAGTCATGCGCTCTACTAGGTATCCATACGAACGCCCGCTAAATCGTCCCAATGATCTGCGTAGAAGAAGGAACCGCGATACTAGCCACCAAGGATGAGGATTTTCAAGTCGCTTTTCTATAGTCTCTCTCAAGAAGCGGCTGGGGTTTTGTATTTTGACGAAAACCTAAAGTGAATTTATATATATCATATATATAGCGCTTAAGAGGAATTAATCAAAACCTAATATTATTAAAATCTGAATTTATATATACCTTAATTAAGTCTTACTTAATTAATATACCTATATATAAATTATCCTATTAATTTAAATTGTAATTTAAAATTCTATCAATCATATTGACATATTTAAATCTTTACAATTTAAATTAATTTCCTTTTAATTACGTTTCTTTTGTGTGTGACCTTATAGGTTATTATTACGTTGGCAAAAATTTTAAAATCATATTATAAAATTATAAATAGTGAGCACGCCCCAAAATTAGGTATACGCCACCCATCTTGGGTCGCCACTTACATGGTACATAAATTCAAATACAACTTACTAATATAACTCTGCTGTGTAATAATACGACATAAATCGTGAGTTTGAATACAAATATTGTCTACTAGATATTATACAAACTCAAAAGGAGTCCTCATTACAATTATTATCACACTATTTCACGTATTAAAGTGAGGACTACTAATGCTATCCTCTCGACCATTACTCCGCTCCCCGACTCGTCCCAAATATATTCTCATTTCAAGAGAATAAAGGAAAGAAAGGGGTGAGCTCAACTAGCCCAAGAAGAAATATTATAACTAAGATAATGCGTAATAAATTATCAATAGTCTTCAACAATGTTAAACCGATAAAATACAATAGACAACCAGCTTAATCAAATGAATACGCAATCCATTAAAAGAGTCAAGTAGAAAATAAAGTCTACTATCTTTTAGGTTTTAAAAGGTTTTCATCAATTTTATCACTAAGACTCAGCTTTTAATGAATAAACCACAATATCTAATCATCCCCGCACTACTACCAAGGATTTTCATCAAATTATCAATGGTCATGACTATACCGAATCACCCCCGGTCATAATCATACCAAAAACTATCCATCATCGCATTACAAAAACTCAATCGAGGACTTTTGTCACATCATTTATATCAAGCCATGATTATACCGAATGAACCTCGGTCATAATCATACTAAGTTCATCTATGCACGTAAGCCAAAGATAACTTTTAACATAATATAAACACGAGGATGATGACAATGATATAAGAATTCAATAAAACAAGTTCAAGAATTATTTTATCCAGAATTATTAACGCCCAAATTGTCAACAAGATACTGCTTTTGTAGAGTAAAATTCAAGAATGATCGTAAGAATATTTCCATGAAAAAAGATACTGGATGAAACGCAAATATCAAGAATATTCTACTAATTTCATGGAGTATAGAAGTCAAAGTTTTAACCAACCGGGTATAATAAAGAATGGAATAACAAAGGAAATCACCACGCATGCGATTATTGCATGATGTGTTATTCCAATGTAATAATAATAACGGAACCAAAGTCGTGAAATTCACACCAACAGATGTTCCAACAGTAATAATAAAGATGGAACCGTCCGTGTAAAACACACAGATAGATATTCCAACAGAATGATAAAGATTTTAACCAGTCCTATAAAAACACATGCATGTGATGTTCCAAATGTAATAATAATAAAGATTTAAACCAGTCCTATGTAAAACACACACGCATGTGATGTTCCAATGTAATAATAAAGAATGAAAGAATGTCACCAAGTATAGGTAAACCACGATACATACAAAGTTATTCCAATGTAATAATAAGAATGGAATAATAGAGGACCAAGTTCACCACGATATACGTATGGTACAGATACAAAGTTATTCCAACAGTAATAATAAAGAATGGAATAATGTAAGTTCTCTTCATGAATAAGAAAGAATAACACTTTTACGGCACAACAAATAATATCCCTTACCTTAGAAGAACTGAATATTGAAAAGTGAAGTAGTAGTATTTTTTTTTCTTTCTCTCTATAATTTCTCTCTAGAGTTTCAATGAATTCGTAAGAAATAATGAAGGAATAAGCTTTCTATTTATATAAAAACCGAGGGTGGCTCTTGGTCTTAACGGCGGTCAAAATGACTTTTGTAATATCAAGAGACAACTACTATTTACGAAGGGGTAATTAACCCTCGAACAATCAAGAGGCGCAGCTTACTCTCGTAATATCAAGGGACAACTACTATTCATGAAGGGGTAATTACTATCGACGAAGGTAATTACTATCGACGAAGGTAATTACTATCAAGAAGGTAATTACTATCGACGAAGGTAAATACTATCGATTTAAGGTAAATACTATCGACGAAGGTAATTATTATTCACAAAGGTAATTACTATTCACAAAGGTAATTACTATCGACGAAGGTAAAATACTATTGACGAAAGTAATTACTATCGACGAAGGTAATTACTATCAAGAAGGTAATTACTATCGACGAAGGTAATTACTATTCACAAAGGTAATTACTATTCACAAAGGTAATTACTATCGACGAAGTAAATACTATCGACGAAGGTAATTACTATTCACAAAGGTAATTACTATTCACAAAGGTAATTACTATTCACAAAGGTAAATACTATCGACGAAGGTAATTACTATTCACAAAGGTAATTACTATTCACAAAGGTAATTACTATTCACAAAGGTAAATACTATCGACGAAGAGACTCTTAGATGATGACATACGGGCCCCCATAAAATAATCAAACTTACCACAAACGCCTCATAATGTACTTTTATATACATCAAGGATCAATAAATATTACCACAAATCATTTTATTTTTAATCAACACATATTTAATCTTTCAACAATTATTAATCATTTATAACTTGTCATCTCAATTAATAATATAACATATTATACGTATGATACTTGTGACAATAATTGAATCAATAATATAAGAGATATGATGCAAAGAATTATCGTAGTAATAATCGAGTATAGCTAAGTGACTTCACGTAAGATCAATAATCAATACCGTGCAAGCTACTACGCAACCACGCCAGACATCGTACTTTTTACTACCGGGTAGTTCAATAGCTTTTAATCAGAACACCTCCGCCGTTATTTTTATAGAAAGATAATTTTGTCATTTTTTCTAACTACGATAATACTTCCGCTGTGGGGTCCACTAATGATTGAGCCATCGCATAAATATTCCCCGACAAAAAGAATATTCTCCACCAAACTAATATTTTATAACAACTTGCTTACTTTGCAAAATTTATAAATATTACCCACAACTATAACATTATATCAAATTTATTCCATAATATTCAAAAATAATATTTATAGAAAATTCATCTTTATTTATAAAAGCCGGGTCTTACAACCTCCCTTCTTATGAAATTTCGCCTCGAAATTAGGGTACGTGACTGATATGATAAAGAGGTGAGGATACCTCAATACCTTTATCGTTAAAATATTAAATTCATCTTCGCAATCCGCCAAAGATATTCATTAACAATTCATCTTTGCACTACAAAAGCAAAAGATATACAACTCAGAAACCAATAATGCCGAGACGCAATTTTAATAGTATCACGACCACGAATTATCCATGCACCATCGCCAAGGATATTCGTGTTTTCAATTACTACCATGATTATACCGAATAATCCTCGGTCATAATCATACCAAGTCTATCAATGCACTACTACCAAAGATGACTTTTACCACATCCATGAATTAATATTTCATTGAGACTCACCAATAATTAATCCATATCATCGAATCATCCTCGCACTACGTGCCAAGGATATTCATTAAGATCACGACCACGAATTATCCATGCACTACTACCAAAGATAATCGTGTATTCATTAGTATCACGACCATAAATTATCCATGCACTACGGCCAAAGATAATCGTGTATTCATTAAGATCACCATACCAAAATTATCCATGACTACTAAAAGATAATCGTGTATTCATTAAGATCACGACCACAAATCCATATCCAAAGATAATCGTACATTACTACCAAAGATAATCGTGTATTCATTAAAGATATCGTAGGTATTCATTAGATCACCCACAAATTATCCATGCACTACTACCAAAGATAATCGTGTTTTCAATTACTTACTATGATTATACCCAACAATCCTCGGTCATAATCATATCAAGTCCATCTATGCACTACAGTTGCCACGTATGACTTTCAAATATAATATAAGCATGAGGATAATGATATAAAGAATCAATCAAATGAGATAAAGGATAAATATTAAACATTTATAATATAATTTATCCAGATTCAAGAATATCCCCATGTTATCAATCACTTAATAATCTCATAATCTAATATCATTAATATTATAACAATATTTTAATCACTTCTTAAATTTATAAACAATTTATCTCAATTGTTTACGCTTTTACCATATAATGCATTTAATCATTCAAAAATGCCATACTCATAAGATATCATCACCAATTATCAAATCCTTCAAAAAAAATATGCATATACTCTATATAGGATTCTCTAGCCATAAAATCCTATTTTCAACTTTTTTACTTCACATAACATATTTAACTCATATGTTCAGAATTAAACTATTTTCATGAAAATACCAAATCAGTCCCAAAAATATTTCTTTTCTGGGATTTAGCATAATATAGTCCCATAATGAAAATATATTTTTATCGTAATTTTAAAATTCATTTACTATTTTTCAAAAATCAATTTCTAATTAATTCCTTAAGAAATTAGCTACCTCAAGTTTAACTCCAAAATTCCCAAATCTTGGCAGGACCTTACACATGTTAATGTGAGCCTCCAATTTAAATTTCATGGTCATCTGAGTTATAGAACTCCGCTTATAGCATTTTTCAAAAAAAAAACCTAAATATTGAAATGATCATAACTTGCTCATTTTAAGTCGGAATGAGCTCATTTTTGGACACGATGTTCTTTATACCATATACTTTTATGTCCCAAAAGGCCTGAATTTTTCTCACTAATTAAGTGGCCAAAACAGCCCTTACAAAAATGTGGCAGCAGCTTTTTGGACATTTTAAAGTTTTGACTCATTTGCTAAAATCAGTCCACACGAAAATCTACAACACCTTTTTCATTGATTCCACTTGGATTAGTTAGGTAACTCATAGATCTAACTCTAGGACTTAACCACACTCAAAAATTCAAAATATAATAGGAGATTTGGTCAATTGAATTTCATGTTACGTTTTTCACCAAAATCTGGTTTTTAACTCCTCAGTGATTTTTAAG
This sequence comes from Panax quinquefolius, assembly GCA_020205615.1. Lineage (NCBI taxonomy): Eukaryota > Viridiplantae > Streptophyta > Magnoliopsida > Apiales > Araliaceae > Panax > Panax quinquefolius. Next base: position 26,385,852 of record CM035151.1, read on the forward strand.
AAACTTTCATGTTTTCACATACTAACCAACATAACTCATCATAACACTTACTAATACTTCATATACCCATGATTTTCATTAGTCCAATGCTTTTATTATGACTTTCATCATAATCCTCGTAAATGCATCCTTTTAGTCAAGAAATATTTGAGGGTTTAAGAAATGGGTTTTGTATCGGGGTCAATACAAAATTCAATTTCACGCTCTAGGTAGGCTAGAAAGTCTTCAAGAATACGCCAAGAAATTTATTAATGATAGAAATATCATTTAAAATCAAGTACTCTCATTCCAAGACTTGATAAGACGTCACATTAATACCAATCGTGACTTCTATCCCTTAACCTCGATAAGACCTCACAATGATACCTATCAACTTGCCATCTTCAAATACGACGTCGCCACATAAAGTCCGCTTCGCAGCATTCCACACAAGGAAGTCAACAACGAAAGGATCGGGCTCTTTACTTATGGCTTGATATGACAATGATCGACTTTAGTGGTTTGGTTACTTTGAATTCGCATAACAGTCAAGTTGGTTAAGAGTATGAAAGCTAACAACCTTACAAAAATCATGATGAGTATTTTGCCAATCGATTTCTAAAGTCACATCAAAGACAAATATTTTCAAAGAGATAAGATCGACAGTAACGTGAAAATGTTTATTTGAATCAAACAAGATTTAAAAATAAGAGAGGTAACGAAGGCTCCTACTAACGAAGTTTCAACCAATAAGTCAAAGTTTAACTTCTTCTGAGTCAAATTTAAACGCTGAACACAACTAGGTGAAATAAAAGAGTGGGTAGAACTGGTATCTAACACTGATATAGACTTCAAGAGCTTATGATTAACTTACCCGTGATAATTTTATTCGTGTTCCTCGTCACGAGAAAAAAAATGCTCTCTTAAACTACCGGCTTTGGTTTGTCCGGGACAAATTTGGTGCCTCCATCCTAGTTGAATTTGTCTTCTAGAAACGACAAAATCGAGCTAAGTGACCTTCTCTTTCCACAATTATAACATGCTTTGACTGCATGGCGCAGTTCGGATCGATGTGTCCTCTCCTCCGCATTTGAAGCATATGATAGGTGGTCTTTCTCCTTCCTTAACAACGGGTGCTAGTCCGACGCTCTTTCCATCATTGTTGAATCTCCTTTTCTTGAAATATCCATTCTTATTGCTTTGACCCTGATTACCACCGAAGTGGTTACCATATCCGCCCGCTGATTCCTCCACGCTTGTTGTCACCGCTCGATGACTACTCTCGCCGGTATTATAATTTTGCCTTACCGCTTCTTTTTAGTCATACTGACTCGTTATCGCACTCCACTAATCGAGCCCTATTTACAACATCCTCAATACAAACACGCTTTATGAGAAATAAGATGTCGACGATATCTCCGCTTCAAACCTCTTAAAAACATTCGCCACCATTCTCTCTTCATTATCCACCAAGAGGGACGAAAATCGTGATAACTCCGCAAATTTTGCCTCAGATCACTACACTCATTATATTGTTTTGTTCCAACTTGATAAACTCCACCTCCTTCATGTGGCGAATACTTTCGTGAAAGTATTTGTCGTTGAACAAACTCTCTCGAACTTCTCCCAAGATATCTTCAAGACAAAGAAGTCGAGTACGCTTTTACCAATTCCCACCAAGAATCAGCCTCTTCAAGAACATAAAGGCGGCAAAAGGGACCTTTGCTCTTGGAGCATCCCAAGACATCAAATATCTTGTAATCTGCTTTATCCATGCTTCCGCCGTAAGTGGTTTTGGCTCTCCTTAAACTCCGGTGGTCCCAGCTCCTTAAATTGTTTAGCGGTGACCACCGAGAGTTTTCCGTGTTTCCACCCCACGCTTTTGGACAGAGTCGCTACACCGATGTCGCATGAATTCTAAAAACCTCTTAAACGTACCGTCGTTCACAATTGATCGTTGTTGTTGTTTAAAGGAGGATTATCGCCATCCTGCTGTGCACATTGTCCTCGATTATCGATCCGTGGAGAATCAACACCTCCTCGTGGCTCCATTGCTATTCTCAACATTCTCTGATGCCATTTTCAAACACCGCCACAAAATAAGGGTTAATCGACACGCAACATATTATCACTATACTCGAATCGACCAATCAAATACCAAATAAACTTAGGTAGGTCATACTAGCGAAGGAATTCCCTATCTCTCCCTCCTAGTTCTAGTCTCACATTTTAGCCAGTGATCATATCCCTAAGCTCGATACCAACCATGACGCCTCTAAAATTATGTATACGCCACCCATCTTGGGTCGCCACTTACATGGTACATAAATTCAAATACAAACTTAATTATACATCCGTCGTAACATACGCAATACATAAACCGAGAGTTCTAATAGAAATATTGTCATTTAGACAATATCCATACTCAAGGAGTCCTCATTACATTTATTGTCACACTATTTAATGTAATAGTGAGGACTACTAATGCTATCCTCCGACCATTACTCCATTCCCCGACTCGTCCCCAGCCTTATATTCTCATTTCAAGAGAATAAAGAAAGAAAGGGTGAGCTCAACTAGCCCAAGAAGAAATATTATAACTAAGATAATGCGTAATAAATTATCAATAGTCTTCAACAATGTTAAACCGATAAAATACAATAGACAACCAGTTTAATCAGCAATGAATATACGCAATCCATTAAAAGAGTCAAGTAGAAAATAAAGTCTACTATATTTTAGGTTTTAAAAGGTTTTCATCAATTTTTATCACTAAGACTCGGCTTTAATGAATAAACCACAATATCTAATCATCCCGCACTACTACCGGCCAAGATTTTCATCAAATTATCAATGGTCAAGGATTTTCATCAAATTATCATCCATGGTCGAGGACTTTTTATCACATCATTTATACAAGCCATGAATACACCCTCGGTCATAATCATACTAAAGTTCATCTACCAAAAAAGATAAATCCATGAGGATGATGACAATGATATAAGAATTCAATAAAACAAGTTCAAGAATTATTTTATCCACGAATTATTAACGCCCAAATTGTCAACAAGATACCGTTTTGTAGAGTAAAATTCAAGAATGATCAGAAGAATATTTCCATGAAAAGATACTGGATGAAACGCAAATATCAAGAATATTCTACTAATTTCATGGAGTATAGAAGTCAAAATTTTAACCAACTAGGTATAATAAAGAATGGAATAACAAAGGAATTCACCACGCACGCGGATTTTGCAGATGTATTGAAAGTTATTCCAATAGAATAATAATAACTTAACCGTGTCGTGTGAAATTCACAATCGGCTGTGATGTTCCAACGTAATAAATAAAGATGGAACTGCATCCTGTAAAACACACGTAGATAGATATTCCAACAGTAATGATAAAGATTTAAACCAGTCCTGTAAAACACACGCATGTGATGTTCCAACATGTAATAATAATAAAGATTTTAATCAGTCCGTGTAAAACACATGCATGTGATGTTCCAACAGTAATAATAAAGAAGAATGTCACCAAGTATAGGTAAACCACCACGTATCTGAGTTATTCCAATGTAATAATAAGCAATGGAATAATAGAGGATTTCACCACGATAGGGTATGCCACAGATACAAAAGTTATTCCAATGTAATAATAAAGAATGGAATAACAAAAGTTCTCTTCATGAATAAGAAATAATAACACTTCTTTACGGTACAACAAATAATACCCCCTTACCTTAGAAGAACCTAATATCGGAAAAGTGAAGTAGCGTAATCACTTTTCTTCTTTCTCTCTATAATTTCTCTCTAGAGTTTCAATGAATTCGTAAGAAATAATGAAAGAATAAGCTTTCTATTTATAGAAAACCGAGGGTGGCTCTTGGTCTTAACGAAGGGTCAAAATGACTCTTGGTAATATCAACGAGACAACTACTATTCATGAAGGGTAATTAACCTGAACAATCAAGAAGCGCTTAACTCTTGGTAATATCAAGGACAACTACTATTTGCGAAGGGGTAATTACTATCGACGAAGGTAATTACTATTGAAGAAGGTAATTACTTATCGACGAAAGGTAAATACTATCGATTGACGAAGGTAAATACTATCGACGAAGGTAATTATTATTCACAAAGGTAATTACTATTCACAAAGGTAATTACTATCGACGAAAGGTTAATACTATCGATTAAGGTAATTACTATCGACGAAGGTAATTACTATTGAAGAAGGTAATTACTATCGAGGTAAATACTATTGACGAAGGTAAATACTATCGACGAAGGTAATTACTATTCACAAAGGTAATTACTATTCACAAAGGTAATTACTATCGACGAAGGTAAATACTATCGACGGAAGGTAATTACTATTCACAAAGGTAATTACTATTCACAAAGGTAATTACTATTCACAAAGGTAAATACTATCGATTTAAGGTAATTACTATTCACAAAGGTAATTACTATTCACAAAGGTAAATACTATCGATTTAAGAAGAGACTCTTAGATGATGACATACGGGCCCCCATAAAATAATCAAACTTACCACAAACGCCTCATAATGACTTTTTATATACATCAAGGATCGAATAAATATTACCACAAATCATTTTATTTTTAATCAACACATATTTAATCTTTTAGCAATTATTAATCATTTATAACTTGTCATCTTAATTAATAATATAACATATTATACGTATGATACTCGTGACAATAATTGAATCAATAATATAAGAGATATGATGCGCAGAATTATCGTAGCAATAATCGAGTATAGCTAAGTGACTTCTCACGTAAGCATCAATAATCAATACCGCGTGCTACTATGCAACAACACGTATTATCATGACATTTTTTACTACCGGGTAGTTCAACAGCTTTAACCTGTAACACCTCTCCTTAGTTATTTTTATAGAAAGATAATTTTGTCGCTTTCTAACTACGACAATAATACTCCGCTAGGGGTCCACTAATGATTGAGTCCGTGACGCCCCAAAATTAGGTATATACGTCACCCATCTTGGGTCACCACTAACATGGTACATAAATTCAAATACAACTTATTAACCTAACTGTCGTAATAATACGGCATATAAACCGTGAGTTTGAATACAAATATTGTCTACTAGATATTATACAAACTCAAAAGGAGTCCTCATTACAACTATTATCACACTATTTCACGTAATAGTGAGGACTACTAATGCTATCCTCCGGACCATTACTTCGCTCCCCGACTCGTCCCAAATTTATGTTCTCATTTCCAAGAGAATAAAGAAAGAAAGGTGAGCTCAACTAGCCCAAAGAAGAAATATTACGACTAAGATAATGCGTAATAAATTATCAATAGTCTTCAATAATGTTAAACCGATAAAATACAATAGATAACCAGTTTTAATCATAATGAATATGCAATCCATTAAAAGAGTCAAGTAGAAAATAAAGTCTACTATCTTTTAGGTTTTAAAAGGTTTTCATCATCATATAAATTTGAGACTCAAATTTAATAAATATTCCACATCATCGAATCACCCCGCACTACTACCAAGGATATTCTTTAGTATCACGACCACAATTATTCATGACTACGCACGCCAAGAAGAATATTTGTGTATTCATTAATGGTCATGATCATGCCAACAACTCATCCATCAATGTACTACTGACCAACGAGGATTTTTTTTATCACATCATTTGTAATATTACGGCCATGATTATAATCCGATAGTCTCCTCGTATAATCATACCAAGTCCATCTATGCACTACAGTGCCACGTATGACTTTCAAAAAATATATAAACATGAGGATGATGACAATGATATAAGAATTCAATAAAACAAGTTCAAGAATTATTTTATCCAGAAATTATTAACGTCCCAAATTGTCAACATGATACTCGCTTTTGTAGAGTAAAATTCAAGAATGATCGTAAGAATATTTCCATGAAAAGATATCGGATGAAACGCAAATATCAAGGATATTCTACTAATTTCATGGAGTATAGAAGTCAAAGTTTTAACTAACTGGGTATAATAAAGAATGGAATAACAAAAGAAATCACCATGCATGCGATAGAATTGCGCATGTATGTGTTATTCCAATGTAATAATAAATAATCTTAACCAGTCGTGAAATTCACACACCGACAGATGTTCCAACGTAATAATAAAGATGGAACTGCATCCTGTAAAACACACGCGATAGGATATTCCAACAGTAATAATAAAGATTTTAACCAGTGTCCTGTGTAAAACACATGCATGTGATGTTCCAATGTAATAATAAAGATTTTAACCAGTGTCCTGTAAAAAACACATGCATGTGATGTTCCAATGTAATGATAAAGATTTTACCAGTCCCAGTAAAACACACGATGTGATGTTCCAATGTAATAATGAAGAATGTCACCAAGTATAGGTAAAACCACTTATACAAAAGTTATTCCAATGTAATAATAAGCAATGGAATAACAACAGCTTCTCTTCATGAATAAGAAAGAATAACACCCTTCACCGTAAAAAGAACCTAATATAGAAGTAGTGAAGTAGCGTAATACTCTTCTTCTTTTTATAATTTTCTCTATAGCTTCTTTTCTATAATTTCTCTCTCTAGTTTCAATGAATTGTAAGAAAATAATGAAGGAATGAAGCTTCTATTTATAGGAAAATGGAATGCATAAGAATTAATCCATGAACGGTCCAGATTGATTTACTTTAATCTGACGGTCCATATTTAAAGAAAAATCTTTTAAATAAAATATAATATATTCTATTTATATAAAAACATTTTACTATGCAAACACTATGCAATACTATGCAAAACACTATGCAACACTATGCATAATAAAATATAATATATTCTATTTATAGAATAACTTTAATAAAGTATTCTATTTTATATAAAAGATGTTTCGCTTTTATTACGTTAATAATACAAATAAAACAAAACGTCATTATCGCTATAATAATTCATATTATTAATCGACAATAATGGAATCAAACCGAGTGACTTCTCACATAAAGATCAATAATTAATACCGTAATGTGTCATTACTATGCAACCGCATTCATCGTACTTTTACTACCGAGTAGTTCAACAAAGAACTACGGTAAAACTTCCGCCGTTATTTCAATAAAATATTTTTGTCGTTTTCAATCCGACAATAATTTTATTAGGGTCCACCAATGATTGAGCTTGGCAGTACGAATATTCCCTCGTTAAACCTAATATTCCCCACCAATCGAATATAATATAACCACTTGCATATTTTGTAAAATTTATAAATACTACCCACAACTATAATATTTATCTCAAATTCACACCATAATATTAAAAATTATTTCGATAAAATTTAAATCTTTATTGATAAAATCTGGGGTCTCACAATCTCCCTCCTTATGGAATTTCGCCCCGAAATTAGGTAATGCGACTGGTATGATAAGAGATGAGGATACCTTGAATACCTTTATCGTTAAAAATATTACATTCATCTTCGCAATCCTACCAAAGATATTCATTAACAATTCATCTTTGCACTACAGCCAAAGATATACAACCAGAAAACCAATAATGTTTGAAACTCAAATTTAATAGTATCCACGACCACGAAATTATCCATGCACTTCATCGGCCAAGGATATTCGTGTTTTCAATCTGACTATGATTATACCGAATAATCCGTGGTCATAATCATACCAAGTCTATCAATGCACTACTACCAAAGATGACTTTTACCACATCCATGAATTAATATTTCATTCTTTGAGACTCACTTCAATAATTAATCCATATCATCGAATCATCCCCGCACTACGTGCCAAGGATATTCATTAAGATCACGACCACAAATTATCCATGCACTACTACCAAAGATAATTGTGTATTCATTAAGTATCACGACCACAAATTATCCATGCGCTACTACCAAAGATAATCGTGTATTCATTAGTATCACGACCACAAATTATCCATGCACTACTACTACCAAAGATAATCGTGTATTCATTAGTATCACGACCACAAATTATCCATGCGCTTTTACTACCAAAGATAATTGTGTATTCATTAAGATCACGACCACGAATTATCCATGCGCTACTACGGCAAAGATAATCGTGTATTCATTAAGATCACGACCACAAATTATCCATGCACTACTACCAAAGATAATTGTGTATTCATTAAGATCACGACCACAAATTATCCATGCACTACTACCAAAGATAATTGTGTATTCATTAAGATATCGCGACCACAAATTATCCATGCACTACTACCAAAGATAATTGTGTTTTCAATTACTAAGTTATGATTATACCGAACAATCCCCGGTCATAATCATACCAAGTCCATCTATGCACTACAGAAAGCCACGTATGACTTTCAACATAATATAAGCATGAGGATAATGATATAAAGAATCAATCAAATGAGATAAAGGATAAATATTAAACATTTATAATATAATTTATCCAGATTCAAGAATATCCCCATGTTATCAATCACTTAATAATCTCATAATCTAATATCATTAATATTATAACAATATTTTAATCACTTTTTAAATTTATAAACAATTTATCTCAATTGTTTACGCTTTTCACCATATAATGCATTTAATCATTCAAAATGTCATACTCATAAGATATCATCACCAATTATCAAATCCTCATCAAAAAAATATGCATATACTCTATATAGGATTCTCTAGCCATAAAATCCTATTTTCAACTTTGTTACTTCACATAACATATTTAACTCATATGTTAAAGAATTAAACTATTTTCATGAAAAATACCAAATCAGTCCCAAAAATATTTCTTTTCCGGGATTTAGCATAATATAGTCCCATGATGAAAATATATTTTTCTTAAATTTTTAAAATTCATTTACTATTTTTCAAAAATTAATTCCTTAAGAAATTAGCTACCTCAAGTTTAACTCCAAAATTTCCAAATCTTGACAGGACCTTACCCATGTTAACGTGAGCTTCAGGTTTAAATTTCATGGTCATCGAGTTATAGAACTCCTATTATAGCGTTTTTAATTTTAAAACCTAAATATTGAAATAGTCATAACTTGCTCATTTTAAGTCGAGAATGAGCTCATTTTTGGACAGGAGATACTTTATACCATATACCTTCATGTCCCAAAAGGCCAGAATTTTTCTCATAATTTAAGTGGCCGAAACAGCCCCTTAAAGTTTCTGGGCAGTAGCATTTTCGAAATTTACAGCTTTGGCCTCCTTTGCTAAAATCAGTCCACACAAAAATCTACAACACCTTTTCCAGTAATTCCACTTGGATTAGTTAGGTAACTCATAGATCTAACTCTAGGACTTGACCACATTCAAAAATTCAAAATATAATAAGAGATATGGTCAATTGAATTTCATGTTACGTTTTTCACTAAAATCTGATTTTCAACTCTTTGTGATTTCTAAGAAACTTTCATGTTTTTACATACTAAACAACATAACTCATCATAAAACTTACTAATACCACGAATACCCATGATTTTCATTATTCCAATGCTTTTATTATGACTTTCATCATAAACCACGTAAATGCTCATTTAGTTGAAGAAATATTTGAGGGTTTAAGAAATGGGTTTTTGTCTCTGGGGTCAATACAAAATTCGATTTCACGCTCTAGGGTAGGCTAGAAATCTTCAAGAATACGTCAAGAAATTTATTAATGATAGAAATATCATTCAAAATTGTTACTCTTATCCAAGACTTGGATAAGACGTCACATTGATATCAACTGTGACTTCTATCCCTTAACTTAGATAGCACCTCACAATGATACCTATAAACTTGCCATCTTCATTCACGATGTCGCCTACGAAAAGTCCAAACTTCTTCGCATGCATTCCACACAAGGAAGTCAACAACGAAAGGTTCGAGAGCTCTTTACTTATGGCTTGATATAACAAAGATTAACTTTAGGATTTGGTTACTTTGAATTAAGATAACGAGTTGGTTAGGAATATGAAAGCTAACAACCTTACAAAAAGAATAATGAGTAGTTAATCAATCGTTTTCAAAAAATTACCTCAAAGGCAAGTATTTTCAAAGAGATAAGATCGACGAGTAACGTGAAAGTGTTTATTTGAAACAACAAGATTAATAAACAGTTGGAGGTAACGAAGGTTTCTCCCAACGAAGTTTCAATAGATAAATCAAAGTCTAATTTCTCCCGAGTCAAATTTAAACGTTGAACACAAGCAAGAGAGAAAAAAGAATGGGTAGAACCGGTATCTAATAAGGTATAGACTTCGCAAGAATTTATAATTAACTAACCTGCGCTAACTTCGCTCGAGTCACTTGCTTTTTAAGAAGTCGTGAAAACGCTCTTCATGAAACCATCAACTTTGTTTTATCCAGTATCCGCCTTTGGTGCCACCGTCCCCCGGACTTGACTTTGGTGCACGACAAAATCGAGCTAAATGACCTTCTCTTCTTGAAATTTCCTTCTATTATCTTGGCCATGATTACCACCGGTGGTTACCTTTCTTGGCATGATAATTTCTCCCACGATGGTCATCATTGTTCCGATGGTCGTTCTTCTCGCCAGATGATTATTATCGTGTTGTTGGTCGTTACCTTTTGGTTGAAGCCGACTCATTATCGCGCTCCAATAACCGAGCCCTATTCACAACATCTAAATACAAACACCACACAAAAAAGGGTTAATTAACATGCAACATATTATCACTATACTCGATCGACCAATCAAATACCAAATAAACTTGGGTAGGTCATACTAGCGAAGAATTCCGCCTCTCCCCTCCTAGTACTTATTCTCACATCTTAGCAGGGATCATATCCCTAAGCTCGATACCAACTATGACGCCCCAAAATTAGGTATACGTCACCCATCTTGGGTCACCACTTACATGGTACATAAATTCAAATACAACTTATTAACCTAATCGTCAGGTATGCAATACGACATAAACCGTGAGTTTGAATACAAATATTGTCTACTAGATATTATACAAACTCAAAAGGAGTCCTCATTACAACTATTATCACACTATTTCACGTAATAGTGAGGACTACTAATGCTATCCTCCGGACCATTACTTCCGCTCCCGACTGGCTTGTCCAAATATGTTCTCATTTCACAAGAGAATAAAGTGAAAGAAAAGGGTGAGCTCAACTAGCCCAAGAAGAAATATTATGACTAAGATAATGCGTAATAAATTATCAATAGTCTTCAATAATGTTAAACCGATAAAATACAATGACAACCAACCTTAATCTGCATGCTTAATATGCAATCCATTAAAAGAGTCAAGTAGAAAATAAAGTCTACTATCTTTTAGGTTTTAAAAGGTTTTCATCACTTTGTTATATATTGAGACTCAACTTTAATAAATATTCCACATCATCGAATCACCCCCTCGCACTCACGGCCAAAGGATATTCTTTAGTATCACGACCACAATTATTCATGCACTACGGGCCGAGAATATTTGTGTATTCATTAATGGTCATGATCATGCCAACAATCGTCCATCAATGTACTACTGACCATCGAGGATTTTTTTATCACATCATTTGTAACATTACGGCCAAGATTACAATTCCTAATAGTCTCTCGGTCATAATCATACCAAGTCCATCTATGCACTACAGCCACGATGACTTTCAAAAAAATATAAACATGAGGATGATGACAATGATATAAGAATTCAATAAAACAAGTTCAAGAATTATTTTATCCAGAATTATTAACGTCCAAATTGTCAACATGATACTTGTTTTGTAGAGTAAAATTCAAGAATGATCGTAAGAATATTTCCATGAAAAGATATCGGATGAAACGCAAAATATCAAGGATATTCTACTAATTTCATGGAGTATAGAAGTCAAAGTTTTAACCAACCGGGTATAATAAAGAATGGAATAACAAAAGAAATCACCATGCATGCGATAGAATCGTAGATAAGTGTTATTCCAACGAGAATAATAAATAACGGAACGAGTCGTGTGAAATTCACAATCGAGGATGTTCCAACGTAATAATAAAGATGGAACCGGATCCTGTAAAACACACGAGATAGGATATTCCAACGAGAATAATAAAGATTTTAACCAGTCCTCCAAGTAAAACACATGCATGGATGTTCCAACAGAATAATAAAGATTTTAACCTGTCCTGTAAAAACACACGATGTGATGTTCCAAATGTAATGATAAAGACGGAACCGTGTCCTTGTAAAACACACGATAGGATGTTCCAATGTAATAATAGAAGAATGTCACCAAGTATAGGGTAAACCACTTATACAAAGTTATTCCAATGTAATAATAAGCAATGGAATAACAACGAGTTCTCTTCGTGAATAAGAAAGAATAACACCCTTACCGTAAAAAAAAGAACCGAATATAGAAGTAGTGAAGTAGCGAGATACTCTTCTTCTTTTTATAATTTTCTCTCTATAGCTTCTTTTCTATAATTTCTCTCTCAGAGTTTCAATGAATTAAGTAAGAAAATAATGAAGGAATGAGCTTCTATTTATAGGAAAATGGAATGCATAAGTAATTAATCCATGAAACGGTCCAGATTGATTTACTTTTAATCGACGGTCCATATTTAAAAGAAAATCTTTTAAATAAAATATAATATATTCTATTTATATAAAAACATTTTACTATGCAAACACTATGCAATACTATGCAAAAACACTATACAACACTATGCATAATAAAATATAATATATTCTATTTATGTAATAACTTTAATAAAGTATTCTATTTTATATAAAAGATGTTTCTATTTTATTACGTTAATAATACAAATAAAATAAAACGTCATTATCGCTATAATAATTCATATTATTAATCGACAATAATGGAATCAAACCGAGTGACTTCTCACATAAGCATCAATAATTAATACCGTGTGCTTTCTATGCAAACTACACGACATCGCATTGTACTTTTACTACTACTTAAGTAGTTCAACAAGAACTACGGTAAAACTTCCGCAAGTTATTTCAATAAAATATTTTTTGTCGTTTTTCTCAATCCGACAATAATTACGTTAATAGGGGTCCACCAATGATTGAGCCAGTTATACGAATATTCCTGTTAAACCGAATATTCCCCACCAATCGAATATAATATAACCACTTGCATATTTTGTAAAATTTATAAATACTACCCACAACTATAATATTTATCTCAAATTCACACCATAATATTAAAAATTATTTCGATAAAATTTAAATCTTTATTGATAAAATCTGGGGTCTCACAGAGTCGTCGTACAAATATTCTCCGATAAAAAGAATATTCCTCGACCAAACGAATATTTTATAACAACTTTCTTACTTTGCAAAATTTATAAATATTACCCACAACTATAACATTATATCAAATTTATTCCATAATATTCAAAAATAATATTTATAGAAAATTCATCTTTATTTATAAAAACTGGGGTCTTACAAGCGGCATCTAGTAATGCATCAATGCTACCCAAGTAATAATAAGATCGACGATTCGATGCAACCTTTTTGTGACCAATGTTTCAATGTAATTTAATCCTTTTAACGAGTCATGGAATGTGTCATACTCTTCATAATTTAATCTGAGTTTTCTTGATCAATGAGTAGACTATATGAAACAAATTACTATTTGAGCATGACCATGCATTTCATAGTCCTACTCAATCAAGAGGCCTATGGATATCACCCATAATATATAGGATGGTTAAATTCCATCTAGATCACTCATATTTCTCACACAATTCATGATGAACCCAATAATCACCTTTATAGTCCACCTATTAAAGGTGACATTTGATGATATCAAAGTACATAAATTCTCGTGTAGTAATATAACGATTTCGTGTCGGAGGACCATTACATCATTATCACTATGAGAATTGCTAATGACACTTTGCATAATGCTTCATATAAATTCTCACGGTGGGTTACGCATCCAATTACATCGTTTCTCAACATGTACCTATGCATTGACTTAATATCTCATATATTTATGACCAATGAGATTTGGTCATCAATCGATCGACATACTAGTCTCAATGAATCATTGTTGTCCCATCAACAATGATACTCGATTAAGGACATTTAAGAACAATGATACTAATTGTAATTATATAATCTTATGTTCAAATCACATACTTGAAACTATATAATTTGTATCACTATTCTAAGGAATTTTATTATGTTAACAATTATATTACGCAGTAAATAAAACCATAATAAAATCATATATTTATTCAATCAAATATAATATCAAAACGTTAAGCAATTATATCAAATAATTGGTCTCTAGGGCATAAACTCTAACACCTGAAACATCAAAAATCATGGTTATACCAAATCACAATTCCTGCTCATAATCATTAAATCATCTTTGCACTACGACCAAAGATATTCATTATTATCACATCCATGAATTAATATTTCATCATTTGAGACTCAATTTCAATAAATAATCCACATCATCGAATCATCCACGCACTAATGGCCAAGGATATTCTTTAAGTATCATGACCACAAATTATCCATGCACTCACGGGCCAAAGATAATCGTGTTTTCATCAACCATCCCGATCACGCCATAAAACAATTCATCTTTGCACCCTTGCGAAGAAGAATCCATAGCCATAATCATACCAAAAACTGCTCATCAATACACTACGGCCAATGAGGACTTTTTCATTAATATCACAACCACAAATTATCCATGCACTACGGGCCAAAGATAATCGTGTTTTTATCAACCATTCCGATCATGCCATAAAACAATTCATCTTTGCACCCTTGGTCAAGAGAATCCATAGTCATAATCATACCAAAACTATCCATCAATGCACTACGCCTAACGAGGGCTTTTTTTCGATATCATTTGTAACATTACGACTATGATTATATAGAATAATCCTTTATCATAATCATACCAAGTCCATCTATGACTACTACTGGCCAAAGATGACTTTCAACACAATATAAGCATGAGGATGATGACAATGATATAAGAATCAATCAAATGAGATAAATTATAAATATTAAACATTTATAATATAATTTATCAAGCGCTCAATAATAACCAAATGTTATCAATCACTTAATAATCTCATAATCTAATATCATTAATATTATAACAATATTTTAATCATTTCTTAAACTTATAAACAATTTATTTCAATTGTTTACACTTTATCAAATAATGGATTTAATCATTCAAAATCAAGTATACTCATAAGATTTCATCATCAATGATCAAATCCCTCATAAAAAATCTGCATATACCCTATATAGGATTCTCAAGCCATAAAATCCTATTTTCCAATTTTATTACTTCACATAACATATTTAATTCATTTACTCATAACTAGTTCATTTTCATGAAAAATACCAAATCAGTCCCAAAAATATTTCTTTTCTGGGATTTAGCAGAATATAGTCCCATCTTGAACATATATTTTTCTCAGAATTTTTAAAGTTCATTTACTATTTTTCATATGGCTAAAACTGCCGAATATTTAGACATTTATCATAAATTGTAATTTTTATCCAAAAATTCCGAAATTTATAGGGTATACTCCTGTTATATACATGTACTCCCAATAAAATTTTTACCAATTTTGGAGTTAACAACAAGGAGTTATATGGGTTTACTTTTAAAATAGTCTTTTCCCATAAAATCCATAACTCTTAATCTATACATCCAAAAATTGCCATTTTTGGACACAATCTAGAAAACTCATCAAATTATCATTTCAAATTTTTCAAGAATTTTTGAGAGTCAGAAAAATTATGAATCGCCTACGCGAAACCCCTTTTTAATGAAAATACTATTCGTATGAATACGAAGGATAATTCACTATGCATGTGGTAATCCACATAGAAAAAGGATTATTCGATAGAATAATAAAGAAATGAAATAACAAAAGGATTCACCATGCAATGCGATAGATCATACTCGACAGTGTTATTCCCAATGAATAATAAATAATGGAACCAGTCCCAGCGCGAACGCACAGATAGAATATTACTACGTAATAATGAATAATGGAACTGTGTACCAGCGTAAACGCATACGTAAGTGATATATTCCGATAGAATAATAAATAATAGAACCGGTCCCAAGATAAACGTGATAGACAGATATTCAAGCGAGAATAATAAAGAATCGGAATATTAGAAGAATTTCACCATGTATGCAGATTTACATAAACAAGTTATTCCAACATAATAATAAAGAATGGAATAATGTAAGAATTTCACCAAGTATAGGGTAGTCCGCAGATACGAAAGTTATTCCAATGTAATAATAAATAATAATAATATCCTTTACGACTACGACAATTATATCCCCTACCTTAAAAAGAAAAGTATTCCGACCGGTAGGTGTGAATATACTTGAAGAAAACTCACTACTACGCAAAGCTTTCTTAAACTCTAAAAGAAATACGCTCAAGATTATAGAAGAAGAACTCTCTCTATAGTTTCTCTCTAGAGTTTCAAAGAATTCGTAAGAAAAATAATGAAGGAATGAGCTTCATTTATAGAAAATTATAAGACCCCAACTTTTATAAATAAAGATGAATTTTCTATAAATATTATTTTTGAATATTATGGAATAAATTTGATATAATGTTATAGTTGTGGGTAATATTTATAAATTTTGCAAAGTAAGCAAGTTGTTATAAAATATTACGTTTGGTGGGAATATTCTTTTGTCCAGGAATATTATTACGACGACTCGATCATTGGTGGACCCCTAGCGGAAAGTATTGTCGTAGTTAGAAAATAATAATTGAGATAAAAGCTGAATGAACTACCGGTAGTAAAAAATCATGTCTGGCGTAGTTGTATAGTAGCACGATATTGATTATTGATGCTTACGTGAGAAGTCACTCATTTATGCTCAATTATTGCTACGATAATTCATTGCATCATATCTCTTATATTATTGATTCAATTATTGTCACAAGATCATTTGTATAATATGTTATAGTATTAAATCAATAATTGAGACGACAAGTTATAAATGATTAATAATTTTGAAAGATTAAATATGTGTTGATTAAAAATAAAATGATTTGTGATAATATTTATTCAATCCTTGATGTATATAAAGAGTCTTGTATGAGACGTTTGTGGTAAGTTTGATTATTTTTGGGGGGACCATATGTCATCATCTAAGAGTCTCTTCGTCAATAAGTAATTACCTTCATCAATAGTAATTACCTTTGTGAATAGTAATTACCTTTATCAATAGTAATTACCTTTACCAGACGCCAAACCACTTGCCGTTTCATATTACGAGCATCGAACCACTTGTCGCCACATTACTGCGTTTCACATTACTTGTGTTCAACCACTCCGAACCGTTTCACATTTCACATTACAGTGCGTCGAACCACTTGTCGCTTCACATTACAGACGCCAAACCACTTTTCTTTTCACATCACCAACAAATCGAGTCACTTGCCTTTTCACATGGCGGTCTTAAGCTAGAAATCTTCTATAAATAGAGGCCTAGTGCTTCATTATTTTTCACGAATTCATTCAAGCTATAGAGAGAGAAAGTATAGAGAATAAGAGAGAAGAAGAAGAGTATTTTGTTACTACACTACTGCAAGAAGATTCAATCTCTTACTAAAAGTAAGGGTGTTATTCTTTCTTATTCATGAAGAAGAACTGTTGTTATTCCATTGCTTATTATTCTGTTGGAATAACTTTTATATCTGCGATTTACCCTATACTTGGTGACATTATTCTATTATTCCGTTGGAACATCTTGTCTGTGTGTTTTACACCCACACAGGTTCCGCCTTTTATTATTATTCTGCTGGAACATCCTCATCATGTGTTTTACGCCGGACTGGTTCCATTCGTTATTATTCATTGGAATATCCTCACATGCATGCGTTTTACGCCGGACTGAGTTCCGTTATTTATTATTCTCGTGGAATAACACGCTTCTGTGCGATCTATCGCGTGCATGGTGATTTCTTTTGTTATTTCATTCTTTATTATACCCAAATTGGTTAAAACTTTGACTTCTATACTCCATGAAATTAGTGGAATATCCTTGATATTTCAAGGCGCTTCATCCAAGATCCTTTCATGGAAATATTCTTCTCAAGATTCTTGAATTTTACTCTACAAAGCAAAGATCATGTTGACATTTGGATGTTATTGGTTCCTAGATAAATTAATTCTTGAACTTGTTTTATTGAATTCTTATATCATTGTCATCATCCTCATGTTTATATTATGTTGAAAGTCATCATGGCTTCATAATGCATAGATGGACTTGGTATGATTATGACGAGACTATTCGGTGTAATCACGGCCGTAATGTTACAAATGATGTGGTAAAAATCCTCATTGGCCCTGTGTAGTGCATTGATGGATGAGTTGTTGGCATGATCATGACCATTAATGAATACACAAATATTCTTGGCCCGTAGTGTATGAATAATTGTGGTCGTGATACTAAAGAATATCCTTGGCCGTAGTAGTGCGGGTGATTCGATGATGTGGAATATTTATTAAAGTTTGAGTCTCAAATATATAACAAAGATGAAAACCTTTTAAAATCATAAAGATAGTAGATTTTATTTTCTACTTGACTTTTTAATGGATTCTTTGGTTCCATTTGTAGTTAAACTTGATGTTCATTATATTTTATCGGTTTAACATTTGTTGTAGAGCTAATGATAATTTATTCTGCATTATCTTAGTCATAATATTTCTTCTTGAGCTAGTTGAGCTCACCCTTTCTTTCACCGTTCTCTTGAAATGAGAATATAAATTT
Source organism: Panax quinquefolius (assembly GCA_020205615.1). Lineage (NCBI taxonomy): Eukaryota > Viridiplantae > Streptophyta > Magnoliopsida > Apiales > Araliaceae > Panax > Panax quinquefolius. The sequence continues at coordinate 26,404,658 of CM035151.1, forward strand.
GAGACAGTCTGAGAACGGAAGTAATGGTCCGAGAGGATAGCATTAGTAGTCCTCACTATTACGTGAAATAGTGTGATAATAATTGTAATGAGGATTCCTTTTGAGTTTGTATGATCTCTAGTAGACAATATTTATATTCAAACTCACGCTTTATGTAAGTATTGTACCTAGCGCTTATATTAGTAAGTTGTATTTAAATTACGTACCATGTATCGACTACCCAAGATGGGTGATGTATACCTAATTTTGGGGCGCCACAAAATGGATCGATAGTAACTAACTCATGAACGGTCCAGATTGATTTACTTTAATCTGACGGTCCATATTTAAAGCAAAATCTTTTAAATAAAATATAATATATTCTATTTATAATCTAATAAAATGAATAACTTTATAAAAGATTTTACTATGCAAATACTATCTTGTACACTATACAAACACCATGCATAATAAAATATAATATATTCTAATTATTGTCTATTAAAACAGATAACTTTATAAAAGTATTACATTTTATATAAAAATATTTTACTATACAAAATACTATGCAATAATTATGCAACACTACGCATAATAGAATATTATTCTATTTATAGAATAACTTTACAAAAGTATTTTGTTTTATATATAAAAGCTTTTACATTTTATTACATTAATAATACCAATAAAGCAAAACTAAGTGACTTATCACATAAGCATCAATAATTAATACCGTGCTATTTACCAAAATAGAAAAAAAAATTGAATACTTTTATTTCATAAAATTCGGGGTCTCACAAGTGACAAATCATTTGTGATTCCCAATAAATATTTCATCAAATGCATCACAAATACAAATTCATAATTCTTCATCTTATGAATCAAACTTATGGCTATACCGCTATTATCATCAGAAGCACCATCATCATACACATTTTCAAGCACTTGTAATACGGAAGTCCACATAAACATATAAGACAAATTATTATTATTATTATGTAATGTGACCCCCAATGAGTATCTCTTTGCCGTCTTAAACTGATTTCTTGATTTTTTTCCTTTACCACTAACTATCTCTCCCTTTTCCAAACATTTTACGATCCTATCATGTTCAAGCTGTCTAAGTTTATCTTTCCTTTTACATGATGCTCTAGCCACATTCATAATCATAGTAACATATTGAAAAAAATCACTCACAATACGGTTGCTCTTGGCAACAGCAACAACAACTAATTGGAGTTGGTGAGAAAAACAATGGACATACCTTGCATATGGATTTTCTTTTAAAATAAGAGCTCAATCCATTGAACTCGCCTCGCATATTTGAAGCGTCGTCATATCGTTTACCTCTCTTTCTCGATAATGACAATTTATGTTTTGTAAGCAATTCATCAATAGCATTCTTCAAAGAAATAGATGAAGTGTCAGGCACATGTACCATATGACGCCCCCAAAACAGGTATACATCACCTATTCTTGAGTCGCTAGATACATGGTACAGAATACAAATACAACTTAATTATACAACTGTCGTGTACAATACGACAAAACATAAACTGTGAGTTTGAATACAAATATTGTCGTCTAGACAATATACAAACTCAAATTCAATATCATTGCATTTATTTTTCCACTATTTCACTGAATAGTGAGGACTACTAATGCTTTCATCCAGTCCGCACTCGCTTCCCCGACTAGTTCCTCGCTACTTTCTCATTTCACAAGAGAACAATGAAAGTAAAAGGGTGAGCTCAACTAGCCCAAGAGAAAATATTATGACTAAGATAATGCGAATATATTATCGTTAGCCTTCAACAGTGTTAAACGATATAATATAACAACCACCAAGTTTAATCTGCAGTGAACAAGCAATCCATTAAAAGAGTCAAGTAGAGAATAAAATCTACTATCTTTATGATTTAAAAGGTTTTCATCATTTTATCATTTGGGACTCGACTTAATAAATAATCCACATCATCGAATCACCCCTCGCACTACTGACTAAGGATATTCTTTAGTATCACGACCACAATTATCCATGCACTACGGGCCAAGAATATTTGTGTATTCATTAATGGTCATGATCATGCCAACAACTGTCCATCAATGCACTACGGGCCAATGAGGACTTTTACCACATCATTTGTAACATTACGGTCATGATTACACCAAATAATCCCTGGTCATAATCATACCAAGTCCATCTATGCAATACAGGCCACAGATGACTTTCAAAAAAATATAAACATGAGGATGATGACAATGATATAAGAAATCAATAAAACAAGTTCAAGAATTAATTTATACAGGAACTAATAATGTCTAAATTGTCAACATGATACTGCTTTGTATAGTAAAATTCAAGAATACTCAGAAGAATATTTCCATGAAAAGATACTGGATGAAACGCAAATATCAAGGATATTCCACTAATTTCATGGAGTATAGAAGTCAAAACTTTAACCAACTGAGTATAACAAGGAATGGAATAACAAAAGAAATCACCGAGCATGCGATAGACCGCATTACAAAGAGTTATTCCAACGAGAATAATAAATAACGGAATCGAATCCCAGTAAACGCATGCATGAGGATATTCCAATGAGAATAATAAAGACGAAATCGGTCCTACGTAAAAAAAGCGCAGGAGCATGGATATTCAGCGTAATAATAAAGACGGAACCAGTCCGGTCATGCGGAAACGCAAAACAGGATGTTCCAACGTAATGATAAATAATGGAACCCGAGTTCGACGTAAACGTCACGCACGTGATGTTCTAACAGAATGATAAATAATGGAACTAAGTCCCAAAACAAACGCACGCATGGATGTTCCAAAGAATAATAAAGAATGGAATAACAGAAGAATTTCACCAAGTATAGGATAGCCCGCGTATACAGGTTATTCCAATAGAATAATAAAGAATGGAATAACAGAAGTTCTCTTCACGGATAAGAAAGAAATAATACTCCCTACCTTTAGAAAAAGCTGCGATCTTTGGAATAGTGAGGTAGCAGAGACTTCTTTCTTCTTTCTATAATTTCTCTCTATAATAATCGCTCTAAAGCTTTTGTGAATTGGTGAGAAATGAAAGAAGAATGAGCTTCTATTTATAGAAAAATATAGTTTCGATAATTGCACATTTTGGGGCTCGAAAAATTTCAGTACAATACCTCCAACTTTTTCTTTATTTTTAATTTAGTCATGGAAGTATTATCAAACTTGCATCACCTCCCCTAATAGTAAATAATGTGATTCAATAGTAAATAATGTGAATCAATAGTTCTAGACATGTGAAAATACGAATTACAGTATAGTACCTCCATCTATACCTCCATTTTTAACTTAGTCATGCAAGTATTATCAATCTTGCACCAACTCTCCTAATTGTATCAAGAATGTGAAACAATAGTATACACATATGAACAAATAGTTATAATCATGTGAAATAATAGCAATCAATTGCTCATTTATCCGGTTAAATACCCGATTGGTCAATATAACCTCCAGACATTAATTATTATCGAAATAATTGTTGATTTTCACTAACACAAATAATTTCAACACAATGAAACCATTTTTATCAAAAATATAAATTTTGAAATTTTGAAGTTTGACTTTTCCCGAAAAAGTCAACTGTTGACTTTTTAACCAAATAGTGAATTCCGGAAAATTTTGTATTTATAGACTATTTTTACTAATTTCATCTTTCCGGACTCAAATATCACGTTCGCGTCTCCAAATTCAACTCCGAACACAACTTCAATTTTAATAACATTCATCATGAATATTATAACTCATAATATTTATCAACCAGGTCGTTCCCAGGAAAGAGGGGGCTTTTCAATAAGGATTTCTCCCTATTGGCACGCAATTAGGTGACCAAACCTCTCATTGACAGAACTTCTAGACATTGTAAATATTACAATTTAATAATATGAATAACTTTGTCGTCTCAATTATTGATTTAATAAAATAACATATTATGCAGATGATACTACGACAATAATCGAATCAATAATATGAGAGATATGATGCAGCAATTACTACAGAAATAATTGAGTATAACTAAGTGACTTCTCACGTAAGCATCAATAATCAATACCGGTGCTACTACGCATGCACGCCAGACATCTTGTACTTTTACTACCGGGTAGTTCAACAGTTAACGATAAAACTTTTGCCGTTATTTTCATAAAGTATTTTTGTCGTTTTCTCAATCCGACAATAATTCCGTTGTGAGGTCCACCAATGATTAGGCCGTTGTACGAATATTTCCTGTTAAAACGAATATTCCCCTACCAATCGAATATTATATAACAACTTTCGTACTTTGCAAAATTTGTAAATATTACCCACAACTATAACATTATATCAAATCCACACCATAATTTTCAAAAATATATTTCGAGAAAATTTAATCTTTATTCAAAAAGTTGGGGTCTTACATACCACACCAAGAAACCTTTCAATCACATCTCCATGGTTGTTTACATATCTCAAAACAACTCCCATTTGTTCCTTTATTGAAACATCTCGAGACTCATTAACCATAATAAAAAGATGTTGTCCCCAATATCATTGATGATGGCAAGTGTAGTTTCTACGGCACAAGCACTTGTTAGTTATTTTTGAATTTTTGGAGAAGTCACTTGATTGTTTCTAGGAGCATTCTCATTAACTACCTTGCCTACCTCTTCATTTCGTAAGATGTACCACTCAAAAAACTTAAGAAAATTTCTCTTATTTGATGAAGTCGATGACTTATCATGTCCACGAAAAGGCAAACCTTGCTTCAAAAGAAGGCGTGTGACATCCAAAGTCACCGTTAAACGGGTGCGATAAACAACCTCCATCTCTTGACCTTGTGCTAGTAGTATATGTGACACACTATGCCTTTGATTTTTAAAACCTTGATGTTGTATCCTAGCATCATTATGAGCACTATTCGAAGCACCCACATGTTCTTGAAATTTTTCAATTGCCTTTTTCCAGTTGTTGAACCCTTTTTTTATAAAAGCATCTACTCTGTTTGAATTGATAAATAGATAACAGCAAAAGCAAAAGGCCGCATCCTTTGAAATGTTATACTCCAACCATTCAAAAAATTTAAACCAAGCAGGCCGAAAGCTTCTCTTCACATTAGAAAAGTATTTTTAGGGATAATTATGGACAATTGGTTGACATGAACCTCTAGTCAAATACTCTCTTCGAAGTTGATCTCTAATCACAATATCAAAGTCTTCAATTAATTTACGTAACCCCGGATCACTAACAATATCATTCGGATTGAACTCCATACGTGAATTATTAATATCACCACTTGCTTCGGAACTTGGTAATTGATTATTAGAAGAATCAACGATTTTTTTAAAACTTAATCAAGTATTTATCCATAATCTAGTATAAATAAAAACAACAATTGCTAATCAATAATTTCATCAATTTAAACATTTCATAATAATTTCATCATTCATCAATTAAATTATTCAAACATTTCAATTTTCGTCATAATTTCATCAATTAACCTAATTTTAGCAAGTCAAGACTCAAGTGATGGAAGACAAATTGCAATTTCAGCATAGGCACAAAAATACACATCAAAGGACATAATCATAATCCTCCCCTGTCCCAAAATCATGGTCCATTTTGAAAAGTCAAAATTCAATGCCCAAGATGTCAATTCATTTAAATATAATAAAATTTGGTAAATTGGTTTTGAAAGTGACTCTAATTTTGTGGTAGAGGGTCTATATTTACATATAATTAGTAGCAGAATTGCAGAAGCAATTATAGTTTAAAAAATACAATCAATGTATGAGTCAAAGATTGGGGCATTGCTTACTAGGAAAAGAAATCGTAAAAAATAAGTAAACCATATAGAACAATCGATTTCAACATCAATTTTTTTGGGATAAATTTTTTGATTAATTGCAAATAAAACATTGAAACTCAAGAATTAAGAACATAATAAACTGAAAAATCAAATAAAGAAGTACAAAATTATGAACATTACCCAGTGGAAGATAATGGCGATGCAGCGGTGGCCGGAGGCGTGGAGCGAGGCGGACGCCTGCGATGGTGATCTGTAATGGGATGAAGGATTACTCCTGGTAGGCTGGTAATGTTTCACCTTTCCTTGTGATCCTGTAATGGGATGAAGCCTGAAGGATGACTGGATGAGGTGGAGAGCGGCGGAAGAAGAATAACCGAAGTGGTGAAGAGGAAGAGGTGAATAACGGAAGAAGGAAAAGAAAATCCATAACGCTCTATTTCTAAGTTTTAAAATGGACAAGAAAAAAAAGAAATTGTCGAAAAATTTAAGTTTTCTTTCTCATTCCTATGTTTCTGAGTTTTTTAAAAAACTACAAAAGAAAAGAAATGGACAAAAAACCCAACCACTTTTCTTGCCAAAGTTTTTCGTTCAAAATTGGCCTGATTTGGACGGAAAAGAAATTGGAATAAGTAATATTTTTATAATTCTCATACTATCCCCAACTTTCAATATAATAAATTTTAAATTACAACTCATGTCCCCAATTTATTTTTATCTACTAAACTAAATGTACAATACTGACAAGAAAGGGAAATTATTTTTTTTTGTTCGGTCACGGATATTATATGTTCCTATATTTATTTATGACCTCCAATTCCATCATTCTCCATTGATGCAGAAATAGACAAGCAAAATAAGTTCAATATTTGTTTCTGAACTAAAGGTATTTTTTATTTTATTTTAAATATATCTAGAAAAGAAAGAGATTATGTGATGCCCCCAAAATAGGTCCAATCCACCCAACCTATTATGAGTCGCCAAATACATGGTACTGAAACAACTACAACTTCATTAATACAATTGTCGCGCAAAATACGACAACACATAAATTTTGAGTTTAAATACAAATATTGTCTTCTAGACAATATCCACACTCAAATAAGTCCTCATTATAATTATTGATACACTATTTTACAAAATAGTGAGGACTACTAAAACAACTGTCTTGAACCGTTACTCCACACCCCGACTAGTTCCCGCTATATTCTCGTCTCCTGAGAAGAAAAATGGAACAAAAAGGAAAAGGGTGAGCTCAACTAGCCCAGTAAAGAATATTATGACTAAGATAATGTACAACAAATTATCCTTAGTCCTCAACAGGGAAAAATATGATAGAATACAATAGACAACAAGTTTTAGATCAACAACTGCAGCGGAAACAGTAATTCATTAGAAGAGTTAAGTAGAGAATGAAATCTACTATCATCTATGAATTTAAAATTCCATCATCGATATTTTATCCCTGTAACATCAATCAATATACATCATAAATCAAATAGTCATCTTTGCACTCTGAGCCAAAGATATTCATCTATTAGTCATGTTCATCTCAACACTGTTCATCTTTTTGCACTACGGGCCAAAGATATTCAATCGATTAATCATGTTCATCTAAACACTGTTTATCTTTTACCTACGGGCCAAAGATATTCATCGAAAAATCATTCATCTTTGCACTATGTGCCAAAGATATTTAGTAATATCATCATTTAGGACCCGAGGATAATGAAAAATATTTTAAAGGAAACGAATCTAGTGAAACAAAAGAACAAATATTAAGGATTAAGTACTTTACACAATCCAAGTTCAAAATACTTCATAAATAATCGAGTGGAGTAAAATTCAAGAATGATCAAAACATGGATACAATCAAAGCTAGTATCCATAATATAGATATTTTGGACGAAAAATAAAATTTAATTTTTCGTGAATAATCTTAGTGATTCGTGAATAGTGCTCAGATACGTGAATAATGTCGTATACGTGAATAGTAACTCAGACACCAAAAGATAGAAATTTCACAAAAAAACATCACCACGCTTAGAATAGTAGTACTCATGAATAGTAACTCATGAGTAGTAACTCATGAATAGTAACTCGTGAATAAGTAACTCATGAATAAGTAACCCCAACATGAAAAAGTTCTAAATTTGATAAAAATTCAAACTAATATTTCGGCAAGATAATGATATTGAAGAAATAATATCATTTTCGAATAAAATAACATCCCTTATCTTGCAAAAAAAGAGATTTCGACTAGAATACTAGATATAGTCTTTGAAAGAACTTGCACTTGGTATAGCAATACTCAAAGTACTAAAATACTCACAAAATACGTTCGATATTATAGAGAGAAAGAGAGAAAAACTTTAGTTTACGGTGTGATTTTCAATTCTAACCTAAGCACCTATTTATAGGAAATTGCTTAGAACACCAAAGCGAAAATTTAATATAATAATATTATATAAATAAAATTTTCTCGCCCCCAAAATTAGGTATACATCACCCATCTTGGGTGCGCCACTTACAGGATGCGAATTTAAATACAACTTATTAACATAAGCATTTCAAATGTACAATACGACATAAAGCGTGAGTTTAAATACAAATATAAATACACTAGATATTATACAAACTCAAACAAAAGTCCCTCATTACAATTATTATCACACTTTATTTCACGAATAGTGAGGACTACTAATGCTATCTTCGGGACCATCACTGTTTCCCAGGCTATCCCGCCTATATTCTCATTTCACAAGAGAAAAGTGAAAGAAAGGGTGAGCTCAACTAGCCCAAGAAGAAATATTATGACTAAGATAATGCGAGAATAAATTATCAATAGTCTTCAACAATGTTAAACCGATAAAATACAATAGACAACCGGTTTAAGCTAAAATATCTTCCATTAAAAGAGTCAAGTAGAAAATAAAGTCTACTATCTTTTAGGTTTTTAAAAGGTTTTTCATCAACATTATAAATTTGAGACTCGACTTTAATAAATATTCCACATCATCGAATCACCCACACTACTGACGAGGATATTCTTTAGTATCACGACCACAATTATTCATGCACTATGGGCGAGAATATTTGTGTATTCATTAATAGTCATGATCATGCCAACAATCGTCCATCAATGCACTACTCTACCGAGGATTTTTTACCACATCATTTGTAACATTACGGTCATGATTACAAGAATAGTCTCGGTCATAATCATACCAAGTCCATCTATGCACTACAGAATACAAAATGACTTTCAATATAATATAAACATGAGGATGATGACAACGATATAAGAATTCAATAAAACAAGTTCAAGAATTAATTTATCTAGGAATTATTAACGTCCAAATTATCAACATGATCTTTGTTTTTGTAGAGTAAAATTCAAGAATGATCGGAAGAATATTTTCATGAAAAGATCTTTGGATGAAACGCAAATATCAAGGATATTCCACTAATTTCATGGAGTATAAAGTCAAAGTTTTAACCAAATCGGATATAATAAAGAATGGAATAACAAAAGAAATCACCATGCATGCGATAAACCGCACGCATGTGTTATTCCAACGAGAATAATAAAGAAAGGAACCAGTCGGTGAAATTCACACCGCATGCGGGATGTTCCAACCAGAATAATAAAGATGGAACCAGATCCGGTGTAAAACACGAATAGGATATTCCAACGTAATAATAAAGATTTAACCGGTCCGGTGTAAAACACATGCATGTGATGTTCCAACGAGAATAAAAAATACTTGAACTGTGTCCTGTAAAACACATGCATGTGGATGTTCCAGCAGAATAATAATAAAGAGGCGGAACCAGTCCGGTGTAAAACACATGAGACGATGATGTTCAATGAATAATAATAATAAAGAGGGAACCGGTCCTGTAAAACACACAAATAGGATGTTCCAACAGTAATAATAGAAGAATGTCACCAAGTATAGGGTAAACCACTTATACTGAGTTATTCCAATGAATAATAAGCAATGGAATAACAACAGTTCTCTTCATGAATAAGAAAGAATAACACCCCTTACATTTGGTAGGAGATTGAATATGCGGCGGTGTAGTAATAAAATACTCTTCTTCTTTCTCTTATTCTCTCTATACTTTCTCTCTATAGCTTGAATGAATTCATGAAAAATAATGAAGCCCTAGGCCTCTATTTATAGAAGATTTCTAGCTTAAGACTGTCGTGTGAAAAGGCAGAGTGGCTTATTAATTGGTTTGGCGCTCATGTAATGTGAAACAAAAAGTGGTTCGACGTCTGGTAAAGGTAATTACTATTAACGAAGGTAAATACTATTGATGAAAGGTAATTACTATTGATGAAAGGTAAATACTATTCACAAGGGTAATTACTATTGTGAAGGTAATTACTATTATTGAAGAGACTCTTAGATGATAACATATATGAGCCCCCATAAAATAATCAAACTTACCACAAATCATTTTTTTTTCATCAACACATTTAATCTTTCAACAATTATTAATCATTTATAACTTGTCGTCTCAATTATTGATTTAATACTATAACATATTATACGAGATGATCTTTGTGACAATAATTGAATCAATAATATAAGAGATATGATCAAAGCAATTCTCATAGCAATAATTGAGCATAAATGAGTGACTTCTCACGTAAGCATCATAATAATCTTAGTGTCTTCTTATCTTACTCGCCATTCTTATCGCATCTTTACCATAGGGTAGTTCAACAGTTTTAACGGTAACACCTCCGCCGTTATTTTTATATAAAATATTTTGTCGTTTTCTCAATCCGCAATAATTACATTATTATCTTGAGCCATTGTATGAATATTCTTGAATATTCTCCAACCAAACGAATATTTTATAACAACTTGCATACTTTTGCAAAATTTATAAATATTACCCACAACTATAACATTATATCAAATTTATTCCATAATATTCAAAAATAATATTTATAGAAAAATTCATCTTTATTTATAAAAGCTGGGGTCTTACAGCGTCAGCTACCATGTTCGTTTTTTTTCCAGGATGGTATGGTCAGAACAGGTGCCAAAATGAGTCTCCTCTTGAGTTCTTCGAAGTTCTTCTCACATTTCTTGCTCCTTTTGAATTTTGTATCTCTACGAGTCACTGAGTTAATAGAGTATCGATTCGATAAAATCCTTCCACGAATCTCCGATAGTAACCAGCTAAGCCTAGAAAGCTACTTATTTCGATTACTGACTTATGTTGCTCTCAACTGTGACTTATATCCCAATCTTGGATAGCACGTCACAATGGTACCTATCAGTTTACTATCACACAAATATGGCGTCCCCTACGGAGAGTCTGGCTTTGGTGCATTCCACAAAGGAAGTCACCAGATAAAGGCTCGGGTACAAACTTCTACAGTTGAATTTTTAACTCCTGAATTTCAATAGGAGCCATGAGATTTTAGAAATGGGTTTTGTACCGGGTTCAAAGTCGATACAAAATTCAATATCACACTTTGGGAATAAGCAAAAAAATTCTTCAAGAAATACATAAGGAAATTTACTAACAATAGAAATATCATTCAAATCTAATGTATTTTTGTTCAAGTCCATAACATGGGCTAAGAAAACTTGACATCCATTTTTCAATAAACGAATGACTCTATGACTTGATATGAAAGTGTTTGACTTCAATGGTTTGGTTGCTTGAATTCGAATAACAGGTTGCATAGGAATATGAAAACTAACAACCTTACGAAAGCAATCAATTTTGGCATAATGAGTAGTTAATCAATCAATCCCCAAAATCACATCAAAAGCAAGTATCTTTAAAGAAATAAGGTCAACAGTAATGTGATGGTGCCAACTTGGATCAAACAAGATTTATAAACGATTGGATGTAATGAAAGTTTCTCATAACGAGTTTCAACGAGATAAGTCAAAGTCTAATTTTCTCCCGAGTCAAGTTTAAACGTTGAGTATAAGCGGGAGAGATAAATGAATGGGTAGAACCGTATCTAATAAGGTATAAACATCGTGAAGAATTTATAAATAACTAACTTCGTGCTAACTTCGTTCGGGTTCTCGCGATTCGACCGGTCGTAAAAACGCTCTTCCGAGAACTGCTGACTTTGACTTTTCTCGGGATGACCTTTTTGAGTCACCATCCTCATTGGATCGGGTTTCGCTACCGTAAAATCTCGAAAGCGATATGACCTTCTTTTCCACAATTATAAAATACCTTGGAAGGTTGTGAATAATTTGGACTTATGTGTCCCTTTTCTCCGCTTCTGTAGCATCTAACTGGCGGTCTTTCTCCTCCCCTAGAATTCGTTGCTGGTGTTGGTGCCGACATCTTCCCGTCATTGTTGAATCTTCTCTTCTTGAAATTTTCACTTAACTCATCTTTCCTATTATCTTGACCATGATTACCACCTAAGTGGTTACCATTTCTGGCATGATAATTTCCTCCACGATGGTTATCGTTGTTCCGATGATCGCCGCCCATCGCACGATTATCATCGAGTTGTTGGTCATTATTCTTCAGTTGAGCCGACTCATTATCGCGCCCCAATAATTGAGCCCTATTTACAACATCTGAATATAAACAAAGTTTGTGAGAAATGAGGTATTGACGTATTTTGGGTTTCAAACCTCGCAGAAACATTCGTGTCATTCTCTCCTCATTATCAACCAAATGGGATGTAAATCGAGACAACTCGGCAAACTTAGCTTCGTACTGCGACACGTTCATATTATTTTGCTCCAGCTTAATGAACTCTACCTCCTTCATGTGACGAATACTTTCGGGAAAGTACTTGTCGTTGAACAATTCTTGGAACTTCTCCCAAGACATCTTCAGTGTGATAGGCTGAGTACGCTTTACGGATTCCCACCAATAATCTGTCTCTCCTCGCAACATGAAAGTGGTGAAAGGAACCTTTTGCTCCCCAGAGCATCCCAAGACATCAAATATCTTAGTGATCTGCTTTATCCACGTCTCTGCCATAAGTGGTTCTGGCTTTCCCAAAAACTCTGGCGGTCCTAACTCCTTGAACTGCTTAGCGATGACCATCCGTGAGTTGCCTGTGTTTCCACCTGAATTTTGAACAGTAGTCTTTCTCGTTTGGTTTTGCATGAATTCTAGAAAATTCCTAAACATACCATCGTTCATCATTTGGTCGGTGTTATTGTTTACAGGAGGAACATTGCCAGCCTGTTGCACGTTCTCCTCGTTGGTGAGCAAAGGTGTCTCCACGGTCTCATTTACTCCACTGTTAACATTCTCAGTCGACATTCTCAAATACTTCCATAAAACAAGGGTTAATTTAACAAATAAACAAATTACATAATACCCATATATTATGACCAACCAACAAATAAGCTTAGGTAGGACACACTAGCGAAGGATTACTCGTCTCTCCCCTCCTAGTTCTATTCCCCGATCTCCGCCAGAGATCATATCCCTAAGCTCTCATACCAACTGTGATGCCCCCAAAATAGGTCCAATCCACCCAACCTATTCTGAGTCATCAAATACATGGTATGTAAAACAACTACAACTTCATTAATACAATTGTCGCAAAAAATACGACACAACACATAAACTCGAAGTTTAAATACAAATATTGTCTTCTGCATAATATCCACACTCAAATAAGTCCTCATTACAATTATTGATACACTATTTTACAAAATAGTGAGGACTACTAAAACAACTGTCTTGAACCATTACTCCACACCCAGAGCTAGTTCCCACTATATTCTCGTCTCCCGAGAAGAAAAATGGAACAAAAAGGAAAAGGGTGAGCTCAACTAGCCCGAAGAAGAATATTATGACTAAGATAATGTACAACAAATTATCCTTAGTCTTCAAAAGGAAAAATCGATAGAATACAATAGACAACAAGTTTTAGATCAACAATCGCAATGAAAACAACAATTCATTAGAAGAGTTAAGTAGAGAATGAAATCTACTATCATTTATGAATTTAAAATTCCATCATCGATATTTTATCCTCAGAACATCAATCAATATACATCATAAATCAAATAGTCATCTTTGCACTACAGCCAAAGATATTCATCTGTCATTAGTCATGTTCATCTCAACACTGCTCATCTTTGCACTACGGGCCAAAGATATTCAATCATTAGTCATGTTCATCTAAACACTGCTTATCTTTTGCACTACGGCCAAAGATATTCATCGAAAATCATTCATCTTTGCACTACAAAATAAAGATATTTAGTAATATTGTGGCGCCCCCAAAATAGGTCCATTCCATCCAACCCATTCGAGTCGCCAAATACATGGTGCGAAATAACTACAACTTTATTATTACAACATATAAACTGTGAGTTTAAATACGAGATATTGCCATCTAGACAATATCCACACGCAAATAAATCCCCATCATAATTATTGATACATTATTTTACAAAAATGGTGAGGACTACTAAACAACTCTCTCTAGAACCTTCATTCCATACCCCTGACTAGTACTATTACATTCTCGCCTCCCAGAGAAGAAAAATGGAACAACAAGAAAAAGGGTGAGCTCAACTAGCCCAGTAAAGAATATTATGACTAAGATAATATACAACAAATTATCGTTAGTCTTCAACAGGGAAAAATCAAATAGAATACAATTGACAACAAATTTTAAATCAATATTCGCAATGAAAATAATAATTCATTAGAAGAGTTAAGTAGAGAATGCAAACTACTATCTTCTATGTATGAATTTAAAAGTTCATCGCTCTATCTTTTATCCCCGTAACATCAATCAATATACATCCGAATCAAATATTTATCTTTGCACCACAGAGCCAAAGATATTCATCAGCTTAGTCATGTTCATCTAAACACCTATTCATCTTTGCACTACAAACCCAAAGATATTCTTCAGAAATCATTCATCTTTGCTACTACAAAGCCAAAGATATTCAATAATATCATCATTTAAGACCGAGGATGATGAAAATATTTTTAAAGAAACGAATCCAAAGAAACAAAATGACAAGGATTAAGGATTAAGGATTAAGGATTCAGACTTTGTTTTATCCATGTTCAAAAATACCTCAAAAATGATCATAGTGGTGTAAAATTCAAGAATGATCAAAACATGGATACAATCAAAGCTAGTATCCGAATAGATATTTTGGACAAAAAGAAGAAATTTCATTTTTCTAATTGAATAGTGTCGTGATCATCGTGAATAAAGGTCGTATACGTGAATAGTAACTCAGACACCAAAAGATAAAAATTCCATAAAAAACATCTTCACGCTTCATGAATAGTACTTTAATGAATAAGAACTCGTGAATAGTAACTCATGAATAGTAACTCGTGAATAAGAACTCATGAATAAGAACCCCGATAGTAACTCCCTGAAAGTTCCAAATTTGATAAAAAGTTCCAACTAATATTTCAAAGATAATGATATTGAAGAAATAATATCATTTGAGAAGAAATTAACATCCCTTACCTCGAAAGATTAAGTATTTACAAATTTGGAATAATGAGGGTATAGTCTTTGAAGGAAACTTACAATCGTCCTAACAATACTCAAAGTATACTCAAAATACTCACAAGAATACGCCGATAATATAGAGAGAAAACTTCGCTTCTGTTTGATTTTAAATTCTAACCCAAGCACCCTATTTATAGGAAAATGCTTAGAACACCAAAGCGTAAAATTTAATATAATATTAATATAATTATACAAATTTTCCTTAGCCCACCTTTTGGTCAAAACACCAGCCACACATGTTAATGATGTCCAAAAAATACAAAAAACGTTTTTCTTAACAAAATAATTTAAAACTTCCAAAAATCAATTATTTTGAGACTTACGAACTTCAATAATTCACAATAAATAGCCCTTTTATCAGAAAATTCGAATCTCGTGATTTTTTATAGGAAATTCAATTATCTACAACTTTGCGTAAGAAAGTTTTTCCAAATTCCAAATGTAAATTGACCAAATCCACAAACGGGCAATTTTACATGCTATAATCAAATTTCAATTCAATAAATGGGGTCCAATTTACATGTTTAACATGTTTTAAACATTTATTGCAACAAAAAATACTCTTCTTCCTCGTATACTCATATATCCCACATTCGTTGTAAAATATCACCATTATTATATTATTAAAATATAATAATATATTTAAATGAATTATTTTATCGTAAAAGATAAAATTTCAATTTTCAACAATTGTCACATTAAAATTTTCTCCATCTATATCCACATAAAATTAATATTTTCCTCATCATATGAATCAATAATTAATTATTCACAAATAATATTATGAATCACAATATCGACAACCAGTGCGGCTTCAGAAAGCAGGGGCTTTCAATAAGAATTTCTCCTCTTCTTGGTATGATTAGTGACCAAACATCTCCTTAGAGCATGTAACTTTCTAGACATTGCCAATAATGTTATCTAATAATATTATTCAGATAATATGAATTATTGCTTCGATAATGAAAAATATTGTAGTAATGACAATTATCAAACAACAATAATATAAAATATCAACGCAAAGAATTATTAACTCAATAAAATAATTTGAATAAGAATTACTCAGTAACAATTATCGAGTAAAGCCTTCTTACGTAAGAATCAATAATTGGTGCAATACTGTGCTTCTTGCTCAACAACGCGTTAGGTAGTGTGTTTTAACCACCGTATTCCAACAAGATAATTCAGAATAACTACTGCCAAGTTATTTTTAACCAACTTATATTTGTCGCTTTCTTCATCCAATCGCTTTTACATGGGCTCCACACATGTATTCGCTACCGCAAATTTAATATTCTCCGACAACGATTTAATATTCCACGACCAAACGAATATTCCCTGACAACAATGAATATTTTATAACCACTTGCTTATTTTGAAATATTTATGCATATTTTACCCCTAACTATCCACATTAATCACATCAACCCTTACTATTTCAAAATAATAAATAGAGAAAATTAAATTTCATTAATAATAAGTTGGGGTCTTACAACCTCCCTCCTTATGAAATTTCGTCCTCGAAATTGACATACGTGACAGTGTTTCGAAAAGGTGAGGATACCTCGCTTTCATTTCCGTTTCCAATTCGGGTAATTTCCTCTATAATGATTCCTCCACAAAACTTTAAGTTGTGGTATGACCTTTTCTTGGCGTAGGGACATGCTCCTTCCTATCCAAGATCTTGACAGTACCTCCTCATACGTTAAGTCTTCTGGCTATTTCTTCCTGGTTCTAATTCTATAACGTGGTTCGGGTCTTTCACATATTTACTTAAGTACGGATATGTGAAACACATTATGAACACGAGACATACTTGGAGGTAACGCAAGTCTATAGGCTACATTTCCTACTCGGTCAAGAATTTGAAATGGACCAATAAATCGTGGATTGAGCTTTCCTCTTCCCAAATCTTGTAACTCCCTTCCATGGAGCAACTCGCATGAATACATGATCCCCTACACTAAATTCCACGTCTTTTCGATGAAGATCCGCGATAACTCTTTTGTCGATCTTGTGCCGTTTGTATACGTTGTCGAATTATTTGGATCTTTTCCGTAGTCATATTACATGACTTCTGGGTCCCAATAATGTTGTTTCACCCACCTCGTCCCAACATATTGAGAGCGACACTTTCGTCCATATAATGCTTCAAATGGAGCTACACCTATACTTGCTCGATAACTCGTTGTTGTAGGAGAATTTCACTAATGGTAAATACTTATTCCAATCGCCCTTGAAGTCTAGGACACGTAGTCTTAATAAATCTTCAAGAGTTTGAATAGTCCTTTCGATTGTCCGTCTGGTTTGAGGATGGTATGCGAACTCAATCGTAAATCCGTGCCCATAGCTTTTTGCAAGCTAACCCAAAATCTTGAAGTGAATCTTGGGTCACGATCCAAAACTATGGATCTTGGCATGCCATGCAACCTCACAATCTCATTCACGTACATACTAGCAAGAGCGTTCAAGGGAATAAGTCTCCCATATCGGCTAAAGAAATGAGCGCACTTGGTTAATCTATCAACAATAACCCAAATAGCATTGATGCCTTGAGAAACCGTAGGAAGACCCAGAATGAAATCCATGGTAATGTGTTCTCACTTCCATTTCGAATCTCAAGTGGTTGCAAACGGACCCTTATGTACTAGATGCTCACTTTACACGTTGACAAGTTAAACACATTGAGATAAACTTTGCAATCTTTCTCTCTCATATTAATCCACCAAAATGTATGTTGAAGATCACGATACATTTTAGTACTTCCAGATGGATTGCAAATGGTGTATTGTGTGCCTCCATCATAATCTTGTACTTCAAATCGAGTCGTTAGGAACAAAGAAATCTAGAGTGGACTCAAGTATTCCTTCTTCATCAATTCTCGCTTCAAAATAGCTCCTTCTTGTACTTTCTTCTTCATACGCATCGGCTTCCGGTCGATTGGTTGAAAGCAACCTTAACTTTTTCTATTAAAGTTGGCTCTACGCGTATACTTGACATCATCGCACTCGTTCCTCAAGATATGATCTTCTACTCAACGCCGTCGGCTACCACGTTCGCTTTTCCGGGATGGTATTGAATAGTGTGGTCGTAGTCTTTCAATAGCTTTCGAGCCAACGTCATTTGCCGCATGTTGAGTTCTTTTTTGAGTGAAGAAATATTTAAGGCTTTTATGGTCTCAATATATCTCCACTTTCTCCCCATATAGATAGTGCCTCCATATCTTTAAGCGGCAACGATCATTTGCCAACTCTAGATCATGAGTAGGATAATTCCTCTCATACTCTTTAAGTTGTCGCGAGGCATAGGCTATGACTTTCCCACGTTGCATGAGAACACATCCTAACCTTTGCCTCAAGCATCATCAGAGATAACAAATCCATCCGAACCAGATGGTATTGTTAGAACAGTCTGCAAATAAGTCTCTCTTAAGCTCTTGGAAACTCTTCTCGCATTCTTCACTCCAAACGAATTTTGTATCCTTCCGAAGTTAGGAAAGTTAATGGAGTAGCGATTCGAGAAAACCCTTCCACGAATCTCCGATAATAACCGGCTAAGCCCAAAAACTACTCTTACTTGATCACCGGCTTGGTTTTGCTCCCAAATTTGTATTGCTTTAATCTTCACGGGATCAACAGATACTCCATGTTTTGACACCACATGCCCAAGGAATGCTACTTCTCGCCGAACTCGCATTTCTTCAATTTGGCATATAGTTTGTTTTCACGAAGCCTTTGGAGTACCAACTTCAAATGGTGCTCATGATCTTCACGACTTTTGGAATATATAAGGATGTCATCAATAAAGACAACAACGAACCGATCCAAATATTCCTTGAATACTCGGTTCATCATATCCATGAAAGCCGCAGGAGCATTAGTTAGTCCGAAAGACATGACTAAGAATTCATAATGCCCATACTGAAGTTCAAAGGCGGTCTTTGGAATATCCTCGTTCCTAATCTTCAAATTGATGATATCCGGAATCGAAGATCGATTTTGAAAAGAATTGTGCCCTTACAAGCAATCGGTCAAACAAGTCATCAATACGAGGTAGAGGATACCTATTCTTGATGGTGACATGGTTCAATTCCGATAGTCAATACAAAGTCGTCGATACTCCCCCGCTCTTTCTTCTTTACAAATAAAACAGAGCACCCCGAGGAGATGTACTTGGGATTTAATGAAACCGATGTCCAACAATTCCTCGTAGTTGGACCTTTAACTCCTGAAGTTTAATAGGAGCCATTCGATATGGGTTTTAGAAATGGGCTTTGTACCAGGTTCAAGATCAATAAAGAATTCAACTTCACGTTCGGGGATAGGCCGGGAAGTTCTTCTGAAATACGTCGGGAAAGTCAATAACAACAGGAATATTATTCAAATTTGACGTGTCTTTATTCAAATCCATAACATGGGCTAAGAAAGCTTGACATCCGTTTTTAATAAACGAATAGCTTTATGATTAGATATGACGGTGATTGATTTTAATGGTTTAGTTGCTTGAATTAAATACAACGGGTTGGTTAGGAATATGAAAACTAACAACCTTACGAAAACAATCAATTTTGGGATGATGAGTAGTTAACCATCAATCCCTAAAATCACATCAAAAGCAAGTATCTTTAAAGAGATAAGGTCAACGGGTAAGGTGATGGTGCCAACTTGAATCAAACAAGATTTATAAGCGATTGGATGTGATGAAAGTTTCTCCTAATCGGAGTTTCCACGGATAGGTCAAAGTCTAATTTCTCCGGAGTAAAGTTTAAATGTTGAGCACATGCGTGAGAGATAAATGAATGGGTAGCACCAAGGTATCAAGTAAGGTATAAACTTAAAGAATTTATAAATAGCTTACCCGTGATCACCTTGTTTGGGTTCCTCGCATTATGACCATCACAACAAAAACGCTTCTTCCGGAATCGTTGACTTTGACTTTTAAGAGATATCTTTTTGAGTCACCGTCCCCATTGAACTAGGTTTCATTCTTGTCTGATCTCGAGCGATATGTTCTTCCTTTCCACAATTATAGCATACCTTGAACTGTTGTGGGGCGGTTTGACCGATATGTCCCTCTTTTTTCGCATTTGTAACATATGACCGGTGGTCGTTCTCCTCCCCCAGAACCCGATTCTTTGCCTTGCATGTCAGTCTTCACATGGTCGTTGTTAAATCTCTTTTTTAATCTCCTCCATCGACTCGCTTCTTCTATTTTCATGGCCATAATTACCACCGTAGGGTTACCATTTTTGTCCATTCTGTTTCTTTCTCCGCCGGTTATCATTATTCTGTTGATTGCTTATCTCTGGTACGATCCTGGTTTGTGGTCCTCAGGTTGACCGTACTTCGTTATCTCGCCTAAATAATTGAGCCTACTTACAACATCTGAATAGAGAGAAAGTTTATGAGAAATGAGATCTTGACGTATCTTTGGGTTTCAAACCTCTAAGAAACATCCGCGTCATCGTTCCTCATTCTCCACCAAATGAGGTGCAAACCGATAACTCTCGCAAACTTTGCCTCATATCTTGAGACATCGTCGTGTTGTTTTGCTCTAATCGATGAACTCCACTTCCTTCATATGACCAACACTTTCGGAAAGTATTTGTCATTAAATAGTTTCTGAAACGTTTCCCAAAGACATGCTTGAGTCTTGGCCGGATGGGTGCGCTTCACGACTCCCACCGATGATCTGTCTCGCCACGCCACGGAACATAAAGGTGGCGAATGGAACCTTCGTTCTCCTCGTGCATCCCAAAGACATCGAATATCTTGGTAATTTGATTGACCCATGTTTCCGCCATGATCGGATCCGGCTTTCCCTTAAATTCGGTGGTCCCAACTCTTTGAATCGCTTGGCACGACAACCCGTGAATTGCTATCATTTCTCCTGTATTTTGAACACGAGTCTCCTCGTCTGATTTTTTGCATGAACTGCAAAAGCTTCTAAACATAACCTCGATCATCATCGCTCCAATGGTGTTGTTCACAGAGGAACATTGTCACTGTTGCACGTTCTCCTCGTTGGTAGTCTGTACAGTCTCCACGGTGTCATTTCCATTGTTAATATTCTCGATCGACATTCTCAAATATTGTCATAAAACAAGGGTTAATTAAGGAAATCAATATATCACATAATATCCTATATCTTGACCAACTAAAAAATAAGCTTAGGTAGGACACACTAGCGAAGGATTTACTCGTCTCTCCCTCCTAGTTCTATTCCCCGATCTCCGCCAGAGATCATATCCCTAAGCTACGATACCAACTGTGACGCCCCAAAATAGGTCCATTCCATCCAACCCATTCTCGAGTCGCCAAATACATGATGCGAAATAACTACAACTTTATTATTACAACATATAAATCATGAGTTTAAATACGATATTGCCATCTGAGACAATATCCACACGCAAATAAATCCCCATCATAATTATTGATACATTATTTTACAAAAATGGTGAGGACTACTAAACAACTCTCTCTAGAACCTTCATTCCATACCCCACTAAGTACTCGCTTACATTCTAGCCCTCCGAGAAGAAAAATGGAACAACAAGGAAAAGGGTGAGCTCAACTAGCCCAAGAAAGAATATTATGACTAAGATAATATACAACAAATTATCGTTAGTCTTCAACAGGAAAAATCAAATAGAATACAATTGACAACAAATTTTAAATCAATATTCGCAAATGAAAATAATAATTCATTAGAAGAGTTAAGTAGAGAATGCAAACTACTATCTTCTATGTATGAATTTAAAAGTTCATCGCTCTATCTTTTATCCCCGTAACATCAATCAATATACATCTGGAATCAAATATTCATCTTTGCACTACAGCCAAAGATATTCATCAGTTAGTCATGTTCATCTAAACACTGCTCATCTTTATGCACTGACCAAAGATATTCTTCAAAATCATTCATCTTTTTGCACTACACAGCCAAAGATATTCAATAATATCATCATTTAAGGCCGAGGATGATGAAAAATATTTTTAAAGAAACGAATCCAAAGGAAACAAAATGACAAGGATTAAGGATTAAGGATTAAGGATTAGTACTTTGTTTTATCCATGTTCAAAATACCTCAAAATGATCATAGTGGTGTAAAATTCAAGAATGATCAAAACATGGATACAATCAAAGCTAGTATCCGAATAGATATTTTGGACAAAAAGAAGAAATTTCATTTTTCTGAATAGTGGCAGATATCGTGAATAAGTCTCAGATATCGTGAATAAGACGTGATATAGTGAATAACTCAGACACCAAAAGATAGAAATTCCACAAAAAAACATCTTCACGCTTCATGAATAGTACTTTCGTGAATAGTAACTCGTGAATAGTAACTCATGAATAGTAACTCGTGAATAAGAACTCATGAATAAGTAACTCATGAATAAGTAACCCGACATGAAAAAGTTCCAAATTTGATAAAAAGTTCCAACTAATATTTCAAAGATAATGATATTGAAGAAATAATATCATTTGAGAAGAAATTAACATCCTTACCTCGAAAGATTAGTACTTCTAGTTGGAATAAAGTATATAGTGAAAGGAACTTACACCGCCTAACAATACTCAAAGTATACTCAAAATACTCACAAGAAATAAAGATGAATTTTTCTATAAATATTATTTTTGAATATTATGGAATAAATTTGATATAATGTTATAGTTGTGGGTAATATTTATAAATTTTGCAAAAGTATCGAGTTGTTATAAAATATTAGTTTGGTGGGAATATTCTTTTTGTTAGGAATATTAAATACAATGATGGCTCAATCATTGGTGGACCCCTAGCGAAATTATTGTCGGATTGAAAAAGCGACAAAATATTTTATAAAAATAACTTGGCGGAGGTGTTCTGTTAAAAGCTGTTGAACTACCCGGTGGTAAAAAATGCGATGTCTGGCGTGGTTGCGTAGTAGCACCGCGGTATTGATTATTGATGCTTACGTGAGAAGTCACTTTCGGTTATGCTCAATTATTACTTTCGATAATTCTTTGCATCATATCTCTTATATTATTGATTCAATTATTGTCACGATATCATACATATAATATGTTATAGTATTAAATCAATAATTGAGGCGACAAGTTATAAATGATTAATAATTGTTGAAAGATTAAATATGTGTTGATGAAAAAAAAATGATTTGTGGTAAGTTTGATTATTTTATGGGGGCTCGTATATCATCATCTAAGAGTCTCTTAAATCGTCGATAGTATTACCTTCGTCGATAGTAATTACCTTCGTCGATAGTAATTACCTTTGTCGATAGTAATTTACCTTGTGAATAGTAATTACCTTAAATCGATAGTAATTACCTTATTACCTCGATATAGTAATTACCGTCTTAGTAATTATAATAGTATTTACCTTTGTCGATAGTATTTACCTTCGTTAATAGTAATTACCTTTACGGACGATTACCACTTGTCGTTTCACATTCTGAGCGTCGAACCACTTGTCGTTTCACATTCATGTCGAACCACTTTTCTTTTCACATCATTAGATCAAACCACTTGCCTTTTCACACGGCGGTGCTAAGCTAGCTAAAATCTTCTATAAATAGAGGCTGAGGCTTCATTATTTTTCACGAATTCATTCAAGCTATAGAGAGAAAAGTATAGAGAGAATAAGAGAAAGAAGAAAGAGTATTTTGTTACTTACTACTTCTTTGCGATATTCAATCTCCTACCAAATGTAAGGGGTGTTATTCTTTCTTATTCATGAAGAGCTTCTTTATTCATTGTTATTCCATTGCTTATTATTACATTTGGAATAACTTTGTATCGTGGTTTACCTATACTTGGTGACATTCTTCTATTATTACATTGGAACATCACATGCATGTGTTTTACAGGACTGGTTAAAATCTTTATTATTATTTGTTGGAACATCACATGCATGTGTTTTACAGGACTGGTTAAAATCTTTATTATTACATTGGAACATCACATGCATGTGTTTTACACAGGACTGGTTAAATCTTTATTATTACATTGGAATATCTATCTGTATGTTTTTTACAGGATCTGTTCCATCTTTATTATTACATTTGGAACATCACATGCATGTGTTTCTGTGGGACACAGTTCCGTTATTTATTATTACATTGGAATAACTTTTGCATGTGATCTATATCGCATGCATGGTGATTTCTTTTGTTATTCCATTCTTTATTATACCCAGGTTGGTTAAAACTTTGACTTTATATACTCCATGAAATTAGTGGAATATCCTTGATATTTGCGTTTCATCCATATCTTTTCATGAAAATATTCTTACGATCATTCTTGAATTTTACTCTACAAAAAGCGATGTCATGTTGATAATTTGGGCGTTAATAATTCTGGATAAAATAATTCTTGAACTTGTTTTATTGAATTCTTATATCATTGTCATCATCCTCATGTTTATATTTTTAAAGAAAGTCATCGTGGCACATGGTGCGTAGATGGACTTGGTATGATTATGACGAGAGACTATTGGTGTAATCATGGCCAAGTAATGTTACAAATGATGTGGTAAAAATCCTCGATGGCCGTAGTGCATTGATGGGCGAGTTGTTGGCATGATCATGACCATTAATGAATACACAAATATTCTTGGCAAGTGAGTGCATGAATAATTGTGGTGGTGATCTTAAAGAATATCCTTGGCCGTAGTGCGAGGGGTGATTCGATGATGTGGAATATTTATTAAAAGTGAGTCTCGGCTATAACGATGATGAAAAACCTTTTAAAACCTAAAAGATAGTAGACTTTATTTTCTACTTGACTCTTTTTAATGGATTACGTATTCATTTGCATTAAACTGGTTTATCTATTGTATTTTATCGGTTTAACATTGTTGAAGACTATTGATAATTTATTACGCATTATCTTAGTCATAATATTTCTTCTTGGGCTAGTTGAGCTCACCCTTTCTTTCCTTTGTTCTCTTGAAAATGAGAATATAGGCTTTGGGGCGAGTCGGAAAGCAGTGATGGTCTGAAGATAGCATTAGTAGTCCTCACTATTACGTGAAATAGTGTGATAATAATTATAATGAGGACTCCTTTTTGAGTTTGTATAATATCTAGTAGACGATATTTGTATTTAAACTCACGATTTATGTCGTATTATACCACGACAGTTATATTTAATAAGTTGTATTTAAATTACATACCATGTAAGTGGCGACCCAAGATGGGTGATGTATACCTAATTTTGGGGGCGTCACGGTTGATATCGAGCTTAGGGATATGATCCTGGCTAAGATGTGAGAATAGTACTAGGAGGAGGCAGAAATACCTTCGCTAGTATGACCTACCTAAAGTTTATGTCTTTATTTTATTGGTTGGTCGGAAGATAGGGATAATTTGTTACATGTCAATTAACCTTTTGTTTTGTGGCGATGTCGAAAATGACATCGAGAATGTTGAGAATAGCAATGGGCCTTGACGATCGTTGATTCACCACATATCGATAATCGGGATAATGTGCATCGAGGCGACAATCCTCATACAAAACAACAACATTGACCAAATGATGAATGATCAAATGTTGGAGGCTTTATCTGATTTATCTGCAATGATGAGGCGACTCACATCCAAAAGCGTGGGTGGAAACACGGAAAACTCTCGGTGGTCACCGCTAAACAATTCAGGAGCTGGGACCACCGGAGTTTAAGGAGAGCAAAACCACTTACGGCGGAAGCATGGATAAAGCAGTTACCAAGATATTTGATGTCTTGGGATGCTCAGAGAGAGCAAAGGTTCCTTTGCAGCCTTTATGTTGCGGCGGAGGCGGATTCTTGGTGGGAATCGGTAAAAGCGTACTCGACTTCTTTGTCTTGAAGATATCTTGGGAGAAGTTCGAGAGTACATTCAACGACAAATACTTTCTGAAAGTATTACGCCACATGAAGGAGGTGGAATTTATCAAGTTGGAACAAAACAATATGGCCAGTGTCGCGATACGAGGCAAAATTTGCGGAGTTATCACGGTTCGTCCCCCACTTGGTGGATAATGAAGAGAGAATGGCGCGAATGTTTTAAGAGAGGTTTGAAGCGGGAATCGTCGACATCTTATTTCTCATAAAGCGTGTTTGTATTGGATGTTGTAAATAGGGCTCGATTAGTGGAGCGCGATAATGAGTCAACCTGACTAAAAGAAGCGGTAAAGCAAAATTATAATACCGGTGAGTAGTCATCGAAGCGGTGACAACAAGCGTGGAGGAATCAACGGGCGGATATATGGTACCACTTGGTGGTAATCGAGGCCAAAACAATAAGAATGGACATTTCAAAAAGCGGAGATTCAACAATGATGGAAAGGCGTCGACCTGACACCCATTGTTAAGGAAGGAAAAAGACCACTATCGTATACGCTTCAAATCACGGAGGAGAGGACACATCGATCAAAGCTGCGTCATGCCGTCAAAGCGTGTTATAATTGTGGAAGAAAGGTCACTTAGCTCGATTTTGTCGTTTCTGAAGACAAATTCAACTAGGATGGAAACACCAAAGGCCCATCCCGGAAAATTCAAAAGCAGTGGTCTGAGGAGGCGTTTGTTGTGACCTCCCAAAGAAGCAAGGAATCCGAATGAGGTCATCACGGGTAAGCTTATCATAAACTCTAATGAAGTCTATACTTTATTTGATCTGGGTTCTACCCATTCTTTTATTTCTCTACTTGCGCTCATCGATTAAATTTGACTCAGGAGAAATTAGACTTTGACTTATCTGTGGAAACTCCGTTGGGAGAAACCTTCATTACATCCACTTTGTTTATAAGTCTTGTTTGGTTCAAATCGGTACCCTCACATTACACATCGATCTTATTTCATTAAAAATACTTGCATTTGGCGTGATTACAGGGATTGATTGGTTAACTACTTATCATGCAAAAATTGATTGTTTTAAATGGGGTTGTTAGCTTTCATATTCCTAATCAACCTATTATCTTGAATTCAAACGACCAAACCATTAAAATCAATCACGGTCATCTCAAGCCATAAAAAGCTATTCGTTTATTGAAAAAGCGGATGTCAAGCTTTCTTAGCTCATATCACGATTTAAATAAAAATAAATCGATTTTGAGCGATATTTCTATTGTTAATAAATTTCTGACGTATTCCCAGAAGAACTTCACAGCCTACCCCAGGCGTGAAATTGAATTTTGTATCGACCTTGAACCCGTGACAAAACCTATTTCCAAAGCCCCATGTCGAATAGCTCTATTGAACTTGAGGAGTTAAAGACCCAATGCGAGGAATTGTTAGACATTGGCTTTATTAAATCCTAGTACTTCTCCTTGGGCTCTCTGTTACATTCGTGAAGAAGAAAGATGGGAGTATCGACTTTGTATTGATTATCGGGAGTTGAATCATGTCACCATCAAAAATAGGTATCCATTGCCGCGTATTGATGACTGTTTGACCCGATTGCAAGGAGCCAAATTCTTTTCAAAGATTGATCTTAGATTAGGATATCACCAATTGAAGATTAGAACCGTGACATTCGAAAAGGCGGCTTTTCGAAACTTCGATGCGGGCATTATGAATTCTAGTCATGTCCTTTGGATTGACTAATGCTCCTCTTTGCCTTCATGGATATGATGAGCCAAGTATTCAAGGAATATTTAGATCACTTTGTGGTCGTCTTTATTGATGACATCCTTATTTATTCAAAAGCGTGTGAAGATCATGAAAACACACTGAGGTGACACTCCAAAAGCTTCGTGAATATAAGCTTTATGCGAGTTGAAGAAATGTGAGTTACGGCTTGAAGAAGTAGCATTCCTTGGGCACGTGGTATCAAGTCATGGAATATCTGTTGACCCAACAAAGATTGAAGCTATTCAAAGCTGGGAACAACCTAAATCGATGGCCAAAATCGTAGCTTTCTCGGTTTAATTTGGTTATTATCGGAGATTCGTGGAAGGATTTTCTCGAATCGCTACTCCATTGACTCGGTGACTCGGAAAGATCTGAAGTTCGGTTGGAGCGAAGAATGTGAGAAGAGTTTTCAAGAACTCGAGAGAGACTTATTTGATTTTGTTACAGACAATACCATCGGCTCGGAGGGATTTGTCATCTCTGATGATGCTTGAGAGCAAAGGTTGGGATGTGTTCTTATGCAACATGGAAAAGTTATAGCTTATGCCTCGCGACAACTCAAAGAATATGAGAGGAATTATCCTACTCATGATCTAGAGTTAGCGGTTTGTTATCTTCTTGACTTAAAATTTGGAGGCATTACTTGTATGGGGAGAAAGTGGAGATCTTTACGGATCATAAAAGCCTCAAATATTTCTTCACTCAAAAGGAACTCAACATGCGACAACGACGTTGGCTTGAAGCTGTTGAAAGATTATGATCATACCATCGATACCATCACGGAAAAGCGAGCGTGGTGGTAGCGCATTGAGTAGAAAATCATATGCAAAATCTGAGTGCGATATTGTCAACGCAAAGGCCCATTTGTGTGACTTGCAAAGGATGGAGATAGAGTTAAAGACTCGAGGGGACGCGTGTGATGATAAGCGAGTATCTGAGTAGAACCGAAACTTTAATCGATAAAGTTAAAAGGCTGCTCAAGCTACTGAGACACGGAGGTGATCGTGTGAGGAAGAAAGTCAAGAAGGTGCTATCTTGGGAAGCAAGAATCGATGAAGAAGGAATACTTGAGTCGACTCCGGACTTTGTGTTCTAACGACCACGATTTAAAGTATAATATCATGATGGAGCGCCTGACACACCATTTGCAATCCATCTGGGAGTACCAAAATGTATCATGATATTAAATCGTACATTTTGGTGGAAGCAATATGAAGAGAGAGATATAGCGTTGTTTATCTCAAGGTGTCTAACTTGTCAGCGAGTTAAGCGGAGCATCAAGTACCAAAAGGTCCATTGCAACCACTTGAAATTCGAGAATGGAAGTGGGAGCACATTACCATGGATTTAGATTCTGGGGTCTTCCTAAGGTTTCTCAAGGCATTGATGCGATTTGGGTCATTGTTGATAGATTGACCAAGTCTGCTCATTTCTTCTGCGTCTGAAACTTATACACTTGAGCGTCTTGCTTTCGTATGTACATAAACGAGATTGTAAGGCTACATGGTATCTTAGGGTATCCATAGTTTACGATCGAGACCAAAGATTCACTTCACGATTTTGGGTTAGTTTGCAAAAAGCTATGAGCGCAGACTTACGATTTAGCTTCGGCATATCATCCTCGAGACAGACGGAGACGATCGGAGAGGACTATTCAAACTCTTGAAGATCTATTAAGACTCTGTGTCCTTGATTTCAGGGAGTTGGGACAAGTTCTTACCATTGGTGGAGTTTTCCTACAACAACGGTTATCAAGCAAAGTATTGGCATGGCTCCATTCGAGCGTTGTATGGAAGAAAGTGTCGTTCTCTCGATATCTTTGGGATGAGGTGGGTGAAACAACGTTGTTGGGGCCGGGAGTTGATGCGTATGACTACGGAAAAGATTGAAACGATCCGATGACGTATAAAAACCTCACAAAATCGACAAAAGAGTTATCTTGATCTTCATGAAAGGGCGTGGAATTCGATATAGGAGATCATGTGTTGTTAAGAGTTGCTCCATGGAAAGGAGTTACAAGATTTGGAAAGAGAGAAAACTTAATCCTCGATTCATCGGTCCATTTTAATCCTCGATCGAGTAGGGCGTGGCTATAGACTCGCTTTCTGCTGAAATATGTCTCGTGTTCATAACGTTTTCACATATCTATGTTACGTAAATATGTGAAAGACCGAACCATATTATTGAGTTAGAACCGGACGAAATAGCGGAAGATTTGGCGTATGAAGAGGTTCTGTTCAAATTTTGGATAAGAAGGAACATATTCTACGCTCGAGGTTATACCTCAAGTCGAAGTTTTGTGGAGGAACCACGATGTTGAGAAATGACTTGGGAGTTAGAATCGAAATGAAATCAAGGTATCCTTACCTCTTGACATACCGAGTCGTACCCTAAATTTGAGGGCGAAATTTCATAAGAAGGGGAGGTTGTAAGACCCGACTTTTATAAATAAAGATGAATTTTCTATAAATATTATTTTTGAATATTATGGAATAAATTTGATATAATGTTATAGTTGTGGGTAATATTTATAAATTTTGCAAAGTATGCAAGTTGTTATAAAATATTAGTTTGGTGGGAATATTCTTTTTGTTAGGGAATATTAAATACAATGGCTCAATCATTGGTGGACCCCACAGCGAAATTATTGTCGGATTGAAAAAAAGCGACAAAAATATTTTATAAAAATAACGGCGGAGGTGTTCTGAGTTAAAAGCTGTTGAACTACCCGTGGTAAAAAATACGATGTCTGGCGTGGTTGCGTAGTAGCACACGGTATTGATTATTGATGCTTCGTGAGAAGTCACTTTCGGTATGCTTTCGATTATTACTCTGATAATTCTTTGCATCATATCTCTTATATTATTGATTCAATTATTGTCACGATATCATCATATAATATGTTATAGTATTAAATCAATAATTGAGGGCGACAAGTTATAAATGATTAATAATTGTTGAAAGATTAAATATGTGTTGATGAAAAAAAAAATGATTTGTGGTAAGTTTGATTATTTTATGGGGGCTCATATGTCATCATCTAAGAGTCTCTTCATCGATAGTATTTACCTTCGTTCAATAGTAATTACCTTCGTCGATAGTAATTACCCTTGTGAATATAGTATATTTACCTTAAATCGATAGTAATTACCTTCGTCGATAGTAATTACCCTTGTGAATAGTATTTACCTTCGTGAATAGTATTTACCTTTGTTAATAGTATTTACCTTTACGTTAATACTTGTAATTTCCATTACGACGTCGAACCACTTGTCGTTTCACATTACTGAGCGTCGAACCACTTGTCGTTTCACATTACGGCGTCGAACCACTTTTCTTTTCACATCATTAGTCGTCGAGCCACTTGCCTTTTCACACGGCGGTCTTAAGCTAGAAATCTTCTATAAATAGAGGCTGGGGCTTCATTATTTTTCACGAATTCATTCAAGCTATAGAGAGAAAAGTATAGAGAGAATAAGAGAAAGAAGAAGAGTATTTTATTTTACTAACTTTGCGATATTCAATCTCCTACCAAATGTAAGGGATATTAAGGTGTTATTTATTTTTCTTATTCATGAAGAAGAAGCTGTTGTTATTCCATTGCTTATTATTACATTGGAATAACTTTTGTATCGTGGTTTACCTATACTTGGTGACATTCTTCTATTATTACATTGGAACATCACATGCATGTGTTTTACACGGACTGGTTAAAATCTTTATTATTATTACTGTTGGAACATCCATGCGTGTGTTTTACACAGGACTGGTTAAAATCTTTATTATTATTACATTTGGAACATCACATGCATGTGTTTTACAGGACTGGTTCCATCTTTATTATTACATTGGAATATCCTATCATGTGTGTTTTACAGGATGCGGTTCCATCTTTATTATTACATTGGAACATCACAGCTTGGTGTGAATTTCACGACTGGTTCCGTTATTTATTATTACATTGGAATAACTTTGTCATGTGCGATCTATCGCATGCATGGTGATTTCTTTTGTTATTCCATTCTTTATTATACCCAGTTGGTTAAAACTTTGACTTCTATACTCCATGAAATTAGTGGAATATCCTTGATATTTGCGTTTCATCCGATATCTTTTCATGAAAATATTCTTGATCATTCTTGAATTTTACTCTACAAAAAGCGATGTCGTGTTGATAATTTGGGCGTTAATAATTCTGGATAAAATAATTCTTGAACTTGTTTTATTGAATTCTTATATCATTGTCATCATCCTCATTTTATATTTTTTTGAAAGTCATACATGGCTTTGTAGTGCATAGATGGACTTGGTATGATTATGACCGAGAGACTATTGATTGTAATCATGGCCGTAATGTTACAAATGATGTGGTAAAAATCCTCGATTAGTAGTAGTGCATTGATGGGCCGATTGTTGGCATGATCATGACCATTAATGAATACACAAATATTCTTGGCGCGTGATGCATGAATAATTGTGGTCGTGATCTTAAAAATATCCTTGGCCGTAGTGCGGGGGTGATTCGATGATGTGGAATATTTATTAAAGTGAGAGTCTCTCAATTTTATAACGATGATGAAAAACCTTTTAAAACCTAAAAGATAGTAGACTTTATTTTCTACTTGACTCTTTTAATGGATTGCTTATTCATTTTTATCGAACATTGTTAAGACTTCGATTTTATTCATTGTATTTTATCGGTTTAACATTGTTGAAGACTATTGATAATTTATTACGCATTATCTTAGTCATAATATTTCTTCTTGGGCTAGTTGAGCTCACCCTTTCTTTCCTTTTATGTTCTCTTGAGAAATGAGAATATAAATTTGGGGCGAGTCGGGAAGCAGTGATGGTCACGAAGATAGCATTAGTAGTCCTCATATATTACATTCGTGAAAATAGTGTGATAATAATTATAATGAGGACTCCTTTTGAGTTTGTATAATATCTAGTAGAAATTTCTATTTGTATTTAAACTCACGATTTTTCATATATGTATTTATTACCACAGCAGTTATGTTAAATATTTAAAACCGTATTTAAATTACATACCATGCCATTAAGTGGCGACCCAACTTTCTTTAATCAATAATGTTATCTAAAATGGGTGATGTATACCTAATTTTGAATATATTTAAATTAATATTCATAATTAAAAAATTATCGAAAATATTCCTCATGTAATCGATAATTATTATTCCTTCAATAAGAATTTCTCCTTCTCGCCTAAGAATCAATAATTTCTAGACATTGCAATAATGTTATCTAATAATATTATTCAGATAATCAACAATAATGAATTAGTGTGTTTTAACCACAATTATTCCAACAAAGATAAAATATCAACGCATAATTATTAACTCAATAAACTACGCTGCTAATTATTTTTAACCAACTTATATTTAATTGGTGCAATAATTGCTTTCTTCATCCAATCGCTTTTGTGTTTTATGGGATTCCCAACATTAATTCGGTCGCTACTGTTGCATTTAATATTCTCAACTTATATTTGCTGTTTTCTTCATTAATATTCCACGACCAAACGAATATTCTCCGAAACAATTCAATAAATATTTTATAACCACTTGCTTATTTTGAAATATTTATTTTGATTTTTTTTTACCCCTAACTATCCACATTAATCACATCAACCCTTACTATTTCAAAATAATAAATAGAAAATTAAATTTCATTAATAATAAGTTGGGGTCTTACAAATATCATCATTTAGACCGAGGATAATGAAAAATATTTTAAAGGAAACGAATCCAAAGGAAACAAAAGAACAAATATTAAGGATTCGTACTTTTACACAATTCAAGTTCAAAAATACTTCATAAATAATCGAGTGGAGTAAAATTCAAGAATGATCAAAAACATGGATACAATCAAAGCTAGTATCCATAATAGATATTTTGGACGAAAAATAAAAATTTAATTTTTCCGTGAATAGTCTTAGTATTTGTGAATAGTGCCAGATATCGTGAATAGTGTAAGATATCGTGAATAGTAACTCAACACCAAAAGATAGAAATTTTATAAAAAACATCACCATGCTTCGTGAATAGTACTCGTGAATAAGTAACTCGTGAATAAGAACTCATGAATAGTAACTCGTGAATAAGAACTCGTGAATAAGAACCCCGACATGAAAAAGTTCTAAATTTGATAAAAAAAATCAAACTAATATTTCTAAGATAATGATATCAAGAAATAATATCATTTTCGAATAAAATAACATCCCTTATCTTGCAAAAATAGTACTTCCGACTAGAATACTAGATATATAGTTCTGAAAAAGAACTTTGCACCAGATAAAGAATACTCAAAGTACTAAAATACTCACAAAATACGCTCGATATTATAGAGAGAGAGAGAGAATACTTTAGTTTACGGTGTGATTTTCAATTCTAACCTAAGACCCTATTTATAGGAAATTGCTTAGAACACCAAAGCAGAAAATTTAATATAATAATATTATATAAATAAAATTTTCTACGCCAACCTTAGACTTTTGAATTCAGCAACTTTTTATAGAAAATTCAATTCTCTACAACTTTGCAGAAGAAAGTTTTTCCAAATTCCAAATAGAAATTGAATCAAAAATCCACATACCTGACGATTTTACAAAGCTATAATCAAATTTCAAATCGAAAAATGGGTCCACCGACACACAAAAACATGTGTTAATCATTTAATGCAACAAAATACTCTTCCTCCTCATATATCCCACATTCATTGTAAAAATATCATCATTATTCTATTATAATAATATAATAAAATATTATTTTATCAAAAAATAAAATATCAATTTTAAAAATTCACATTAAAAATTTCTCCATCTATATCCACATAAAATTAATATTTTCCTCATCATATAAATTAATAATTAATTATTCACAAATAATATTACGTAATCACAAATATTGCAACGGTAGCTCTAGAGAGAGAGGGCTTTCCAATAAGAATTTCTCCTTCTCTGGCAGCAATTGAAAAGCCGACCAAACCTCTCATTAGAAAGAACTTTCTAGACATTGCGCTAATAATATTTTCTAATAATATTATTCGAGATAATATGAATTATTATTTTGATAATGAAAATAATCGTGTAGTGACAATTATTGAAACAACAAGAATATAAAATATCAACGCAACAATTATTAAATCAATAAAATAAAATATCGAATAAGAATTACTGCAACAATTATCGAGTAGTGTCTTCTTACGTAAGAATCAATAATTGGTGCAATACTGCGCGCCATCTTGTCAACAATGCGCATTCTCGTGTTTTAACCAATTTGTATTCCAACAATGATAATTTGTAATAACTACTACCAATTATTTATAAACAACTTATACTTGCTGCTTTCTTCATCCAATTGCTTTCCATTATGGGGCCCATAAAAAGACCTGCTACCGGTCGTGCATTTAATATTTTCCGACAAAGAATATTCCACGACCAAAACGAATATTCCCTGACAACAATGAATATTTTATAACCACCGCTTATTTAAAATATTTAAGCATTTTACCCATAACTAACCATATATTAATCAAATCAACCCTTACTATTTCAAAATGATAAATAGAAAAAATTAAATCTTTATTTATAAAAAGTTAGGGTCTTACTGATTATATTTTACAGATACACATTAAACTTTTATAAGCTTGTATGAATAGAATAAAGTGTGATAAAAAATTTAAAAGAATTGTAGAAGAATATATCGCAAATTCAATTAAAAGTTTTATTAAAAATTAAGTAAAAGGAGAGGAAATGTATTTGGATATTTGTATTTGAATATGGATTTTTCTTTGATTAAATTTATCTTGCATATTTTTATTCATGATTTAATGGTTATAATTAATAAAAGGATAAATTTATAAAAGTGATATTTTTCTTTTCTTTTCATTGGAACTCAAAAATGCAAGAAAAGAAAATTTTTAAATTTTCTATTCTTTTTTATTAAAAACTCAAAAACAACACAAAGAAAGGAAAAATTCAAATTTTATATTCTTTTCTTTTCTTGTTTTAGTTTAAGTTTTCTATTTTTTTATGTCCAAAACTCATAGACAAAGTGTAAATCCTAAGAAGCATTCACAATGCTTTTCTTATCTCTATCCTTACTCAGCCGTCTTTATTAAGTCATTCTCAGAAAATAGAGATTCATAATTTTCACAATGTACTACCAAACGGAGTTCCTTATATCGATTCCTTAAATAATGAAATTTAAAAGTTAAAAGTTAAAATTTGAAAGTTCCAATAATTGAAAGCATCAAATTAATAATAATTTTATAATTTATAAGAGAGAGTATAATTTATCAATCAGATTCCACTCGTAAAATAATTTTATTTTATTTTAAATTTTAAGTAATTTATGGAGTGAATATTAAATAGATTGTAATGTAAAAATGTATATAAGATCAATATTAAATTTTAAAAGTTAATTTGTGATATTTTAAATTTTAAATTAATATGATTCATTTAAATTTTGAAAATAATAAATTTTATAATTAATAATACTTTTATAATTATATTGACATAAATTAAATAAATTTATATCAATTTTTAATTTGAATACGCTTTGAAATTAATTTTTAAAAAATAAGTCAATATTAATTTTATAATTTAAAAATGAAATAGTAAAAAAAATGAGTTGTCCACTTAAATAAGGGTGTAAAATGTCATTTTGCATATATAGGAAGTGGTTTTTTGACTCCCTCCCACCGGCAAGTAAAATCATATATATGGATTAAAATAGATAGTCAAATAAGAATAAGGAAACTGTTGGATAATGATTTATTGATATATTTTTTAAAATTAAAAATAAAGAATTGATTAAGGAAACCGCTGTGAATGCTCTGATGCCTCGTAAGATTTGAGAAAATATATATATACATTTTAGTGAAACGACGTGTTTCATGTTAGTTAAGAAAAAACAAAAAAAAACCTAACCTGTGTTGCGAAGAAAAGATTAGAAGACTGAGCCGCTCCCCGCTGACATAGGGGAGTCGCCGCCTACCAGGGTCAGATGCCCGCCCCCTAGTTCCGCCTCTGGTTTTACCCATTGATTTTGGATGAATTTTTTTAGTTACCGATACGCATCACTTTCTTCTCTTCAAATACTTCTTCTTAGTTACCGATACGCAATCGTCTAATTTGGTCGGCAAACCGAAACCCCCTGTAAACCCCTGAAGAAAATCCCTGCCCCAATACTGTTCTGGGTATTCAAAAAATTAGGGCAGAAAATGGATTTCGTTTCTGAAGATGTCAAATCCTTGATGTCCCAATTCAAGGATCAAGAGAATCAGCTTAAACTCAAACGAAGGTATATATATATATATATATATATATATATATATATATATATATAATAACAACAATAATCAGCAATTTTGGAGTTGGAAAACAATATGCATATAGATTTGAAATTGGTACTGGTTGATTGATTAATTTGCAGGTGGCTAGTTGGACTTCCTATATCCTCATCTGAAGAGAAGAAAGTGATGGGATCCAATTCTAAAAATAACAGGTACTGTATGCTTTTGTCTGTGAATGTAATTTTTTTAACCTTTTCATTTAGAAAACTTTGTTTAGTTAACTTTCTTTTTATTTTTTATATTGGTCATATTTTAGTGAATTTTGCATTTTGCCAAGATACTGCTTTGTAGTTTGTTCCACAAAAAAGTTAAATTTGCAAACTTTAAGGTTTTAGTATTTTTCTTCCATGTTTATCCTCGGTGAGTTTTAGTTTAGTAGTGGTGGCATGGCAGTGAAAGTACGATGTTTAACTTGAGTATGTCATTTTCTACTGCCATAAATAAAAAGAGGACTCGTTTTGTCGAACAATATTTTGTTTTTTTTTATAAATGGGACTCGGATCATAATTTTGAAAGTACTCGGATCATAAGCTTGAGGGATTATATTGATGAAAAATTATCAAAGCACTTCACTCAAATTTAGCTTGAAAAATTCCTTTCAGCAAGTTTGTCTAGTGCTAAAATATAACGATTTCTTTTTCCATTTCTTCTCTTTTCCTCAATGGCTTAATTTTTTTTTGTCTGCTGTAGTAGAAGTATTTTTTATTTTATTTTCCTTTCGTTCATAGACCCCTTTATCTGGTTTAGTTATGAATTAATTTCAATTGTTTTTAAGTCTGGTTTTTCTGTTTCCAATTTATTCCTGCAGGATTATACCCGAATCACTGCTTAGGGATGATGATGTAAGTATTATAAATGTTTAAAATTTCTTGGTAAAACACAATGCTAATGAGACATTAAGTGGGGGGAAATTGTTGTCAGAGGCAAGGCACCATAACTCAAGTTAATATTCTATGTTTGTGAAAAACTATAGTATTGGTTAACTCAAAAGGATGGAAAACATGTTTTATGAGGGGAATTATGGTACTTGTTTTGCTATATGATGTCAAATGTTAGGGATTTATTTGTTAACGAACTATATGTGTTTGTCTTATAATTTTCTGGGTTTGTACCTATTATTATGCATGGACTCTTGTTTGTGTTGGTGTATCGTTGATATTAGAGTTGAACATACTCTTATTGACCTAGTGAACAACGCTTTTAGTATTTCCGTTTCCAAACATGGTACCTATACATTCTAGAATTCAAATTTGGCAATCCAACTTTTCTTGGTTTTCTACCTCTAATTGCACAATATATAAGTTTCCTAACTTAGTATTGGATGCTTGAAGTGTTTTTACTTACTAATTTTCAGAAGACTCAACTTTTAGATTTAACTATATATCTTCTCTGAAAATAAGCTTAATTGCATTTAGATTCTAAGGGAATTCTGTACTGTGAGAATTCATATAGCTACCATTGGCATACCATTGTAGCCTATTATAAATGTTTAAAATTTCTTGGTAAAACACGGTGCTAATGAGACATTAAGTGGGGAAATTGTTGTCAGAGGCAAGGCACCATAACTCAAGTTAATCTTCTATGTTTGTGAAAAACTATAGTATTGGTTAACTCAAAAGGGGATGGAAAACATGATTTATGAGGGGAATTATGGTACTGTTTTGCTATATGATGTCAAATGTTAGGGTATTTATTTGTTAACGAACTATATGTGTTTGTCTTATAATTTTCTGGGATTTGTACCTATTATTATGCATGCACTCTTGTTTGTGTCGGTGTATCGTTGATATTAGAGTTGGAACATACTGTTATTGACCTAGTGAACACCGTTGTAGTACTTCCGTTTTCAAACATGGTATCTGTACATTCTAGAACTCGAAATTTGGCAATCCAACTTTTCTTTGTTTTCTACTTCTAATTGCACAATATATCAGTTTACTAACTTAGTATTGGATGCTTGAAGTGTTTTTACTTTACTAATTTTCAGAAGACTCAACTTTTAGATTTAACTATATATCTTCTCTTAAAATAAGCTTACTTGCATTTAGATTCTAAGGGAATTTCGTACTATGAGAATTCATATAGCTACCATTGGCATGCCAACGTAGCCTATTATAAATGTTTAAAATTTCTTGGTGAAACACAATGCTAATGAGACATTAAGTGGGGGGGAAATTGTTGTTAGAGGCAAGACACCATAACTCAAGTTAATCTTCTATGTTTGTGAAAAACTATAGTATTGATTAACTCAAAAGGGGATGAAAAATATGTTTTATGAGAGGAATTATGGTACTGTTTTGCTATATGATGTCAAATGTTAGGTGATTTATTTGTTAACGAACTATATGTGTTAATTGCATTTATAATTTTCTGGGGTTTGTACCTATAATGCATGCACTCTTGTTTGTGTCGGTGTATCGTTGATATTAGAGTTGAAACATACTCTTATTGACCTAGTGAACATCGTTTTAGTACTTCCGTTTTCAAACATGGTACTTGTACATTCTAGAACTTGAAATTTGGCAATCCAACTTTTCTTAGTTTTCTACCTCTAATTGCACAATATATCAGTTTCTTAACTTAGTATTGGATGCTTGAAGTGTTTTTACTTCCTAATTTTCTGAAGACTCAACTTTTTGATTTAACTATATATCTTCTCTGAAAATAAGCTTAATTGCATTTAAATTCTAAGGGAATTCTGTACTATGTACCACTGTAGCCTATGTAACATATTATGTTTCCTAGCTGTTCCACGAAACAAAATTATCCTCGTTTCAGGCAACATTGGTTAAGGTATCCTGCTTATCATCTGAAGTGTTTGTTCCTTGATTTTGTTTTAGTTATAAGTAGTTTCTGGTCAGTATTGTGGGCATATCAATTGATATTATGATGAAAGCTATATATTGATGTTTGTATCCTTTATTCCTTACAAAATTTACCTTATATTGTTTTAAATATGTCGCTTGCAGAAAACATAGTAGGCGGACTATCCTTATTATCTAAAACAAAGGAGAAAATGGAAAGAAAGTATAAAACAGAGAAGGAAAGGAAAATACTTGTACTATGTGTGTCAATGTGGAGAACATTGACTGAACATCAATTTTTCTCTTCATTTACTAGTAAATCAGTTGCAAACATTCTATGACCCAGTTTGAGATTTACGATTGTTCTATGATTTTTATGTTAATCTTGTTTTGAGCTTCTCATGCTAATCTTCTCCTTTACAAACTTGTTTTGTTTTTTTGCTAATATCATGTGTGAGGTGGCTAGTGAAATCGTTGATTTCTTGTTCCTAAGGAGCTTATTATTCAATATTTTTGTTTGTATTTTTTCATTTCGTCATGCTCTTCTACTTTACTTTCCATGTACTTGATAATTTCTTTATGCTCTTAGTATGAAGTTAATGATGCAGAACTCTTTTAGTTCATCCTATTGCCACGACTCATACCATTTTGATTCTTTTTTATATTTACTTAGTATGATGATCTTGCAATACTTCCCAGTTCCCATTAGCTGCAATATTCTGGATTAGTGCTATTTACTCCTTTATGGTTCTATTTTGCACTAGTTATAAGTATCGTTACCAGGATTGTATCATTAAAAGATTAATCCCCCCACCCCCACCCCCTTTTCCTTTTCCAACTTTAATGACTATAGTTATAGATAATTTTAAGTTTTAGTTGGAGTTGGGAATGTGATTGTGTTGTCATATTTCATATTATATTTCAGTTTGTTATATTAGTTTCCCAATGTTCATTGAACAGAAGAATTTTGTTGTGTTAATGAGACAAATGGTCATGATTAGCTGAAACCATCTCCACTATGTATGACAATAGCTAGCCTGCAGCAAACTTGGTAACTTCACTATATTTGATCCGGCAACGTATTTTGTGTTTGTATTGCTTCTTATTCTGGTTTGTATTGTCGTTGTTGTAATGATTCTTATTATCTTTTTCAGGTATTCTATGAAATAATCAAGACTTTTGTTGAAAAAGGAGTTGGAGGATGTGATGAAGACAGGGCACACAATGTGTTCAGCGAAAATATGCAAGCCTTTAATTTTCCTAACAGTGTTGAAGATTTTTACTCCCTGCTTGATGGTATGACAAATAAAGGCCTTTGCAGCATTGCTGACATACTGACATGTGGCTCAATTAAATTTGAGAAAACCCGGTGGAAGATGAAAAAGATCATTAAAGAATTTCTTCCAAAAGAAAGTAAAAGTCTAAATGAGAACATATATGAAAAGCTATCTCCAGTGTTCAAGGACCCACGAAATTTTCATTGGAATCGTGAGACACTCTTGACTCCATCTAAATCCTATCGTGCTGCTGTTATTAAGGTATTGAATGGACTTGATGACTTGCCTACTCGTGCCCTTAGCGCAATGCAAAGGAAGCTCAGAGGCATTAAAGGATACATTCCCCAGTTACAGCCCCCAAAATCTGGATGGGGTCGAGTGGTGTTAATTGGTTGCTTGAGAAAAAGTTGTATGGAAATGTTGTCTAAAATCGATGAAGGGGATGAACTTCAGGAACCATTAACTAAAGCAATGTCAGTTGCAGGCTTAACCTTAAAGCTAATTCTTGGCTGTCCCAATGTAACAGAGTTCAGAAAGTTTTCACCAGAAATAGAAGTTTTGCAGAATGAGATTGCCAAGGCTATTTGGCTTCTCAATAAGAAGGTGAGATTTTCGGAGCTGAATAATTTGCAACTTTTGCTAGATCCAAATGCTAAATTAACAAACAGGAGTTTACGAATGGCAATAAGGAATCTGTTGACTGAATACCTTCTTGAATGCAGTGATATGGACAGTATCCCGGAATGGTTACTGGAAACTCTTGCTATTATAAATAGATGTTCTCAAGTGCTCCTTTAGATACTTCTCAAAGAAGGAAATAGAAAAAGAGGTGGAATGTATATTGAGTGTGAGTGCCCAGACAAAGCAGATTGTGTGGGATTTATCTCATGAACACGAGTTTGACCATGATTTTGCGGATTTGTATATGGAGGATTTAGAAGAAAGTGATGATGGTGATGCCTATGACGATGACGATGACATACAACTCGAGCTTCCGGAATATAGCACGTTTAATTCTAAGGATTTATGTGACCAAATGGAAAGTATCGGAGAGACCAACCCGATTAATTCTACTCCACAACCCTCTACAACTAAAGGAGATTGTTATTCTCTTGTTCTTACAACCAGTAGAAAGTTAAAAGTTAAACTCGAGTCTGCTGAAATTACTGGGATGAATTCAGTGAATTTTTGTGGTTCTGCTCCTTCCTCGTCAAGTTTGGAACCAAAAGTTTTTAATACCCCAAAAAGTATGGATGGAAACCAAAACTATTTTGGAAGTTCAAGGAACTTGGGACTGACTGATACTGGCTCACTTAAAATGACAGAAAATAGACTTGCCTATTCTTCTGCTATTTCTTTAAATGGGAATGCTGTCATGAAACAATAACCTACAATTGATTCAGAAAACACCCCAGATTTTGTTTCGTCTAGCTTTTCATGTAGGGAAGCAAACTTTGTAAATGATAAACAAAGCAAGGATAGAAGAAATCCATACCTTGCCATTCAAGAAGCTAGTGATGAGACAAGCTTGGTTGCTTATCGTCTCATAGGTCGTATGTTGGATGAGTTTACGCAAATAGAAGGCGTGGAGTTAGATGTGGATGAATTAGCATATCTCAAAAGCAATGAACCAAATCCGAAAAAGTTTCAAGGTATTTTACGACCTCTTTAGATCTCCAAATTTTGTTAGATAAACTTGAAAATATTTTGGTAATTATTTTTCTTGCTAGATTATTTGCCACATTTTCTTGATCATTTCTTCATATTCTTCTTTCGTATAGTTCTCATTACTTGCTATGGCCGAATGGTGATGATGCTATTTGGATTTTGGAATACATATAACTACTGTTGACATGTCTGTATGCTTTTGAGAGCAAAGGGCAAAAAGTCTCAAAATAAGCCCCAAAACAATCAAATTTTCAAGAATATGTCATAATTTTATATTAGGAAGTAGGAACACATAATTTGGAATTAGGAGCAGGCAAGCATTTTTTTCCCTTTAATTTTTGATAGGGAAAATGAATATACTAGAGAAAAGAGATTACAAAAGGATAAGCCAGGGATAAGAAAAAGAAATCCTCATAATTATAAAAGTGAAAAAAATTTCAATGTCCTTTGAAAAGAGCTGCTCCAATCTCTCAGCAAATCCCCAACAAAAGCATCCATTGTTGAAGACCACAAAGAAGCCTAGAAAATGTTCCTGTTCAAAGGAGATGAAAGGACACGTACACTAATCAATAAAACTCCGAGCATTCTTATCTGCCCAATTTCCTAGAGAATAACAAAACCACGCTGCCAGAGCACCTTACCATCTCTCTTCTAAACAAAGCTCTGGAACCTGGTAAGAAACAACTCCTCAACACTTGCTGGACAAAACCCAATAATCACCAAACACCCAACTAAAAAACTCGACAACTTTCGTGCCCAGGCAAAAGTTAGAATAAAATGAGAGCTATCCTTTCTAGGTTACATTTACATCAGACGCGAGACAGGGCTTTGTAGCGCCCCATTGTTAAAGCATATCATTAGTGTTATAAGCCTTTCAAGGCAATAAAGACACAACTTCTTTTATTTTAGAGGGAGATTTTGCCTTTCAAATATTATTGGCAGAAGGAAATTTCTCCATTAGCTTAATGCTAACAATATAAAAGAAAATGACTTGAAAGAGAAGACTCTAAATGAATCAATAGCTGAAAGTCTCTTATCAAATGAAGTGGATAAAGAACAAACTAATTCAAAAGGAGAGAACCCATATCAATAGTTCAATAATTTCACAATCATTCAGATTTTGAAAGAAATATAATTTCCTAGTACTTCTTCCCGATGGCCAAAACAAATCTAGCCACGGACCCTTTGTGGGATGGGAGACGATAGATAATATAATCGAGGAAAAGCAAGCAAAAGGAAATCCCCCAACCAAACATCTTCCCAAAAAAGATACCTTTCCATCTCCAACCCAATAGCCAATCAAAAGGAGAAACGATGCATATCCTTGAGAGATACTTTTAATTTCATTTCATTGTGGTTTATACTTATTATATTTCGTTCTTTTACCCTAGAGAATCCATGTAGGTTTAATCAAGGGACTAATGATTTGGGCCTGATCCTTCCACCACATTCATCTTCTCTCTCTCTGTCTGCTTTCTCTCTCACAAGCTCACATTTATAATATTCCAAAACTGATTGTGATATTCTGTATTATCTTGTGCAGTTGCAAGAGAAAAGAGCTCTTGTGACAAGCATGAATGTGGTTCTGTTCTCATTCAATTGGTTCAACAGCTT
The DNA here is from genome assembly GCA_020205615.1 of Panax quinquefolius. Classification (NCBI taxonomy): domain Eukaryota; kingdom Viridiplantae; phylum Streptophyta; class Magnoliopsida; order Apiales; family Araliaceae; genus Panax; species Panax quinquefolius. The sequence continues at coordinate 26,449,348 of CM035151.1, forward strand.
ATTCCCTCATTTCCTCAAAGGTAGTTTCTGTTCCTCAGTTGTATGCTTTTATTTATTTTTATATATTATTTTTCAAAAGTTCGATTTTAGATATTAATTGACCTTTTCATCTTGAATGAACTGTGAAACTTAGTATTAGTATCAGTTATTCCTTACTTGATTCTTTTAAGGCCAAATATATATTAAATAAAAAGAAGGAGAGGAAAAGAGTTACATAATTGAATTGCTTAAGGAGTAGCAGTTGTTACGTTTTGATTTAATTCTTCTATATAAATTGGATTTCATTAGTTTATTGTGTTTTTTAATGAGCAGTGGAAAGGTGAGACTTGAGGAGTTTTGATGGGTTCAAGATAGCCATCAATTGGCGTTTTTTGAGACTGATGGATATATCAAAGTATATGTAAAAATGTACATGACTACTTCTGTGGTCATTGCTAAAGGTACTATTATCATCTCTCATCTGAACTTGGCTGTGTTGTGTGAACTGTTTGAGTGAAGGAGCACTTTAGTTGTGTCCTACTTGAAACATCCAATGCATGTTGTGCTAGGTCAAATTAATTTTTCAGGAAAGAGAAACTGACATAATCTGTCTTTTTTTATTATTTAATCCCTTTGATCCACCAAAAGAGGCTCATTTTGCGAATATTAAGGAATATATATTACGCTAAAAATAATGGACTGTTGACTTGGTACAGGCATATATGTTTAATACCGGAACAGTAAAGATGTTTTCTCATCAATTATGACAACTCAAAACTAAATGAAAATTGTCTGATTATTATCAAAATGGTGAGGATTAACGTTTTATGCTTAAACTCTTTTTTTTCATAAAAGGACATTAAAACATCTTCATTCGTTTTGTAAAATAGATATTGAAGAGTTGTCTCCAATTGCAATTTGTGATGGAGACTGAAAATTATAAGCAGTAAAACAGATACCGAAAAAAACTCAATTTATTTTGCTAAATGGATATTTGAAGTGTACGAGTTGTAAAAGCTGTAGAATGGATATTAATATTTTCTCCATTTATCTTGTTGAATTAATAATGAAAATGTACAGAACTTTCAGCAAACCAGCTATGCCTTGTGGTTTTAGATATTACATTAGATTAGATTTGATTTGGCAACACAAAAACAGAAGAAGTATCTGGTGGAAACAATGTTAGATTACGTCTTACATTACTTACCTGATCGAAAGGGTCAGCCTCCACCTGATTCTCACGAAACTCGGGAGAAATATAGTTCTCTCTCAGAGTAGATATGTCAATTGCTAGAGCTTTTCCAATTCGAACACACACAGAGTAGATATGTCAATTGCTACATCAAAATCCCGGTGGTGGGCACTGCTATCTTCTTCTTCCCCTCCTCCAATTCCCGACTCCGAAAAGGAAGAAATAAAAGCCCTAATTGTCCCACTCATGCTTTCTTCCTCCACTACCCGAACCCTCAATTGTCTCCACAAAGGTTTAGGGGTGGAGGGTGAGAAGAATCAGAGATTTTGATGGAGGATTGTAAAACAGATGTGTATGAAGGGTTTTCCTCATGTGGATTTTCGTCCCTCAGTTAGCCAGAGTTGTACCCCCTCCTTGTTTTTAACATAGATAATTTTTTTTTTTTTTAAAACGTTATACCCTTAAAATACCACAACGTTTTTTATGAAAACTTTGTTGTTCAAGTGTCATCTTTTTACTATTTTGTAATAGTACCATATGCTTAGGTGCCATTTTTTCTTTCTTGGGTAAGTGGATGCCACAGTTTTGCGTGAACAAAAAAGAAGGGCATGTTAAATAAAACTGACACAGGTATGAATTTGGATGTTACTGCAAACAAGTGCATCAAAAGCACTGACCCATCTGTTCCTATTCAAAGAGTGGATTCACTTTTAAGGGTAGTGGACAGCTTAGTTCTTCTGTACTTTTTTTTGCTCATGGCACCAACTCCTTATTTTCTCCAGGAAGTTTCATCCAACTATGTAGGTGCAGTGCAAGGGAGCTGAGTCGAGTGATTATTTATGTTCTGGTGGATGGTAGTTGGCACAAACAGAGCTGAGCTGCTGTTGGTTTTTACAGTTCATGGCCTGATGCATCCTTTTTGGATCTGGATATCCCCTTTGGCACTAAAGCTTTTTATGTGGAAGCTCAATCCCTGTTGCTTGCTATGCTTTGGTTTAATCCTTGTGGTTGGCAAAATATTTTTTTATTCAAGTGTACCTATTGTAAAATTGTAAAAGTATCCAAGTTAAGTTATTTACAGTAATATTATTCCTTTTAGACTAGTAGGCTACTCGGATTCGACTGCTTAGGTATCCAATCCGAGTCTCGTTCAAATTTTTGAGTCGATCTGACATGATTTCGAACTCATTTTCACCCCAAGTGGTTTCTTTTTTTAGTTCTTGTCGTTTATTTTGAAGTATTTTTTCATTTTTCATATTATTTAATTTTTGATAGAATTTAGTTCTAACATTTTTTTTGGTAATATTGTTTTATATATATTAATAAATTATAAATGTTAATGTTCTTGTTAATTGTACTATAATTTTTTCAATAATATGTTTCAATAATATTAATAAATTATTAATGTCAATGTTCTTGTTAATTGTATTAATCTTTAATTTCACATAGTAATTAAAATAACATCATTTTAAAATAAGAACAAAATAAAGTATTTTATCAAATCACATATTCAAATTTGTATAAAAATGTTATATAATTAAAGCTGATTATATTAAGTCACATGCGAGGTTATAAAGAGTTTAGAGCCAATAGTTCCACATAACATGCATTTACCCAAAGCTTGGAGAGCAAATGCGAATTCATTGTTGAGTGGCTATAAACCAAAGTTAAACTAATGGAATACTAACTCAAATGTGCATTCACTGTTGAGTACCTACAAACTTATGAAAGAGCTTAGAGTAACTCGGATTTAGTAAATCTTACGATGTTTCTTGGTTAATTAATACATCATTGTTGACACGCAGAGAGAGAGATTATAATAACCACTCCCGAGTAACTCATATCTCAAAAGACTGAAGAATGACTATCATCACACAATTAAGACAGGAGCTC